>JAUMHN010000015.1:4217423-4258201 GCA_032360265.1 Heliamphora ciliata | reverse complement strand
GATAATGTACAGTACTTTGAGTCGTCAATGGTTGAGATTTCCTCCATGAGATCAATAATACCGATGAGTTGGGTACTTGCATTATTTGTCCGATAATTGATAATCAGCGACGAAAATAACGTCCGATTTAGGTTGAGAAGTTCCCCCTCGTGTGCTTTGCTTATTGATTTGATTATGCTAAACCTGTACAGTGGATCTCCGGATCCGGCATATCAAAAGGTTAAGCTACGCGGTTGCGAGGAAAAGAGGATAATTAAATCGGGTTGTCAGTAACCTAATTTATTTTTTGGGAATCCACATCTTAAACGTGCGGAGAATTCAGTGCATTTGATAATTGAAAACTCAAGACATAATTTGAATTAGGGCCGGGAGTTTAGTCAGGACCTTTAGTGGAACAAGTTCTAGGTCGTGCGAGAAAGGATATAACTCGGGGACAGAGTTAGGGATATCCGATTTTCTTGTACGATTAGCTCGAGTCCTATACTTTCTCGTGATCCCTCACGTAGCCCATTTTACGCACGGATAATTTTCTTATTGGTTTTGATTATTATTTAATTTAATTTGTATGTTAGTTTTGCCGCTGGAAACATTCAGAAATTAAATTGAATTGTTGGAGGACAAATTTGGAATTTGGCACACCTAGGGATTACTCCCTAGGTGGCCGGCCCTAATATAAGGGGTGGGGTTTTGGTTTTAGATGGATATATATATCTTACTTATTTTAAAGGATAGAAAGATATATATACCATTTATCTCTTAAGGGATATATGCAAATATATAATTAAGAGGCTAAACCTAACCCTAATTCCTTCATAGCCGCCGCCTCCTCTCTTGATTTGGCAATTAATTTTTTCTTTCTGGAGATAAGTGTGAGAAGAAATAAAAAAACAAGAACTCTTCGATTGGTATTGGTGCCCACACACCATGATCGTCGTAGTGCGTCCGGGACATACGTGAGAAGGTTGCATGGTCGTCTTCAACGTATTCGGGACTTCTTGAAACTTTTTGACAAGTTTCATAAAGGTATTAAGCTTTAAGATTGAAGTAGTTCTCCGTTTTCATGAAAAACGCACACGTCATTTTTTACGGTCACGGCGTCGGTTCAATTTTTTTTATTTCTGCTCGAACAAAAACATCAACAACATGACGTACATAACCCTCGCTTGGCAACGGGGGAAACTATCTAGCAAAGCATATTCCACGCACAACCCGCATGGATAGAAAAAAGACACAAATAAAAAGGACAAAACTAATCCAGCAAGTAGAACTGGTTGTCCAACACCAAATGACACAAAAATCCTACTAAATCCTGGCTCCTCGAAAAGCTCTAAACCTCAGGCATGAGAAGACGTACTCTCCCCAGAAGTCCTACAAATGATTCTCTAAAAGCTGAGAGAAGATTCCCTCGCCAAATAAAGACTCTTACCACAGAACCACCAAGGATCGAAACACAGGTCCAACAGACAACCGAAGGGAATCTTCAGAGGACTAAGAGTAAGGTACCAAGGGTAGATGGGCCCCTAGCTAGCCAAAAGAAGCAACCGACATATTAACTCCACAAAACTCCAGCTCAAATCCTGCCGAAGCAAATTACCAACCTACCCTGTGCACAGGGTTGCTAAACATAAGCGGTGGGTGACCCTACAAGTCAGCAATAAGATATGGACATAATAGATCTCGAGAATCCAGCTTAGAGAAAACCTAGGCCATCCCAAAGGAAAACTCTACCATAAGATCCAAACGGAGCAAACCATTAACTAGACCCACTCACAGAACCACCAAACGATCCACACCATAGGTATCCTACTAAAAGTGTAGACAGATCCTCATCCAAATCAAAGCATACTCAACTCCTCAATTCTTCATCACACTCCCCGAAGGTAAGGGAGGAAAAGGATAGGATTCAAGAAAGCTCTAGCAAAAAAGAAACCAAATGAACTTCTAACGAAAGGTACCAAGAGATCGTCCAAAGAGACCTTAATTCATCATCCATACAGCAACATAAAAAACCTGCCCACCGATCATAAGTTCATGACCCACAATAATGTGGGTCCCACCACAGTAAACAGCTCTTAGTTTACACCAAAACTACACAACCAGATCCTCGTACCCACTTTGCACCGCTTGGGTGAATTACTTAAAGTGGAGTCCACGTGTTAACCAAGTCTCCATCACTTTTGAACAAAATAGCCCCAAACGAGGCCCACCATTACACATGTATATCCACCTGGGATGCAAGACCATTTGCCACTAATAAACAAACCAAACCCATAGGCACACAAAAATTCGCTTGGGCAACCATGTGAACACGTGACAACTGGCTGCATGCAATAAACCGCGGGTCCCACATGAAGCAGCCCACGGATATGTTTTTGGCACACCAGATTTGCTTACCAGCACACCAGATTGCAATCTGGCCACTCACTTTCAATC
This sequence comes from Heliamphora ciliata, assembly GCA_032360265.1. NCBI lineage: Eukaryota > Viridiplantae > Streptophyta > Magnoliopsida > Ericales > Sarraceniaceae > Heliamphora > Heliamphora ciliata. The sequence goes on along the minus strand of JAUMHN010000015.1, from coordinate 4,255,768 downwards.
AGCCATGCGCACATCAATTTTAAATTGCCATTTGAAAAAAAACCGGCCCACAGATTTTTATCCCATCACAAAACCCACTAGTGGATTGTGAGTCCCATAAACAGCCACATATAAACACAAACCGGTTGGAGTATAAAGCACCAAACCAGCGGTATTCCAACAGTACGTTAGCCCACAAATCGAAATCTGTTGGCTGGTACTCCTTACCACCAAAAACCATGAGCATAATTTAATAACCAAGCACCGAAACCACGGTAGAAATTAAAGCAACCAGAACTTAGCCCTTACAGAACCGTGTCTGGTATTCAATACCTACGGTTTTAAAAAGCTACTGGTTTCTCGGGCTAAACACCCGCTTACACTGCCTAATAAATTTGGATTTTACAGATTCATCCCATGGTTTACACAAACCACCTAGTTACTGAAGATTACTACTGGACGGAAAGTGCTACATCTGTTCACCACTCAGTAACTACATAGTATAACCAAATTTACACGGTTTACAAGCTTGGGAGTAGCGTGCTCGGGTCCCACACCTACTGAAAGCATAATTGCATAAGATCAAAACATAAATATAGCATAATTATCCAACCAAAACATAAGAGTAGCATAAGTACATGAGTAAAACAAAGTACAATACATTTGCTCTCTCTTGCTCTCATTCTCTCTTTCTGTCATTTTCTTTCTTCTTTCTTTTTGAGCTTTCCTTTGCGCACTTGCTTCTTCTTCTTTTGTCATGATAAAAAAGAGGCTGAGTGAGAGGTAAACTCGGTGTCCTCATCATCACCATCATCGTCGGGTGAAGAGACAGCGTAGGGAGGATTGCCTAATGCAAGGCGATTGAGGCGAGAGTTAACCTGTGCAAATTTCTTATCAACTCGCTTTGAAAAAGAGTTGACCAATTTCTTGAAAAAGGATCGAGTGGATGGATCAAGTACTATAAGAGAAGCAGGATTAGAGGTAGGAGCAGATGAAGGTGCTAAAAAGGTGGAGGTGGAGCATCAACCTGGGCATAGGCGGCATCCTCATCGTCACTATCTTGCACTACTTGAGGAGCTCTCCTGCAAGGTTTGGGTAGCCACTCTCCATTTTGGAAACTGTACCCCATTTTCTTTAAGGTTGTGGTGGTAAGTTAATCAAAGTTTTTGGGAGGAAGGAAATTTAAAAGAGACGGGGAAAAGCCAAATGACTCAAAAAGAGGTGTGAAAAAACCTCCATAAGGAAGAGTATGTCTTTTGGCACGTTCTTTCAAAAGCATCCATTGACATATGAGAGATATATGGTTCCGGTGTTTTCCATGTAAATGCACCATAAAAAGAAGCAATCAAGATAGGAAATATAAGTACGAGATCCACTATGAGGCAAGATGTTATATGTGATAATTAGCTGAAAAATTTTGGCCTCGAGGGTGAGTTGTGAATAAGATGAGGTGAGAGCAATATATATTTTTTTGGGTAATTATGAGAGCAATATTGATAGGAGGTTCGCTCATGATCATGTGTAAAAAGGTTTCGGGAGTGAATTCTTGTGCCATGATCCACGATTAAGATGAAATTTGGGGACAAATAATGTTTCCTCGACCCATTCCAAAAAGATTTACTATGTTTTTATCAAAAAAGCGATATGTTTTCCCATAAAGATAAGTAGTGAGGTGAGTTTAACGATCATTTGGATTTGGATTAAGTTCTTGAGAGAGATTGGCATAAAATAGGCGAGTAAGTTGTGGGTAAATGCCTTTGGGTTGATTGAAAATATAGGCCCCCAACCCACTTTGGAAAAACGACGTAAAATGTGAGGAAAGTAAGAATCCATGATGCGCATGTTTAAGATTTTACCAAGAATAGGATCAAGAGATTGGAGATGACGCTTGTAGAGAGTCTCAGCTCGAGTTGTGTGGAACAATTGATCATTCTCACCGGTGGGCTTGTCTCGAGCAATGGATTTGCCTTTTCCTCCTCTAACCTTAGGTGCCATGGAAGGTGATTCAAAGGTTTAGAATGATGGTGGGAGAGAAAGGAGAGAAATTGATCCTTCGGAACCCACAGACTTGGTGTTTTTGTGCCCTAAGAGAGAGAGAGGCCGAGAGTGGTAAATGTTTTAGCAAAGTGTAAAAGGTGTTCGGCTTCCCAGATTTTAAACACTGCCGACGGTCCAGTCGGCTAGAGAGGTAAGTTTGGTCGATTGGACTGACTTACTAAGGTTCGGTCGACTGGAATAAGGGCCTAAGTCGATTGGACAGTGTGTGTGCACAGATGTTGATTTCTAGCTGTCATTTTGCTATAAAATTCTTTTTTAATTAAGTTCATACAACCTTACGAACATGCATAAGTCCCAATTCTCTTCTTATAATAATAAATATTTCCTCATTAAGTGGTTTAGTAAAAATGTTGGCCCATTGCTCACTAGTGCATACAAATTCTAAAAAGATATCACCTTTTTGTACATGATCACGAAGAAAATGGTGTCTTATTTCAATATGATTTGTTCGTGAATGCAAAATATGATTTTTAGAAATATTTATTACACTTGTATTATCACATTTAATAAGTACAATTTTGTATTTTTATTTAAAGTCTTGAAGTTGTTGTTTCATGTATAAAATTTGTGCACAACAACTACCCGCAGCCACATATTCGACTTTAGCGGTAGATAAGGCTACAGAATTTTGTTTCTTTAAAAATCAAGAGACAAGTGATCTTCTTAAGAAATGACATTTGCCACTAGTGCTTTTGCGGTCAATTGTGCAACTAGCAAAATTCGCATCTGAATAACTAATCATTTCAAAACAAGTATATTTAGGATACCATAAGCTTATATCTATGGTGCTAATTAAGTATCGTAAGATTCTTTTTACAGAAATCAAGTGTGATTCTTTAGGACATGCTTGATATCATGCACACATACACTAAACAGTATATCTGGTCTACTTGTAGTTAAATGGAATAAGCTACCAATCAAACCTCAGTAGAGCTTAGTATCTACTGGCTTCCCTTGCTCGTCTTTGTCATGTTTAGTTGAGGGACTCATTGGAGTTCCCAAAACTTTTTCGTCCTTCATGTGGAAGCACTTGAGCAGTTCACGTACTTACTTTGATTGGTTGATGAAGGTTCCATTCTTTGCTTGTTTAATTTGTAATCCAAGAAAGAATGTGAGCTCCCCCATCATGTTCATCTCGAACTCATTTTGCATACATAGAGAAAATTCCTTGCATAGATTTTCATTAGTTGCACCAAATATAATATAGTCTATGTATATTTGTACAATGAGCATATCTTCTTTGTTTGTTTTTATGAATAAAGTTGTGTCAATTTTTCCTTTTGTAAATCTATTTTCTAACAAAAAGTTACTTAGTCTATTATACCAAGCTCGATGAGCTTGTTTTAATACATACAATGCTTTTGTTAGTTTAAATACATGATTTTGATAGTGATAATCTTGAAATCCAGGAGGTTATTCAACATACACTTCCTCATTTATGGACCCATTTAAGAAGGTATTTTTTACATCCATTTGAAAAAGTTTAAAGTTTTTATAGGATGCATATGCAAATAACATACGAATGGCTTCCATCCTAACTACAGGTGCATAGGTTTCTTCCATGCGGGACTTGTTGGAGGGCCCTTTCTATGGAGAGTGGTATCGCGGGAAAATGGTAGTTCGCCAGTCTCTCAGCCTGGATCACTTCTGCATTGTAGTGCCTTGTCCTGCTCGTATGCACCAGATGGACGTCATGAGAGACCTGGATGTCATGTTGGAGATGGTTGGTGTTCATGCTTCTACATTGCTAGAGCCCATAGGAGACTACATGACATGGGCGGGGGAACACTTGATGGGGCCGATGGGTTCTCATCCAGAGGTTGTAGCAAATCCCCCAGCCAGACTAGCTTGAGCTAGGAGGGGAGCAAGAGCAGCAGCTGTAGCAGCTGCAGCAGCTATAGCTGGAGCAAGAGCGGGAGTAGGAGTTGCTAGAGTAGGAGCAGTGGTTGCAGAGGTTCCCTAGGACGCTACTGTCTTCATGGCAGGACATCCATTCAACCTTTCGGTTCTGATTCCACCTACTCCGGAGTTCACAGTGAACATTTCTCGGGTTCGTCTTTGTTCTTTCCTTTCCTTTTAAACTTTTCCTCGTATAGTTTGCTCAACTTTGTTTCCTTTCTACAAGTTGACTAAGCGTGGGTAGATCGTCATCTGCTTCTGATGTACGGCCTGAGGGCGCTAGTCCGTCAGTAGGATGCTTCTCTTCGGGCAACTGGTGGTTCTTTTGCCCTTGAGGCTATAGTGAGTACCTTTTGATTTCTTTCACTGTTTAATTCTTCATCCCTTTTCTGCATTCTATTCTTATACTTATCTTTTTTTTTCTTTCCACAGCCGCGGGCTCCAATTTGAGGTGCTGCGCGAGGTCGTGGGTCTCGTACCTCCTCACTCTACTCATGTATCAGTTTCATTAGCCCAATGTCGTTCCACAGTCATATCTTCCAACAACGATGATGACGATGACATAGATGATCTAGAGGAGATGTTTGACTCTATTGAGGCCGACCCCTTAGATGTTAGGCCCTTTGTTCCTCCTTCCCATTAGGTCTGCCAGAGGCTGTAGGGAACTGAATCCCAGGAAACTAAGATGGTGCATACAAATCAAATCAAATGCGGCGTGGCACATGATTTATAACAAATAAAAAAAGATATAGAAAGCCGAACTGTCCTGACAAAATCCGCATGGGAAGAACAAAAACAAACCCTGAACTCTGAAATAGGAACTTGGTACTCCCATAAGGCGAAATAGGGATTATACCTACCCGATCCCACTAATTTGTTCAAGTTTGTTTTTTTGAACTTGAATCCAAAGATCAACATGGTTGTAATCCGGCAATGTTTTCTTCGTTCAGATCGTCTGCTGTATTCCCAAACGTCTTAAACACGAACTAAGTGTGGGCTTAGATCCTTCGTGCTCCTAACCATGTCTAGCTACCTCTCTTTTTTGGTTCTCACAAATACGTGGAAAACCTAAAAGTCTGAATGGATGAATTATCTAGCGGCCAGGGTTATAACGACATATAAATAGGCTGTAGTAGGGACGTGTGGAGTAACTAAGACATGGGTTTCCAATATAATTTGGAAATCCTGCCTCAATTCATATGCACTTTCATAAAAAACATAAATTATAATTCATTCCACTAAAGAATTATAATTGCACTCATAGCCTTATTCTCAAAACCGATTATTCGAGCTTTTGTTATTAAATGCTTATTATTCTCACTATGTTAAGATTGTGGATACTCGTCGATAAAATTAAATTGCTGACAATTATATTTAATCGATATCTTTAATAATTTCTTAAGCCCTTCCGCTTAACTTATATGACTACCAGATTACAAAATTTATTTGTAAGGTTTGGCTCGGTCAAAACTTATAAGCTCCTTAAGGGGTATCATCAATCCCAACATTTTGTGACGTGAGTTCCGTCAATAATTAATATCCACCATTTACTTAATACCATTATCCAACTCACTGGGATTATGGACCCGTACAAAATCGCACCCTCCAATGAATCAAAATAATGAATATTAAATATATACAAATAATAATTGTTTTGGGATTAAGAGTATAAGTACTCATAATAACCATAGGGTGTAAATTAATTTATAAAATCAGTATAAAATTAATTACCCAAACTTAATCTTGTTCAATACACACAAAGTATACTAGCACAGCTAGTAAGAACAATAGACGACGCTATTATTTGTTCTCCGTAACCAAGATAGGTCAACTAAAACTCTGTGGTGCAGTTATGCCGATAGTTTGTCCAATTTCATCTAAACTGTTAACCAAAACTTATATTCCATAAGAATCTTTAATCTGTTATCCGTGTGTAAAATGAACTCTACACATTAGATTAAATAATATGCATAATAAAAGACACACATGCACTACAATAAATAAATATTGAAACGCATACATTATTCATAATGATTTTCATTAAAATGAAAAAATAGATTTTATTAGTAAATAAAAATAATATAAAAAATTTAAACATGGTTTTTAATATATAACCATAGCAATCTCCTACTTATACTCAAAGCCATGCGGCCAAACATTTGACACTCTTGCCCTCTACGTGACTGTTAAAAGTCATAGCTGGTAAGCTGTTTGTAAAAGAATCTGCAAGGTTATCTTCCGATACAATCTTGGTCACAGCTAGATCACCTTTCTGCACGATCTCTCGTATCAGGTGATACTTACTCTTTATGTGCTTTTCTTTCTTGTGGGTCCTTAGTTCCTTCGAGTTGGCAGCCGCCCCGCTATTATCACAATAAAGTGCAATAACCGACTGTACTGAAAGCGTAACATCCAGATCCAGCAGGAAGTTTATGAGCCAAGCGGCCTCTTTAGCTGCTTCAGAAGCTGTCAAATACTCAGCCTCCATGGTTGAATCAGCAATGCAAGATTGCTTGATACTCTTCCAGCTTATGGCTCCACCTCCCAAGGTAAACACATATCACAAGGTAGACTTTTTGGAATCCTAATCTGAACAAAAATTCGAGTTTGTGTACCCTAAAGGTATTAGACCATCTGCCTAGTAAACCAACATATAATCCCTAGTCATTTTTTGGTACAAGATTATATGTTTTACCGCTGTCCAATGCTCCTGCACTAGACTAGACAGATATTTGCTAACTATGTCAACGGCAAAACAGATATCGAGTCTAGTGGAAAGCATAGCATATACGAGGCTTCTTATTGCTAAAGCATAAGGAACCGCCTTTATTTTCTTTATCTAATCAGGTGTTCTAGGACACTGATATTTGAATAGAGTGATTCCATGCCTAAAAGGAGAAATCCTTTCTTAGAATCTTGCGTGCTAAAATGAGTAAGGACAGTATCGATATAAGTAACTTGTGATAAGCCTTACATCCTTTGCCTGCGATCTTGCCAAAGCTAGATCCCTAGGATGTGATTGGCTTCTTTCAAGTCTTTCATATCGAACTAGCCAGATAGCCAAACCTTCACCGAAGATAACATCCCCACATCATTTTTGATGAGCAAGATATCATCCACATAAAGTACTAGAAACACCACCACGCTTTGATCACACTTCTTGCATACACAGGACTCGTCAGGATATTAATCAAAATCATAAGACTTAATGAATTGATTAAACTAACTATTTTAAGACCTAGATACCTGCTTAAGTCTATAAATCAATCTCTTAAGTTTGCACAACATGTGCACCTGATCCTTTGCTATGAAATCGTTTGGTTGTACCATATAGATACACCCGTCAAGATCTTTATTAAGGAAAGCTGTCTTGACGTCTATTTGTTAAATTTTGTAATCAAAATGAGCCGCAATAGATAAGAGAATCCGAATAGACTTATGCATGGCTACCGGTAAAAAAATCACCTCATAATCGATCCCTTCTTTCTGAATGAACCCTTTTGTAATAAGCCTACCTTTAATGGTTTCTACCTTCTCATCTGCTCCTCTCTTCCTCTTATAGATCCACTTGCATCTGATGAGTTTTATCCATTCGGGTGGTTCTATAAGTTTCCAGATCTAATTAGAGTACATACACTCCATCTCTGAATTTATAGCTCTTTCCCAAAGTTTCACATCTTTATCTTGAAGTGCTTCATTGTAGTTATAGGGTTTAGTATCCAGGTCTTTCAGGATCTTGTCAAAAGACTCTCCGAAGAACATATACCGATAGGGTTGATAAACAACCCTCCCACTAGGACAATGTGTACTAGCAGTGGCACATTGTGCTAGTTTTGAACCCTGTGCATCATAATCCTCATCCTACCCTGGTTGTGAAACAAGCATGTTAATGGTAGCTGTAGACACCCCAATATGACCAAGCCAAATCTTTGGCACCTGTCTCGAATGCACTCCAATGACAAAGATATGAGACTCATGCTCAAAGATACTCCCAATCAAGCAAAATCACTAATATAGCTCAAAACCCAAAAACCTTAGACAACCTTCAGGCCGTGACATTCCCATCCTCATGGCCGCCACCTTTTTGAAAACCCTAGAACACGCCGTGTCCTTACTCTTATGACCGTAACCTTTTTGAAATCCTTAAACCAAGCCGTGACTTTCTTTGTCATAACCGTCGCTTTGTTATCCAGGCCACAACTTTTGAAAGTCACTGCTGTCCTTTTCACTACAATACTATATGAAAGAAAAAAGGTAGCGACCGTCAGTGTTACCTTTTTTGGACAGGTAGCAGTATCCCAAAAGGGTCTGTGTTGCTTGCCTTGCCTATAAATAGGTGGTGATTCCAAGCAGAATGAGAGAGAGAGAGAGAGACATACCTAGAGGCCAAAACTTTGTCAAAATATTCCCCCGTTCAATATTCTTCCATCCATCCTATATTTCTCGAGCCTCATTTGTGTTCTTGCTTGCCCTGGAGGAGTTCTTGGACCACATATATTGGCTTGGAGATATCATATTCTCACCGCCGAGGGCCATTCGGGGTGAATACTCACACAAGGTAACCATAGAACACCACGACTCTTCTTAAACCCTCATCTTCTTCCCCCGAGGGTGTTGCGGATAAGATTTCCATTGTTTTATTACTTATTTATTTCCTTCAAGTTTTCATTACTAGCAATATATTCATAGCCTTCTGTTTCATTTATTTACATCCTATTTTTATGCTCACAAGCACACTGAACACATCAAAAGCTTTTTGAGATTCTAAAACATGACGGCCACGATGTTCTTATGTCACGGCCGTATGTTTTGTTAAACCCACAGTAATCGACTTGTCCTTTTTATAGGAACCGGTATATTTTTGCCTTCTTTTCCTAATTGCCACAACATTCTGTTGTTACGATCGTGACATTGTTTTAAGGCTAGAAACGTGAAAACCCCCCTTCAAAACTCTTTATTATCTATTTTTTTCAAGCTTGAACATCCTTTTATTGCTCTATTTGGCATTTTCTCCTTTTTGTACCTCTGCTTATCTTTTTGTTGGGTAATGAATGGTAGATCTGGCCTAGACCAAATAGGTCATGGTCTCTATTTAGTACACCTTTATATCTACGTGTTCTGAGGATATGATAATATGACGGTCGCCTCATTTTCCTTCATGTTTGTCACGGTCGTCATATGCAGTTGCTACGGCCGTGAGGTCTTGTGAACCCAGTATCATGAAAATGTGTTTTAAACATTCTATTATTCATATTTGCCATCCTGTATATTCTGTTTATAGTTATTGCTTATATAGAGAATGAAGGATGGTGGATCTAGCCTAAAACCAAACTATTCATTTAAGCCTATTTTAGGCCATGTGCAATGTATATACCCCCTCTGTATTCCTAACAACCATGGCCGTGACATTTATTTGTTATAGCTGTGAGATATGTTTATTATGTTCTTTGTGGTTACCCTATGTTTGTCTCGACTGCCTATTTTGTGACTGTTTGTGTCACAGCCGCAAAAATTGTTGCCACGACCGTGAGTTTTGTGCATGGCCAATAGCTTAAATATGATGTTTAATTCTCTTCTGCTTGTTCTGTACATCTTGTTTAGAGCATGATAGGGACAGAAACATTGTTGCATAGTTAGCACCCTTCTTTTCGGATCAATAAATGTTTTAAGGTTATGTGATTTTCTTGTTATGGATGCTTTTGTTTGTATAGTTAGCATCCCGATTAGGATTAGTTTTTATCCTCCTCACTGAGGGTGAGTTATTTTGAGTTTAGGACTGGCTAATGAGTCTTTCGATTTACGTGAGCCCTTTTAGTTTAGAGACTTGGGATAATAGTGTCGAGCAGAGAAGAACCTATACGTATTTGGGCCTAATTTTTGAGCGAAAGACTCAAACGTACTAGTCAATTTAGATTGGCGCTGGCAGACCCAGAGCTGACTATGGCTGATATGATGAGGGCAATTCTAGAATTATAATGGACTGTTGAAGGATTCAGTACCACTGTAACAAATCATGCTAGGATCCAGACATAGTGTCAGGCTCAGATCCAAGCTTTGCAAACCCAAGTTGCAAACTCTAATGCGGTTGTTCCGAATGACCCCGAGGATGGTATAGGAGATAATATTTGGGATGAAAATGTGGGACCCGTGGGAGCCCAATCGACAGTTGTACAACCCGTCCAGTTGGGGATCTCGAAAATCTTGGCGACCAAGGAGTTGATCTTATTTGACAAGGTCGACAAGTTGGAGAAGATTTTGAGGAAAGCCCAAGGAGTTGAGGATTATATGCTAGACGTCGAGGGTCTTTTTTTAGTCCCCAATGCTAATTTAGCAGAGAAGTTTAAAATGCATGATATGGAGAAATTTAACATGATTGAGGACCTAAGGATCCATTTGAAAATGTACCTGGGAACTTTGTCACCGATGGGTATCAGTGATATGTTAAAAGCCCAGCTTTTCCAGCGATCTTTGTCAGGAGCAGCTTAGAAATGGTTTATGTCTTTAGATACTACAAAGACCAAAACATGAGAGAACATTGCTACTGCATTCGTCAGTCAGTACAACTACAACATCCAGCTCGAAGTCACCACTTTGGAACTCAAGACCACCCGGTAGGAGGCTAAAGAATCTTTTATTGAGTTTTTGACTCGATGGAGGGTTAAGGCAGTCAAGATGACAAATCGACCAATTGAGAAGGAACAAGTAAGAATGGTGGTGAAAAACATTATAGCCGTCGTTCTGTAAGTATCTGATCATACAACTGTTGATGACATTTGAGCAGGTTTTTGATGCGAGAATATAGATAGAAGATGCACTGCAGTCTAGGAATATTGAGAAGGGAGAACTGAGTCAGAAAGCGGTCCAAAAACTATATGCCAGTAATCTAAATAATGCCACCAATGCTGTAAGCCAAAGTTTTGAAGTGAACTTGTGAAACCCAAACCCGAATCAGGCAAGCTCATCTTCTCAGCTGTCTATCCAAAATCCACCCTAAGACCAAAAGAGAACCTTCACCTAACTCACTGTGCCTTTGACATCCATCTTGAGCCGTTAGATTGAGAGGGGTCTCCTAAAGCCTTTAGAGCCGACCTCGACCCCAAATCCTTTGCCACCCAGATATAACCCCACACAGAATTGTGCCTTCTACCAAGGGATGGTCATTTAACTAACAATTGCATGAGGCTTCAGTATGAGATTCAAGACTTGATAGACAACAAGGTGATTCCTCCATCGACTGCAACTTAGAAATCGTATGTCACCCCCAACCCTCTGCCGAACCATGCAAACTAGCAAAATGTGAGCGCCGCTGAAGGAGGGTTAGAAGGATTTGATCCCTTAAAATTCATAGTCCTCGTAACAGAAGCAAAGCCAATTACAGTTCTATCGTTCGGTTCAGAAGTGCTTCTTCTTGACGACCTTATTCAAGATCTGATAGATGATGGTTTCGATAATTTCCCAATCTTTATCGTCCACGAGGAGGAGGTTCCTTCCCCTGTCAATGGTAATGATGAGGAACATGAAGAAATGAGACGACTGTGGGAAGATCTGGCCCTCCTTGAAGCATTAGTTGATTTGAAAGAGATAGGAATCGACATCAAGTGGCATGTTGCAATCGTCTCGAGTGATGATACAGCCTGGTACCGAGGGGTAGTTTTGTTTGGGGAAGCCAACCCGAGTTTTGAAGAAATAGGGAAAACTGTATCAAAAGTTGGAGAATCCTCAAACGGGAAGGACGTCGATAGTAAAAGTAAGCTAGAAGAAAGTCCACTGATCAGTACAGAAGCCAAAGAGAAGAAGGAATAGAAAGGGAAAGAGGAACATTCACCTCAAGTGAATTTGTTAGGAACTATAAGTCTTGTGTTTGATCCTTCTGTATATATTATTTCTCTTTATGAGCCGAAGTCGAGGACACTTCTACCCGAGGGACCTATCTTATGTTCTCTCGAATGGGATTATCAAGAAGAGAACGACATGTGGGAGTTAGAAGAGATAGAGCAGGAATTCACGGATACAGAATATGATGGTGAGGATGTCCCGGAATGACACCCGATAGTCGAATAACCACATAACCATAGAGGCCCGTGGGAGCCGTGGGAGCGGTGGGGTCCTTCCCCTCCATATGATTATGAAGACCCGTTTGACGAGGTATCGCTATCGCAACTCTTTGAGCTGGAAGAGAGTATTGGTAAAGAGTATGATTGATTTTTGCAAAACGTAATGGGAACTGAGGAAGATTTTTGGGAAAATGAAGGGGACAATGAAGAGAAAGCTAGCACAAACAATTTCTTGGCCTTCAGAGAGAAAGGGTGCCCGGTGGTTGATATTCGGGAAATGGTTGACTGGTTTGATGGACTGTGGGAGCCCAAAGAGAAGATAGAGCATCAGACAAGTAGCAAAAGATATTTTAAGTCCACACAGCTAGAGAAAGGCTAACCAAGTAGGGGCACAGATGAACCAAGGAAGCAGGCAGAAAGAGTAGAAAGATAGAATAGTGAAGAGGAAGATGCAGGCCAATGTAAGCATTTGGGGGTTGCTTGTAGCATCTCACAAGTACTGACAGGCCGTTCTAAATGCCTTGAACAACATGGACATATGCCAATTAACGTCTCTCCTAACCAACTGGTTGGAATGCTTAAACCCGAGAAACAGTCCAGTGTAATTGCCTTCAGTGATAGAGATTCTCCAGCAGAAGGGCCATCCAACAATAAGCCATTACATTTAACCGTCAAATGTCTAGGGTAATGAGCACCGATTGTTTTGGTCGATAACGGTTTCGCCCTCAACGTATGCCTACTGTAAACTACTTACTGCCTAAGATTGAAGACGAAAGACTTCAAGCCGAGTGCACGGGGAGTACGAGCATATGATAACACGAGAAGAGATGTCTTACGATTGGCGACTTTTGCTATAATAGTGGGACCTTTGGAAAGTAAAGTACAGTTTCACGTCCTTGATGTGCTAGCATCATTCAATCTGTTGTTGGGAAGGCCGTGGTTGCATGACCCATTGATTAGAGCAATCCCATCCTCCCTACACCAAAAGGTAAATCTAATCAAAGATGGAGTAACTATTATGATACCGGGTGAAACTAGCTTTTCTACCCCGCTCAGTGATGCTACCCCACTTCTTGAGATCTAACTCGGGTAGGAGGATTTCTTGTTAAACGGGTTTGATTTTGACGAAACCAAGGTCGTACATGTTCTGACGAATGGTGAGGGGAGCTATGTGAATCCAATGGCCATAGCCATGATGATGGAAATGTCCTATTTTCCATGTATAGGATTAGGTAAGCATCTGCAAGGGATTTCAGAGCCGATCTCGGTGAATCACAATCGCTATGAATACGGATTGGGATATAAGCCAGAACTAGGAAAAGCAAGCATAGGGAAGTATGGGCCGACGCTGAATGGCCGTTTCGTTAAAGAAGGGGATGATTTTCCTTACTGTGGGTTCCCCGAACCATAGATAGAAGAGAAGACCAACAAGAAATTGCCAGGGCTGAAGATCTTCGTTGGCCATCAGTTGTCCTACAGTGATGAAAAGGCTGAGATTTGGCAGATGGGTTTCGCTGAAAAGGTGCAGACAATTTGGGAATATCATTGCGAAGAAGGAGATCTGGGATCTTTCTTCAATGTAGAGATGGCCCAGGTGCGTATAGGAAATGATGGTGAAGACGAGGACATGCTGAAGATGAAAGGTGACGCACCTACAGATCACACCTCACTTATCATGGATGCAACTAAAATAGAAAGGAGTCAGCCTTTTGAGTCTTTTATTATGCATGATGTGACAAGTGAGTTGGAGTCCGAGTTTGTTGAATCTGTCTTTACCGAGTCGGTTAACGCTGTGTCCGTCGGGAATGCATCTGTTGGCATCCCTAGCCCTTTCTATTTTGAGTCTCAAGATGTAACCCCTTTTGAAATCAACGAAATGAAATCAAACTTTGCTTACTTTAATGTATCTCAAATATTTTGTCTTGATTCCGAAGATTTTAATGAATTCAAGAATGATATCCCCTAAGAATTAAAATTTTTAATCTAAAAGGAAAAAATGCGAGCTAAACCTGTAATTGAAAAAATTATTTTAATAAATCTCAATAATGAAAAGGATCCACAAATGGTTTAAATTGGTTCTGCACTATCTTTAGAGGAATGTAAACAACTAATCTTTTTATTAAAAGAATTTAAAGAAGTTTTTGCATGGTCCTATGAAGATATGACTGGCATAGACCCTAACATTGTACAGCACCAAATCCCTTTGTACCCCAATGCTAAACCTATCAAGAAAAAGCTGAGAAGGATTATGCCAGATTGGGTGCTCAAGATCAAGGAAGAAGTTACAAAACAGATAGACGCCGAGTTCCTCATGGTCACAGAGTACCTGAAATGGGTCACTAATATTGTTCCGGTACCAAGGAAGGATAGAAGGATTCGAGTATGTGTCGACTTTTGGGATGTCAATAGGGCTAGTCAAAAGGATGACTTTTCTCTCCTCCATATAGACGTATTGGTAGACAACACCGCTAAGAGCATGCTCTTGTCTTTTATGGACGGATGTTCAGGGTATAACTAGATTATGGATCCAATAGACCGGGAGAAGACTACCTTCACGATGCCTTAGGGTACCTACTATTATAGAGTCATGTCATTCGGACTGAAAAATGCAGGAGCGACCTACCAAAGGGCTGCAACCACATTGCTGCACAACATGATACACAAGGAAGTAAAGGTATATTTAGATGACATGATTGTGAAATCCAAAACCTGAGAAGGACACATCGTTGCACTGAGGAAATTCTTCCAGCGGATCAGAAAGTACAAGATATGCTTGAACCCTCAGAAGTGTCTTCGGGGTTACAGCAAGGAAGATGCTCAGATTCATGATAATGCAGCAAGGCACAGAGGTAGACCCATCAGAAATCAAGGCAATTCTCAAAATACCTCGCCTAAAGACCGAAAAGGACGTAAGGAACTTTTTGAGAAAGGTTTAGTTCATCAGTCGATTCATTACCAAACTAACCACTACATGTGAACCCTTATTTTGACTCTTGAAGAAAGGGACCAAGTTTCAGTGGGACCAGCAGTGTCAGGATGCCTTCAAAGCAGAACATAAGTATCTGCAAAATCCTCTAGTTTTGTCGCCACTAGAACCCGACAATCCTCTAATACCGCACTTATTAGTGAATGATTCAACAATATGGTGTATGCTATGCAAAAGATTAAAAACAAAAGAAAACAAAAACACACTAAGCAACCCTCAATGCTTCGGGCAAAAATGGTGAGATTGAAGGTGCAAGTTTGCTGTTCATGCTAGGGCTCTCTTTCTTTTTCTGGTGATGAAGACCGACTACCTTCATATGGCTATAAAGCAAGATCCAGGTGGGGTTTTCGTGACTCTTGAAGGGCAAACGAGTGCTACCCGAACTCCGTCTGTTTTGAAGCAACATGAAGGTCTCCTTTGCAATCTGGTGCCGATCTCCCTGATTGGAACAAATCCTGCGAATCTGCTCTGGATTCCATTAGAGAGACATGTTCTCAACAAGATACAAGCAGCTCAGACCCAATTTGAACAGACTTTGGAATCCCAAATTGCTCTTTCGAAATTGGGGGTAAGCCCTATCCGAGCAGAGGTTTTTGAGGACATTTGTGCCCGGCTTGCATTGTTGAGAAAGTCAAACTCGTGTACACTCTCCTGTGGTTCCGACTCGCACAAAGATGTATCTAAGATTGGGGGAGTGGCGGAGAGCTCCAGTGTTTTCTCTTCTGAGAAAATTCTGAACACGGATACTTCTGAAGAGTGCTGTATTAGCTCTGAGGTAAGTGTAGGTAAACAATATGGTTGGGAGACTCATGCTCCTCCAGCACCAGCCCTTAGGCCTCTTCCGTTCAGGGGGAGGGGTGGGGGGCGCTTCCCACACAAGGGAGGTACTCGGCTAGGTGGTACAAATGGACAGGTGACTAGGAATTTTCATGGGGCAAGATTGGGTGGAAACGAAACTCGGTTTTTGGCGCCAATGTCAGAGCCGCTTAGTTCGGCAGAGGCGACAGGTGGGACTACCATTGATCATGTAGGCAAGATGTTTGATAAATTTCCACAACCAAAATCTTGGGCCTCCTTGCTCACGAACCGTAGTATATTCGGCAGTAACTTAGAATTTATGGATTCTACAGACCCAAACCATCCGGAAGTGGTTGAAATTGCAGGGGATTTGGTTAATGATGAGTCTTGGGAATCTTGCCTCGTGGGTTATTTCCTAAACTCGACGTCGCTTTTGGCCTGGTTCAAGCTACGGCTAGGACTTTGTGGGGTCAAGAGGGCCTAGTGGATGTGTATGGCACTGATAAGGGGATTTACGTCTTCAAGTTTCGTAGCATAGAAGCTATGGAGAACATATTAGACAAGGGGCCTTGGCATTTCTCCGGTAGGCTCTTGATTTTGAGGCGATGGAAAAAGAGGCTTAAGCTTTTTAAGGAGGCCCCCTCGAAAATTCCTATTTGGGTCAAATTCCATGAGCTCCCTCTTGAATTTTGGAATTCTAATTGTTTGAGTAGAATAGCAAGTGCAGTCGGTGTCCCTCTCTACCTGGATCGAGCTACTGATACGAAGCAACGCGTCTCATATGCATGGGTTTGTATTGAAATTAATGCCGATAAAGAGTTTCCACATTCAGTATTCGTTAAATGTGAAGGTGATGTTGTGGCTGTTCGCGTGGAATACTTGTTTTGGTGGTTCGGTGGCTCAGTTTTGGTTTTCCTCGCCTTCCTCGAATGGTTTTAAAGCGATGGATTCATGAAATCTCGCATTTCGGAGGTTGGTTTTTAAAAGAATGGTTTAAAAAAGAGTTTTCACTAAAAATTTGAGGAAAAACGTGTTTTGTTGGACGTTTGGAGCTGACCCTTAGGATTGAGGCTCAACCTTGAAAACGTTTGACAAAAGTTTGTGTTTTTACATACCTATTGATCTCCATGTTAATGGATGGGTCTATATGTTTCTCTTAATCTCCATATTGATGGATGGATCTAAATACATGTTTCATGTATTTGTGAAAATATTTTGATTTTGTAAAATGATTCTCTAAATGTACCGGGATAGCGAGTATGTGGCACGAGTTGCCCACGGTGTAAGTCCGAAAACGTGCGCAGAGTAGGTATCTTTGTTCTTCGGGGTAGTTCCCATAAAGAAGGTGGTAGGTACTTTTATTTTTCGGTTTTAGTCTGTAAAGATAGCTTTTACATTATGGTGCTCCATATAGAACTTGCCATTACCTAACCGGTCCTATGATGTATAGGGATTGGGTAAGGCGCAGAAGTCTATAGTTGTTTCCTCTGTCCCTTTGTAACAGAGTCGGTACATAGGATTCATTGTCTTTTTCTCGGCGTGTGATCCAGGTGAAAAATTAACGTTTTGATTACTGTTTTCCTTCAACTATAAAACGTTGTTTTGGCGTTGCTTAAATGCTTGGTTGTGGAGAGAAAACTATTTTGGAGGTTTATAGGAAACTTGGGATTTTATGACATAAAACCTTTTTTGTTTTGTTTGTGGTTGAGTTAGCTCCCACCATATGATTGCATATCTTGCTTTACAGCTTTATAGTGTGTTTCTATTGGGCTTCGGCTCATGGTGTGGGATTTTGTCTTAAAACCTTTTTTAGGTCTGGAGGTTGATGATCATGAGGAGTTGATCTAGTGGTGCCGTGGTGAGGAAAGCTTTAGTTGTTTTCCTTTTTGTACGCCTCAGGGCCATATACTAATGCATGTTATATAGGTTGTTTACTGTTTAGGAGAGATGCACATGGGATTTCCATTTGATTTCATCAGGTGGAATTGAATGTATAAAAACTTATTTTTATAAAACTAGTGTTTGGTAGATTTTAACGTGACCTGGGGTTTTGGGGTGGGACAACTTGATATCCGAGCTCTAGGTTCGAATACCTATTATCCATGGGAAGAGGGTTTACCTCCTGGTGCGGTTGATTTTGTATGCTTTCTTGCATGTGTATAAACATTTTTATAGCATACTGTTAGCCTTTCGAGCATAATTGTTTGTGAATATGTGTGTATGGGAGGTTGAATCTTAAGATTGATGAGTCTTGCCTTAGGGTGTTTGGATTAACAGATTTGGGAGCCAAGTTAGAAGCGCATTTGGCCGGCGTGTTTTCTAGCAAGGAATCTGAATAGGTTATCCAAATGGACGAGTCTGTCTTGTTGGTTCTCCTCGGTATGTGAGACGTGTTACATAACCTTAAGCAGCTACGTGTTAGCATGCTTATGTGCGTTATGTGTTTATGTTACGTAGTAACATGCTGTAAGAAAGCTTATCTTGTTATATTACTTTCTATAGAATTATGTCCACACGGGGAGTGCGGTGACGGGGTCGTCGCTGAGGTCGTGCTTATGCTCAGGTTTCGAAAGAAGGAAATATTCTTGCCCCACAAGAACAAGTGGGTGGTGCTGATATTGGCAGTACTAATGTCATCCAGGAAATGCTTTCCACTATGAGAGTTATAGCTGAGGCTACCAAGGCTGGAGTAAGGGTTCCTGAGCCAAGGGCTTCTGTCGCCATGAGGGAGTTCGGACAGTTGGATCCTCCAACCTTTTTGGAGGAGCCAGACACCAAAGTTTCTACTGAGTGGCTGGAAGTGATCAAACCTATCCTCGATACTGTGGATATCGAGGAGGATGCTTTTCCAGTGAAGTTGGCAGCATTCAACTGTGGGAAGATGCCAGGGAGTGGTGGAAGTTCGCTAAGACCACGATGGATGATACGTGGGCTGCTTTCACGAGAATTTTCTTGGAGAAGTATTTCCTGAGATCTTCGAGGGATACTTAGCGAGAGGAGTTCCTCTCTCTTGTTTAGGGGAACCTTTTTGTGGTCCAGTATGAGGCCAAGTTCGTGAATCTGTCACGGTTCACAACTAAGAAGGTATCTATAGAGGAGTTACGCACTATGAGGTTTGAGAGGGGCCTTCGACCTGCCATCAAAGATAGGATTGCAGCTATGGGTCTAGATGTGTACATCGAACTGGTGGAAGCTGCCATCCGAGTGGATAATTTGCTGGCAGAGACTCGCAGAGTTAGAGAGAGTGGGAGTCAGCAGGGCAGTGGAGATGCAAAATTCCAGAGGCGCGGGAAAAAGCGCTAGAGATCGTCTGGACCAAGTTCTCATTTTGTTGGTTCGTATCAACAGTAGTCGCCCACACCTTCACCTTCAATGGCCTCGACAAGAAGGCCAGGGCAGCAAGAGCTGATTTGTTATCGATGCGGACAGCCGGGGCATCATTCAGTTGAGTGCCCACAGAAGGGCCATGTACAAAGTTCAGCGTCTGTCTAGTCACAGGCGAGAGATCCACTAGTATGCTTTAGATGTGGTCAGTCCGGGCATATTTGTAGATTTTATTCCCAGGAAGGGAGTGTCGAGGGTGTGACGGGAGCCCCAGCTGCTCCATCTACTCAGAGACGGCAGACTCCTCAGGAACCTAGGGCCCAGATGTCTAGGTTTGCAGAGAGAGGTACTTCAGCTCAGTCAGTGAGGCAGCCAACGACTCAGGGTTATGGTGGACAGACCAGATCACCGTAGTCCAAGGCTTATGTTCTTGCTGATCACGGTGCTTCTAAAGCCCCAGTTGCATATGATGCTATAGCTACTCCAGCCATGATCAAAGGTACTCTTCTAGTCTTTAGATCATGGGCTAGTGTTCTCATCGACACGGGAGCATCACATTCTTTTATCTCTTTTGCTTTTGCATCTGCATTGGGGTTGCGGATAATCCCGTTGGGTAGTGCATTGAGCATTGAAACCCCAATCAGTGGGAATGTGGTGTTGAGCAGAGTTTGCAGATCCTGTGAGTTAGGAGTCGTCGGTCGTTGATTAGAGTTTGATTTTACTATTCTAGACATGACCACGTTTGATGTCATCCTAGGGATGGACTGGCTGGCTACCTATTGTGTCTTTATAGACTGTGAGCGACAGTGAGTGTTGATTTGTACGCTGGAGGGTGACTGCTTCTATTTTGTGGGTGATCGGGATGAGGGCTTGGTTTCTATGCCTAGTGCTTCTCAGGTTCGAGAGAATTCGTGGTTTTTGCCTTGAAGACGTTGCAACATTATCTATATGGTGAGCACTTCGAGGTTTTCTCTGATCATAATAGCTTAAAATACTTGTTTTCACAGAAAGCCTTGAATCTTCGCCAGCGACGATGGATTGGGAGACTACGACTTTGATTTGCATTACAACCTGGGAAAGGTAAATGTCGTAGCTGGCGTGCTCAGTAGGAGATCTCATGGTTCGTTAACTTTTGTGGCTATACAAGAATGGGATATGCTTGGGGATGTTGGGGAGTTTGATCTGTGTCTCGGAGAGAGAGGGGCAGGTGCGACCTTGTATTCAGTAGCTTCATAGCCCGCATTGGTTGCACACGTGTTAGAGGCTCAGTGAACTGATCAGGAGGCTCAGATGATACGGGACCGCATTGCTAATGGGAAGGACACAGCCGGATGGACGGTGGGTTCAGATTAGAGTTTGAGGCTGACTGAGCGACTATTTACGCCAGAGTCTTGTCGTGCTGAGGTGCTACATGAGTTTCATCATTCACATCTTGTAGTGCATCCAAGAGGCACAAAGCTGTATCATGATTTGTGCCGTCAGTTCTAGTGGACAAGAATGAAAAGGGACGTGATCCGATTTGTGTCCCGGTGCCTTACTTGTCAGTAGGTAAAGGTGGAACACCAGAGACCGGCAGGATTGTTGCAGCCTTTGAGAATAAGGAGTTTTCTAAAGAAATGCCAGGGCCCACAATCTATAACACTTTCCACAGCCTCGACACTCTTGAATTTAAAAAAATAGAACCCTTTCTCATTATCGAAAACTTCAATCAACCCTTCTTGATTCCATAGCATTCTAGCCGTAGCTCTGACCAATGGGAAGGCCATGTTTACATCTAGGAAGTAACCCACAAAGCAAGATTGCCATGCCTGAGCATCAACCATTTCCCCCCCAATATCCACAACACCCTCTTGATCAGAGTTCCCTACTGGACAATACTCCAAAGATGTTCCTGATGAGCTTCGGGTAGTAAGCAAAGATGCCTAGGTTCTAGCCTTACGGATAGCCCGAGCACTTGGGTCATCGTCAGCCCAATTGTCAAAGCCACAGAACCCGCCCCTGTACCTAGTCGGTTGAAAACCAGACCGAGAGACAGGATCCAAACCATGACTGGGGCTAACATCCCTGGAAGCCTCTAGATGGGAGTCAACTCCTAACTCCTTACCCTTACATTCCTCAGATGTCTTAGCAATACTACTATCCAACAAATCACAATCAAAGGAGCCGAGATCAGAAGGAGTTATACCTGGCTGCGGGGTGGTCGTAGCCTCCAAAGTTGCTTAAAACCTAGCCAATCGAGCTTCGATATCAGCAATACAATCCTTACTAAGTGGGCTTATACCTTTCTGTGCTCTGTTCAGAGCCTCTATCGTAACCCGCTCAAAACCAACGGAACCCTCTTGACGCGGTGCTGCGTCGTTACCCACTGAACATTTAGATTCTTGGGGCAACTCAAGACCCCGAACTTGGTTGCATTTAGTAAAAGAAGAGTTCCTAACATCCACTGTGGGAGCTGAACAGAGCTTCTCGTGAGGAGGCGTAGCTTCCTCCATCGATCCTCAATGATGGCAACCCTACGCGGAGAGGAAACATCCAAGGCTAGGGTTGGAACAATCGACACCTCCGGCGGCTCAGAGCTTTGTCGTCGCACCGCCGTAGAAGACGCCCTAGATGGGTTCACAATAGGTTCTGTGGGATTTCCTAGAATAAGCTCTTGCAACCGTTGTAGTTTCGCACTAATGGCTTCAAATACTTCCTCTGAAAATGGCTTGAGGCCAGATCGAACAAATTGGGCGTCTTCTATGGGATTGTACTCTTGGGATCACCTTCCCTACAAACAACAGTTATGTCAAAGCATAACACTTACCAGAGTCGATAACCATTTCTCGACTCTAAGAACTCTGAACAGGTCGAAACTCAAAACAAGACCCGAATCCAGACTCACAAAAGTCTATCAGAAACTCATCATGTGAATGTCACAGCCGCACTACTCTGACCAAATTCCCGCTCTGCCATGAGCTAGAAGGACAACCATACGCACAACCCAAAACAAGCCGCATACAGCGGTTAACGACCCTCAACTGATCACAGCAAAAGAAACTCTGCATCTCAACACCAACTCCCTTGTCAACCTGGACAAGCACAAGCAGTCCTATTCCACCAATCGGACCTCATAGCGCATTTTGAAAATGATACAAAATAAGCCACACTGACTAGGTTACCACGGCCTATCATGTTTTCCACACTCATACGTACTCTTTTACGGTCTTCCACCGTAGGATAATACTAACCCCATCATGCGATTCCTTTCGGTCCCCAATCGCGGAAGTAATCGGATCCCAGGTCACAGACACGGACACTCAACAACCAAGAAGGCACATATCTATGCACCATGCATCGAAACCACAAAAAATTAAACCCACAATTACCCGATCACTGCAATATAAGTTCCCGAGTCACCACTCCAAGGGTCACAACACGGATACCAAATCTACAGAGAGTCTCAGAGCACAACCGAAACCTGAATCGATCAAAAACCCGACATCTCCTTCCAAAAAGGATGAAACAACTCACATCAGACAACCGTCCACAGGAAAACTCTCTCTTCATCCAGAGAGAAGAAAAGGGTCAACAAAACCCACAACCCAATCTCGGCCTACTCCTAGTACTCATCAACACTTGGCCTCTCAAGAACCTTGTAAACCTTACCTTGAAGCCAAATTGACCACAGTCGAACAGTTGCCATACGGTACTCAAACCATCCGCTATACCAAGCTCTCAACTCTTTAGCGTCATACGCACACATACGAATATCATCAATCTGCGCATCTTGTACAACACATCCCATGGGTTTACAAGCTCATCACTAAGCGTGCACGGAGATACACATCAACATTCTGTCGTGCCAAAACATCACTCCACAAGGTTGCACTTACTCACCGAACTCCTGCTAGGCAAATCACAACCACTACACGGTCTCGAGCCCACTGCCCACACAACTCAAATAGAAAGCGCACAACACCATACAAAGGAAACCCAATTGTAAGACCCTTCATCCGGAGTTACCGAGAACTCCCTTAACCATGCAGACACCTTCCGCACTTTCGCTCTCAAAGCACACATCGATCACAGGCATCATAACCCACGATTTCTCACATATCAACTCAGGCTAGCCAAATCACACGATACAGTACTGAACCTTATTACTCCGCACTTCATTCCCATGGGCAAACAACATACCCATCTCTGAACTCAAAGTTGAACACAAACAACCTCCAGACATATCACACTCAGGATATGCTGTCTCAGCACAAGCTAACCACACGCACTCTGCATGGTTCTCAAACACTATCTCCTTATCACTAGGAAAATGATCAAACCATAAACCTGCGCTCTCATAGGGATCCCACAGAACTGCTACTCGTCGCGTGTTAGAATCGTAACCCGAACCCTTACTCATTCCAACACCGTTGCGACCCATGCTCTTCCCAGCATATCTGCAACTCATACTCATCCCCATAATCTTGAGCTCACTCACTTGGGACTCAATTCTCAGACCTCAAGAAGGTATACCACGTCCAAGGTTATCAAACTACCCAGACTACCAACAACATCCTACTGACCACCATCAACATCCCGACTACTAGGGAATATTCCCAGAACCACACGTTCTACTATCTCAACACACACAACCAAGGATTATCACGCTTCCATCCACTATGTTCCCATCTATACTCCATCTTGAGTACACAGCTCATGACATAGCACGGCTCAAGACGTCCCTATTCCATCACACGACCAAAACCACGTACATAAACCTTACTCAGAATGGATTAGCATGATCCATAGATCTAGTCATAACGACTGATTCCTACGGTCTCCAACACCCCATCGCCCCTACTCACAAGGCCTATTCTTAACGCAACTCTAACCTCCAATAGCATACTCTCAGAGGAATCACTGCTCATGAAGACACGCAAAAGTTCACCAACCGAGGCCAAACCCACACGGTTAAACCCAACTGATCGACGAGTTCCACAATACACCAAGCGATCGATGCTCAACCCATATCCCTACCTCTGCAACTGATAGCAACCAAGTTGCACATCCAAGACCTAAACCACTGTCTCGTCGTCTCGAAGGGTGTACAGGTTATATAAAGAAAATATGAAACACAACAACCTAAGGTTGATCTATCATGTTATTCCTAACACATACCACATAATCATGCTAACACATAGCTACAACGATTATGCAAACATAACACCGATATCGAGGAGAATCGACAAGAATGACGTGTCACTTTCGACAACAAACTTAGATTTCCCGCTAGAAATCAGTCAGCTAAACACGTTTCTAACTTGGCTCTCAAGTTTGTTAATCTAAAAGCCTAAAGGCAAGACTAATCAATCTTAAGGTCCAACCTCCATACACACATATACACATCAATCTAACATGTTCATGCTAAAACATAAACACATGCAACATTAAATAGAAAAACTTTAGATATTTTATTTTTTTTTCAAAATATCACATTTAAGATGATTTTTATAAAATCGGATATCTTGAAAAAAAAAAGTGAGAGTTAATTTCGATTTTTGAATTAATTAAATGAAAAATATTTAATCGAAATAAATTATTATTTTTCAAAAAATATGAAACGAAAAATAAAATAAATAAATGCCTTTAATCACTACCTTAACTGAAAAGCTAAAAAAAAAACTGTACATTTATTAAATTTTATTTGTTACACATTTAAACACGAAAAAAGATGGTTTGATAAATTAAAATCTTTAGAATTGTGTACACGAAAAGATATTTGATTCTTTCAAATTGTGTGACTTTCAAAATTAATAAATTTATTTTATTTAAACAGATTTTTTATAATCCTAAAAAATATTTAAAAAATCTAAGTGGGAGAGAAAATTTATTCACAGATAAATCTTGCGGTCTCCATCACTAGTTTATAACGGATGCAATTAAACTCTGTGTGTTGGTAGTAAAACTTTCCTCCCCATCGAACATATTAATTGCGGTATCGCCTGTTCAAACCTCCTTTTGGGATAATTATGAATAATTTTTAGTATGGATTACTTCTTCATCTGAAGGACTCAATGTGAATCGATTAATTTGGGATTAGGTGATGGTTAACACTTAGTTGTATATAATAGTATTCTCTCTATCTAAGTCACTGTTATTATATATTGGACTGAAACTATGTCAGCTATTAAATTTTACTTGGCTTGGTCAGTTGCCTAGATAGTAAAATTAAAAGTAATTGGTCTGTCTGGTCTTATGATGGATAGTAGACGTCCACCCATCGTAGAATACTATTC
Source organism: Heliamphora ciliata (assembly GCA_032360265.1). Classification (NCBI taxonomy): domain Eukaryota; kingdom Viridiplantae; phylum Streptophyta; class Magnoliopsida; order Ericales; family Sarraceniaceae; genus Heliamphora; species Heliamphora ciliata. The sequence continues at coordinate 4,230,395 of JAUMHN010000015.1, read as the reverse complement.
TCAGGTTACTAGGCTGCTGACGAATTTATTTCTAAAATGAGAGAAGGAATCAAATAAAAATAAATTCAAAGTTTTACTCACATAATTAAGGGTTTTTTTAATTATGTGATTCTCATGATTAAAATGACCTTCAACCCACTCGCTTTAATACTAGATAAAAACAAACTAATGTGACTGAATTTTGTTGACTGAAAATGTAACTTGCATATAGTTTTAACTACAAATGGTATTCCTTCAATACTATGAAAAATGTTTGTTTTTTAAAACGGTTCTTCTTTTGGACCGAAAGACATGAAGAAGAAAAAGGTTCAAAAATAGAAAGACACAGTTTCCAGAGTAGTTAGTGGGCGACGAACTAATGTGAAAAAGTCAAAAGGCATATTTTTCACTGCAACTAGACCCGGTATTGAAAAAACTATGTCCAGAATTTCTTAGAAGGCAGAACAAACAATGTAATTTCTGTTTACTGGTTGTGAAAACATGTTTAGCGGTATTATCTACCGGTACCTGGTATGTAGATATGGGAGCCACTAATCATGTCTGTAATTTATTATAGGGGTTCTAAGAAATTCGACAACTTAGTGAAGAGGAGATTTACCTGCATATGGGCAACAATACAAAGGTAACAGCAGCTGCAGTAGGAGACGTCATTCTCAATTTTGGTATAAATCAAATTTTAATATTGAGAGATTGTCTTTATGTACCTGTCATTAGAATTAATTTAGTTTCTATTTGTAGATTGGCTAAAAACGGATATTTAGTTTATTTTAATAACTCTGTGGTTATTAAGGATAATAAACGGGTTGTCTATTCTTGTACATTGATGGATGGTCTTTATATTATTACTCCAACCTCTTCTACACTACAACTGATTAAAATGAATAATTATATTATCACATAAGAGAAAGTTTACTTCTTTAATGAACCAAACGTTTCTTTGGCACTTACGCTTGGATCATATTAATCTAAAAAGCATAAATAGACTGATAGCAGATGGAACTTTGAGTTCATTCGAAGTGGAGGCACTTCTAGTCTGTGAATCTTGCTTAGACGGTAAGATGACTAAGAGGCCCTTTTCAGCCAAAGGCTATAGAGCCAAAGAACCGTTAGAGCTGGTTCATTTTGATGTGTGTAGTCCTATGATAATCTGGGCTAGAGGAGGATTTTAGTACTTTGTCAGTTTCATTGATGACTACTCAAGGTATTGATACATTTACCTGATGCACCGTAAGTCTGAATGCTTTGAGAAATTCAAAGAGTTCAAGACGAAGGCGAAGAATCGTCTGGAAAAAAGTATCAAATCACTACGATCCGACCGTAGTGGGGAATACCTCTTTGGAGAGTTTAAGGACTACTTATCATATGAGGGGATTAGATCCGAGTTGATTGCACCTGGCACTTCACAACAGAATGGTGTTGCAGAAAGAAGGAATAGGACTCTTATGGAGATGGAAAGGTCAATGATGAGTTATTCAGGTTTACAGGATTCGTTTTGGAGACTCGCTTTAGAGACAACAACTAATATTCTGAACTTAGTACCTTCTAAGTCAGTACCTTCTACTCCCACATAATTGTGGACTTAATCCTAGTCTAAAACACATGTGGATTTGGGGATATCCAGCACATGTGCTGAAAGGAAACGCGAGAAAGTTGGAACAGAAGACCGAAGTCTATTTTTTTATGGGATATCCCAAGGGAAATAAGGGTGGTCCATTTTATAATCCTAAGGATCAAAAGGTCATTGTTTGCACCAATGTCCGATTCTTGAAAGAGGATTATACTATGGATCACAGACCCAATAGCAAAATTGTTCTAGAAAAAGTGAGAGAAAATACCAGTAGAATGAAAGAGGAACCACAAGTCATTTATATTCCATTACCTCGTCGTAGTGGGAGGATTATCGAGACCGGTGCAAATCAAGAACAAGGTGCTGATGCACAGTGTTTAGATTATGCACAGCCTGTTACTACTAGTACATAGACACAGGTAGTGCATCGTCATAGTGGGAGGGTTTTTCATCAACCTGATCGGTATGTGTTCTTGGGAGAGTCATTTGACAAGATCCCGACAGAACTGGATATCGAGCCCTGTAACTACAATGAAGCACTACAAGACAAAAATGTAAATTTTTGGCAAAGGGCTATGAATTCAGAGATGAAATCTATGTATTCCAATCAGGTCTAGGAACTTGTAGAACTACCTGAAGGGATAAAATTCATTAGATGCAAGTGGATCTATAAGAAGAAGAGAGGAGGAGACGGGAAGGTTGAAACCTTCAAAGCTAGGCTTGTTGCTAAATGATTCACTCAGAAAGAAGGGATCGACTATGAGAAAACCTTTTCACCGATATCCATGCTTAAGTCTATAAGGATTCTCTTATCCATTGTCGCACATTTCGATTACAAAATCTAGCAAATGGACGTTAAGACAACTTTCCTTAACGAAAATCCTGACAAGTATATCTATATGATACAACCAGACGAATTCATTGGAAAGGGTCAGGAACACATGTTGTACAAGCTTAAGAGATCTATTTATGGACTTAAGTAGGCATCGAGGTCTTGGAACACTCAGTTTGATCAAGTTATAAAGTCTTATGATTTTGATCAAAGTTCGGATGAATCCTACGTGTACAAGAAGCGTGGTGATCTTCCTAGTACTTTATGTAAATGATATCTTGCTCATCGAAAATGATGTAGCGGCATTATCTACAGTCAAAGTATGGTTGTCTGGACAGTTCGATATGAAGGACTTGGGAGAAGCTAGTCACATCCTTGGGATCAAGCTTGTGCGAGATCAAAAACAAAAGATGTTGGGCTTATCACAAGCAAAGTATATCGATGATATCCTTGCTCGTTTTAGCATGCAAGATTTCAAGAAAGGATTTCTCCCTTTCAGGCATAAAATTACTCTGTCCAAGGATTAGTATCCTAAGACACCTTATGAGATAGAGAAGATGAAGGCGGTTCCTTATGCTTCAACAGTAGGAAGCCTCATGTATGCTATGCTTTGCATTAGACCCAACATCTGCTTTGCTGTTGGCATGGTTAGTAGATATCAGTCTAACCTAGGATAGGAGCATTGGACTGCGGTAAAGAATATAATCAAGTACCTAAAAATGACAAAGAATTATATGTTGATTTACCAGGCAGACAGTCTAGTACATTTGGGGTACACAGACTTAGATTTCCAATCTGATCGGGATTCTCGTAAGTCTACCTCAGAATATGTGTTTATCTTAGTAGGTGGAACTATAAGTTGGAGGAGTATCCAGCAATCCTGCATTGCTGATTCCACTATGGAGGCCAAGTATGTGGCAGCTTCTGAAGCGGCCAAGGAGGCCGTTTGGCTAAGGAACTTCCTGATGGATCTAGAGGTGATACCTTCAGCTCAATCGGCTATTACACTTTACTGTGGCAATAGCGGAGCGGTTGCAAACTCGAAGGAGCTAAGGGTCCAAAAGAAAGGTAAGCACATTGAGCGTAAGTATCATCTGATACGAGAAATTATACAGAGTGGTAATGTTGCTGTGACTAAGATTGCATCAGGAGACAACCTTACAGATCTTTTTACAAAATACTTACCGGCTAAAACTTTAGATAGTCATGTAGAGGACATATGAGTCAGATATATGACAGCATGATTTTGACTATAAGTGAGAGATTGTTAGGGTTGGTATACTGAAAACTATGGTTCTAATAATTAATTTTATTTTAATAAAATTAATTTTTCATTTTATCATAATCTTTATGAACAATGTATGTATATCATTTCTTAATGTTATGCATGAATATTCGATATTATGTATAGTATTTAATCTGGTGTGTAGAGTACGGCTTACACACAGAAGGTCAAATTTTAGATTTTACAGAATATAAGTTTTAAGTTCACAGTTTAGATGAAAATGGATATGCCATCGGTACGACTGTGGTACAGAGTTTTAGTAGGTCTGTCTTGGTTACGGGAAATAGATAATAGCGTCGTCTATTGTTCCGACTCTCTGTGCCAATACACTTAGTGAATAGTGTGTATTGAACGGGACATTTTAGATAATTAATTTTATATTGACTATATAAATTAATTCACACCCAAGGTTATTATGAATTGTGCTTATCCTCTTAATCCTGAAATAATTATTGATTTGCGTATATTTAATATTCGTTATTTTGATTCATTAGAGGATGCGATCTTATATGGGTCTATATTCCCGGTGAGTTAGATAGTAGTATTATTTATATGAAAAATATTAATTATTAGTAGAATCCACGTCCCGAAAGATCCGAATTGACGATACCCCTTAAGGAAGCTGATAAGTTTTGACCCGTCCAAATTCTGCAGGTGGATTTGAATATCCAGCGATCAAATAAGTTAAGCGGAAGAGCTAAAAGAATGCCAAGATGCTGATTAAATTAAATTGTCAGTAATTAAATTTAATTGACGGGTATCGAGAATCTTAATGTGGGAAGAAATGGTAAGTATTTAATAACATGAGTTCAATAGAAAAAGTTCATGAGATTATAAGTCAGAGTGCCATTATAGTTCTTTAGTGGTGTAAACTGTAATTCAGTGTTTTATAAAAATTACAAAAATCGCTGCTACGTCTTTCCATAATTGTAGAAATCGCTGGTAGGTGTATGTGTTCCACTAGAAGTCTTATTCATAATTACTCTGCAGGTCCCTACTGTAACCCTATATATATGCGGGTAGACTGAACCAGTTTTAGATTGATATATCATAATGTCTTTCAAGACTAAATATATCTGGGTTCTGCCGGTACGAATTCTTGATAGTCCGTAGCCCACACTACGTTCAACGATCGCGTAAGGGAATACAGTAGAAGATCTGATAAGAGTTTCAACTCGGAATCAAATCGTAATTGAAGAATCGATCGACAAAAGGTATTCTTCTAAATTAACTTTGGTTGCACGGGTTTTATATTGATCGTTCGTCGTCAAAAGTATTATCTAGAGCTCATTTCGGCATTTTCCCGTCTAGTTAATTTTTTTACGGAAAATCGTTTGCAAAAACAATGATCTTGGCAGTTTTTTGCCTCCAACAAACCCTGACAAGCCCATTTTCTATATTTTCGTTTCCTCCTCACTGTTAGATAACCGGTGGTTAAAAAAGATCTCCGTCCCTAGTAACTTTTGATTAATCCTTTTCTCAATCCAAGGCACTAAAAATCTGCAGTAAGGGAAGTTTGTCATCTCCCTCCTTTATGAAATGTACATTCAATGTCGGCCTGTATTCTCCCATCTTCGCATTTTCTGACTCTAGTTTGTATCTGAGCCCATATCCATGTCGATTGTGGTACACAAGGATCGGCTCTGAGATTCCTTGCAGATTCTTGCAAAGTTCCATTCCCAAAAAGTATTTCATCATTGCCACCACCCTTGAGTTCACGTAGTTTACCTTTTCGTTCATCAGAACTTCGACAACCTTGGTCTCGTCAAAGTTAAACCCATTGAGAAGAAGGTCTTCTTCCCCATGTTGAATTTTAAGGAGCGGGATGGTGTCATTGAGCAGGGTTGGCAGGTCAATTTCCCTTAGAATGGTGACTGTTTTCCCTTCCTTAATCAGCTTTACTTTCTGGTGCAGGGTCGACAGAATTGCTCTGATTGCTGGGTCATGTAGCCATGGCCTTCCTAGCGGCATGTTGAACGAAGTTGTCACATCAAGAAAATAGAATTATATCTCTCTCTAGTTGTCCTACCGTCACGGTAAATGTCACTAGTCCAAAAACATCCCTTCGTGTGTTGTCATACACTTGCACTCCTTGTGCACTTGGCTTGAAATCTTGTGTCTTCAACCCCAAACAGTAACTAGTTCGTAATGGGCATACGTTGAGTGCAAAATCGTTGTCGACCAAGATGATCGGCACCCACTTCCCCAAACACTTGACAGTCAGATGCAGCGGCCAGTTGTGGGACAGTCCCTCTGACGGGAAGTCCTTGTCACTGAAGGCAATTACATTGGGCTATTTTGCTGATACCAACATTTCAACCAACTAATCGGAAGACACATCAATCGGAATGTCTACACTGTTCAAGGCTTTCAACACTACCTACCAATGCTTATGAGAAGCCACTAGTAGTCCCCAAATGCTTACATTTGCTTGCGACTTCCCGAACTGTTTTAAAACCACGTTGTCTTCCTCACTATTCAATTTTTTTCCTTGTTTCCTTGGTTCTTCTACGCCTCTACTTGGTTGCCCCTTCTCTAGCTGGGCGGGCTTAAAATGCCTTCCACATCTTGTTAGATGCTCTACTTGTTCTTCTAGCTCCCATAGGCCTTCAAACTGATCAGTCACTTCTCTTACTTCAGTTATTGGAAGTCCTTCTCCCCGAAAAGTCTAGAAATCTTCATCCTTCATCTTTCCCTGACTGTCTTCCTCTCTAACTTCTTCAACTCCCTAGAGATCTTCGATTCCCATCACGTTTTGTGCAAACCAATGAGATTCTTCATCAATGCTGATCTCTATTTATGTGAACTGAGACAATGATACTCCATCAAAGGGATTCTCGTAATCATACGGTGGTGGAGGAATTCAAGGTTCCTAGGAACCTCCATTGTCATACGGTTCTTCCACGATCGGGTGCCATACTGGTATGTCCTCTTCTTCGTCATAGATTATGTCTATGAACTCTTGCTCCAGTTCCTTAAGTTCCCATAAATTATTTTCTTCTTCATACAAATTCTTGTTCACATTAAGGGAGTATAAGGCTGGTCCTTCGAGTAAAGGAGTTCTCAATTTCAGCTCATGAAGAGGAACAATAGACATTTAAGGATCAAAAACGGGACCCGTAGTTCTCAAAAAAATTCACCCAAGGCAGATTCTTCTCTTTTTCTTCCTGTTTTTCATTTTTTTTGGATTCTTCACTGATTGGCTTCTTCTTTTCTTATCTACTCTCACTGTCGTCGACCTTCTTTTCCTTCGATGATTCTTCTGTTTTTGGTACCTCTTTCTTTGTCTCCTCAACCTTCGAGCTTGGTTTGGCCTCTTCATACCATGCTACCTCTCCATACCACGCAACATCATTGCTCGAAACGGTTAGAATATGCCATTTGATATCTATCTCAGATTTCTTTAGGTCATCTAATGTTTTGAGGAGTGCCAAATCTTTCCACAAACGTTTGATCTCTTCATCCTCTTCACTATCGCTGTCGAGGGGAGAAAAACCTCCTTCCACATGAATGACGAAGATCAAAAAATCATCAAAGTCGTTGTCTACTACTTGAACAAAGTCATTGATTAGCAACACATCTTGGCCAGAAGGCAAATCTGTAATAGGTTTTGGTTTTGTCATGGGGACTATGAGCTTCGTAGGATCAAACCTTTCTGTCCCTCCATTAACAACATTCACATTCTATTGAGTTGCGTGATTTGGTAAGGGATTGGTGGTTAATTTTGATTTTGACCGATAGTAGGTGTGGGAATCACCTTGTTATCTGTCAGATCTTAGATTTCATGTCGAAACCTCATGCAATTGTTGGTTAAATGACTATGCCCCTGGTGGAAGGCACGGTATTGGGTTGGCTTATGTCGGGGTGGCAAAGTATTCGGGCAGGGTTGGCTCCAAAGGCTTTAAGAGGCCCTTCTTAATCAGTCGGCCTAGAATGGAAGTCAAAGGAATGGTGAGCTGGGTAAAGGTTCTTTTCTGGTTTTAGGGTTGGTTTTGGATAGCGGGTTTAGCAGGTTCACCTCATAACTTTGATTCACAGAGTTGATAACATTGTTAGGGTTGTTAGCATAGGGCTTCCTTGTCACCCTCTGACTCAATTCACCCTTCTCGGTATCACTGGATTATAAGGCATCTCCTATCTGAATTATAGCATCAAAGACCTGCCCGAATGTCATCAACGGCTACGTGATCAGATACTTTTGAAACTATGGCTGCAAATTCTTCACCACTATCCTTACTTGCTTTTTCTCAGTGGGCTTATTCATCATCTTAGCTGCCTTCGCCCTCCAATGAGTTAAAAACTCAACAAAAGACTCCATAGCGTCTTACCTAGTAATCTCGAGTTGCCGACTAGTGACATCAAACAAGATATTATAATTGTACTGGTTGACAAACGTAGTAGTAATATCCTCCCAAGTTCTCATCTTCACAGCGTCCAATGATAGAAACCACTTTTGGGCGGCTCCCGAGAAAGACCGTTGAAAAAGTTGGGCCTTTAATTGATCACTGTTCCTCATCGGCGATAAGGTTCCCACGTACGTTCTCAAATGAATCATCAGATCCCTAGTTATGTCAAATTTCTCCATATCGGGTATCTTAAACTTTTTGAGGAGTTTAGCATAAGGGAACAAACAAAACCCCTCAACTTCTAACATATAGTCTTCAACCACTTGAGCCTTCCTCAAAATCTTGTCCAATTTGTCAACCTTATCAGATAAGATCAACTTTTTGGTTGCTAAGATTTCTAGGATTCCCGATTATATAGGTGGTACAGTAGCTGCTTGGGCTCCATGGGGTCCCACGCTATCATCCCAAATGTTGTCTCCTACTCTATCCTCCTGGTCATTTGGGAGAACTGTATTGGGGTCCACAATTTGGGTTTGCAAGGCTTAGATTGTACTTGGCACTAAGTCTAAATCCTGACCTGCTTGGTCACAACAGTATTAACCCCTTCAACTATTCGCTATAATTCCAGAATTACCCTCATCATGTCAACCATGGTTAAATCTAAATCTACCATCGGTAATCTTAACTGCTCTATACGTCTGAGTCTTCCACTCGGAGATTAGGCCCAAGTGCGTATAAGTTCTTCTCAGCACGAAGATATATTCTCGGGTCTCTGAGCTGAAAGGACTAGCATAAATCAGATAACTCGTCAGTCAGGGTCTAAACTCGGAACAACTGACTTTTGGCAACGGGGTGGGCAAAACGAAAACTAATCCTAAACAGGGTCCTAACAACACAAACAAAAGTATCCACAAAAAGAAAATCACATAATTCTAAAAGATTTATTGAAACTAAAAGAAGGGGTCTAAGACGTTATATGCAATAGGAGAAGGCTGGTAGGTTTGTACTCAGTGTATCTTCTAAATAGAGTCAAGAATATACTTCCCAATGCGAGGAATGGTGCAAGGCATGGCCAAACGGTATGCAATAACTCTTTTTGCCACACCTATTAGAGCATGTACCCAGAAATCTTGCTGGCTTCCACGACATAGCCTTGAGACAATAGACGGACCAAGGTATCGAGTAGGACAAACAGGGGTTTTGAGAACCAAGAATGCAAATATGCACAATGCGAATGTGAATATCGATGAAAAGTTTACAACAAGAACCATTGACATTTCAAGTTAAGCCCTCTTATGATTTTTTTGAAAACCAGTCCCTAGTGGAGTCGCCAGAAAAATTATAGGCATTTTTATTTGGGTGCGTTCAAAAAATGATGCGTTGAATATCTATTATTTTTAGAATAATGCTCTTTTCTTTTTAAAATAGAAAATCCAAGATATCTAAACTCTTTTTTAGAAAAAAATGAAGTCGCCACTTGGTTTTTGAGAAAAATCAAGAAAAAAGGTCACATGTCCTTTTTTAAATGTAACCAGAGAAAAAGAGTTTTTGGGGGCTAAGGTACGGAAAAGGAAGGTGTTAGGCACCCTTTTATCCCAATCGTAAGGCTGGTCTCTACTTTTGTCAATGTTGATTTTTGTTTTAAACTTTTTTTTGGGTACTTAAATGTATCTTAAAAGAAAGAAAAATGTACATGTATCCAAGAGGCATACCCCAGGCAGCTACAACGCTAACCAACTAAAAAACATGAAAACAACAAAACAACAAGAGTTTTAAACTTTTCAAAGACAACATATATAGAACAAGTGGTTAAAGAGAGTTCATACAAAAGCAAAACAAAAAAAAATCATAACTTCAATCCTAAGGGGTCATGCAACTTGGTTGTCATTTCTAAACATGCCGCACCTACTATTTAAGCAAAGCAATGTGAAAAACATGCGATGAAAGATCAAATAAAACAAAAAAAGACCTTAGGGTCATGCAATACAGTTTCTGCATCTAGTCATGCTATTTACAGATTATGCAAAAAGATCAGAGAAGATTCAAACACTATTTTTAAACTACTTTACACAAAAAAAACTCATGGCCGTAGCAATAGAATGTTGCGGCCATGACCAAATAAGCCACTGAACTAGCGACCGTGACAAAATACAAGCTAGCCACAAGAACAGAGATCATAAAGGTCCCGGCCGTGACAACCAAAGGTTGCAGCCATGTTATTTTTGAGGTCTAGAGAGGTTTTCAACATGAAAGGTCCAAAGAGAATCAAATGGACGGGATATACAGAGTAGAAACCATAGCCCATTTTGTTGAGGCTGCATCTACCATCTGTTATTCCAACAGTAACACAGGTCTCGAAACAGAATGCATAAACTTTAAAAAATGTAATAGAAAACTTTAGGCATAGTTTTTTTTAGGGGTAATTAATAGAAAACTTTAGGCATAATTTCATGCTACTGGTCTCACAAAAAGCTCACAGCCGTAATAACAGAATGTTGCGATCGTGACAAAAAGGAAGAGAAAGACAGCGGCCATAATAATAGGATCAAAATATCTCACTGCTGTGATAACCAAGGGTCGCGGCCGTCAGGTTTGTAAATCACAGAAGCATTTTTGTGTCCAGTGTGCCAGTGAACATAAAGCCATATTAGAAACATGCTATTCTGCGCATTACATAAGGTTGGAAACATGCTATTTTCAATAAAAGCTCATACGAACATGCTTAATATGAAAAACTTGAAAATTAAGAAAGAAAGAATAAATAGAAACATTAATCATGACACCCTCGGGAGAGAGAAAATGGAGGTTAAGAAACGTCACGATTTCCTAAAGTTACCTAGTGTAGAAAACTATCTCAGACGTCCTCTCGGATGTGGAAGAGAAGAATGGCAAAGTAGTCTGCACTCCGATAGCCTCACCAATGCAAGCAAAGTTACGAACGAGGTTTGGGAGTATCGGGAATATGGTAGAGTATCAGTATCCAAGTATCTCTCCCCTTGGTTTCTGTGGTAATTGGAGCTTATTTATAGGCAATGAGGCAACACAGATATCCTCTAGAATGATGCCACCTGTCCAAAAAGGTGTCAAACTCGCGGCCGTGACCTTTAATTGTATGAACAGTGCCGACCGTGACTTTCATTGTACAAACAAAGCACGTCATGACTTTTAAAGGTCGCAGCTTGGTTTAGGGTTTCAAAAAGGTAGCAGTCGTGACAAATGAAAATTGCAACCTACTCTGAGATCACAAAAAGGTGGCAACTGTGATGGTAAGGACATAGTGTTGTAGGGTTATGAAAAAGGTGGTGGTAATTACCCTAAATAATAATTAATTACCCAAAAAAAAGGTGGTGGCCATGAGGAACATGGATGTCACGGCCTGAATGTTTTTAATGGTTTCTTGGGTTTTGAACTGATTTCCTGACTTTACTTGCTTGGAAATATCCTTGAGCATAATTTCCATGTTTTCGTCATTGGGGAGCATTCGAGACGGATGCTTAAGATTCAGCTCGGTCAAATTAGGGTGTCTATAGGTGCAATAAGAATAGGTACACTAGTATGTCTCTCCTTCAAGGTGTGGAAGGCAAACTCACAACTATCGGTCCACACTAACTTAACTTCCTTTCACGTAAGTCGTGTCATAGGCGCTGCAAGTCTAGAAAAATCTCTCACGAATCACTGATAACCTACCAAGCCTAAGGAGCTCTGAATCTCAAACACATTCTTCGACCTCTCCTAACTCATCACTGCTTCCATCTTGGAGGAGTCCACTGCCACTCCATCTCTCAAAACCACATGCCCCAAAAACATCACCTTGGGTAACCAGAACTCACACTTATCGTACTTCGCATAAAACCGATGCTCCCACAATAACTATAGAGCAATCTGAAGATGCTTCTCATGCGCCTCTTCAGATGGTGAATAGATTAGGATGTCATCCACAAACATTACCACAAACATATCGAGGTACAGGTGAAAGGTACGGTTCATAAGATTCATGAACATCGTCGGTGCGTTAGCCAGTCCGAATGGCATGACTAAAAACTTAAAGTTCCCACATTAGGTGCAAAAATCGGTCTTTGAGATATCCTCCTCTTTGACCCTCAACTTATGGTAGCCCGACCTAATGTCAATTTTTGAAAAACAACACAAACCCTTCAATTGGTCAAATAAATTGTCAATATAGGGCGTAGGGTATTTGTTCGTAATGGTCACATGGTTCAACTTACAATAATCTTTATAAAGGCACAAGGATCCATCATTCTTCTTTATAAACAATGCCAAAGCTCCCTAAGGAGACATGCCAAGGCAAATAAAACCCTTGTCCAACAACTCCTGGACCTGCACCTTCAATTCTAGCAGCTCGGCCGGTGGAAAGTAATATGAAGGCATAGGAACAGGTGCAGTTCCTGGAACAAGGTCAATGGAAAACTCCACTTCTTGTTGAAGGTGTTTTTGAGGCGGGGGAGAACGATGCATCGGGTATCTATTCTTTTTTAAAAAAATGTCATTTTCTTTTTAAAACAAAAAAATCCAAGATATATGAGCACGTTTTTAAGAAAAATGGAGTTGCCACATGGTTTTTCAGGAAAACCAAGAAAAACAAAAGAAATTTGTGGGTCTTTTAAAAACGTAACAAGAAAAAAAAAGGGTTCAGGTGCTAAAGTATGAGAATGGAAGGTGTTATGCACCCTTCTCGTCCAACCGTGAGGTTAGCCTCTATTTTGTCATTGTTGGTTCTTATTATAAACTTTTTTAAAGGCAACATATATAGAACGGGAGGTTGAAGAGAGTTCAAACATAAGCAAACAATAAAGCAAAACCTAGCTACCATTTTCAAGGTCATGCAATTTGGTTGTCTTTTCTAGATATGCTACACATATAGTTTGAGCAAACCAATGCGAAAAACATACGAGTGAGCAGTAAAATGAACAAATAAAGACCC
>JAUMHN010000015.1:4206323-4217323 GCA_032360265.1 Heliamphora ciliata | reverse complement strand
TCAAATAAGTTAAGCGGAAGGACTTAAGAAATATCAAGATACCGATTAAATTAAATTGTCAGTAATTAAATTTAATTGGCAGGTATTGGGAATCTTAATGTGGGGAGAAATGGTAAGTATTTAATAACAGGAGCTCAATGCTAGAAGGTCTTGAGATTATGGATCATAGTGTAATTATATTTCTTTAGTAGTGTGAACTGTAATTTAGTGTTTTATGAAAATTGCAGAAACCGCTGCTGATTTTCCATAATTACAGATACCGCTATGCGTCTTTCTTTAATTATAGAAACCGCTGGTAAGTGGTTGTGTTCCACTGAAAGTTTTATTCATAATTACTCCACATGTCCCTGCTGTTGCCCTATATATACGCGGGTAGGCTGAACCAGTTTGAGATTGATAGAATTGATAGTTCAGATATCTTATATATTATTATGATATTAATTTTCAAGACTTAAAAATATATCGGGGTTCTGCCGGTACGACTTCTTGGAGGATCATAGCCCACACTACGTTCGAGGTTCGCGTAAGTGAATACAGTAGAAGATCTGATTGGAGCTTCAACTCGGAATCAAGTCGTAGTTGAAGATTAGATCGACAAGAGATATTCTTCTGTATTAACTTTGGTTGCATAGGTTTTATTTTGATCGTTCTTCGTCAAAATTTTTATCTGGAATCCGTTTCAGCGTTTACTCGTCCAGTTAATTTTTTACCAAAAATTGTTTTACAAAAATAATAATCTTGGCAGTATTGCCTCCAACACCCATGAACCCCAAAAATCAAGTACACAGGCTCTCAACATGCCCTCTAAAATCTGTATGGTCCTCTCAGACTGACCGTCTGTTTGTGGGTGAAAAGCTGTACTAAACGTCAAGCTTGTCCCCAAAGCCACCTGAAGACTTAGCCAAAAGCGAGATGTAAAACGAAGGTCTCAATCAGAAACAATAGTTATAGGTACTCTGTGTAGCCGAACTATCTCATGGACATATAACTTACCCAATCTGTCCACTGGATCCTTCACACGAATGGAAAGAAAATGTGCAGACTTCATCAACCTATCCACCACAAACCAAACACAATCATGTCCCTTCGGCGATCGAGGAAGTCCTAATACAAAATCCATCGTGACGTTCTCCCACTCCTATTCTGATATTGACAACGGTTGTAATAACCCTGCTGGCCTCTGATGTTATGTCTTTACCTGCTGACAAGTAAGGCATCGAGAAACGAACCGAATCACATCCCTCATCATTCTGGTCCACCAAAACTAACGTCACAGATCATGATACATCTTCATGCCTCCTGGATGCATAGAAAGACGTGAATGATGAAAATCATGTAACACCTCAGCACGACACAATTCTGGTACAAATAATCTCCCTATCAACCTCACACTCTGATATGGGCTCACAATCCATCCCGCAATGTCCTTCCCACTGGTAATACGATCTCGTATCATCTAAGCCTCTTGATTTGTCTGTTGAGCCGCTAGCACATGTGTAACCAACACAGATCGTGAAGCTACTGAAAATAAGGTCGCGCCCCTCCTTCTCTCTCTGAGACGTAGGTCAAACTCACCAATCTCTCCAGGCATGTCCCACTCACGTATAGCCACAGAAGCTAACGAATCATGAGATCTCCTACTGAGAGCGTCAGCCACAACATTGGCATTCCCTGGATGATACTGCAAGTCAAAGTCATAGTCTTTCAACAATTCTATCCATCGTCGTTAGCGCAGGTTCAAGTCTTTCTGCGAAAACAAGTATTTTAAGCTTTTGTGATTAGAAAAAATCTCGAAGTGCTCACCATAAAGATAATGACGCCATGTCTTCAAGGCAAAGACCACGGCTGCTAACTCCAGATCATGTGTAGGTTAGTTCTTCTTGTGGGTCTTCAACTGTCGAGACTTGTAAGCCATAACCTTACCTCCCTACATCAAAACACAGCCCAGACCGTCATGTGATGCATCGCAGTACACGGTATATCTCATGCCTCACTCTGGAATAATCAACACTGGTGCGCTAGTCAACCTCGTCTTCAACTCTTGGAATGCCAATTCACAGGATTTGCTCCATACAAACATGACTCCCTTTCGCGTAAGACGTGTCATCGGTGCTGCAAGTCTAGAAAAATTCTTCACGAACCACTGGTAGTAACCTGCCAATCCCAAAAAACTATGAATCTTAAAGACATTCTTTGGCCATTCCGAGTCCATCACTGCATTAATCTTTGAAGAATCCACTGATACTCCATCTGTCGACACCACGTGCTCGAGAAATCTCACCTCAGACATCCAAAACTCACACTTCTCGAACTTTGCATAGAAGCGATGCTCTCTCAAAAGCTGTAGGACAATACGCGGATGCTCCCCGTGCATCTCCCTCATAGGTGAATAAATCAAGATATCATCCACGAACACAACCGCGAAGTTGTCTAGATACAGGTGGAAGATACGGTTCATCAAACCCATAAATGTCGTAGGAGCGTTCGTCAAGTCGAATGGCATAACCAGAAACTTATAGTGACCATAATGAGCTCGAAAGGCGGTCTTCGCTATGTCCTCGTCCCTAATCCTTAGCTGATGATACCCCGACCTCAAATCATTCTTTGAGAAGCAACTCGACCCCTTCAGCTGATCAAACAAGTTATCAATCCTAGGCATAGGATACTTGTTCTTCGCCATTACTTGATTCAGCTTCCTGTAGTCTATGTACAGTTTCAAGGACCCATCCTTCTTCTTCGTAAAAAGAGCTGGAGCTCCCCACGACGACGTACTCGCGTGTACAAATCCTTTATCAAGTAACTCTTAAAGCTGTATCTTGAGTTCTCGCAACTCAACTGGTGCAAAACGATAAGATGACATAAAAATGGAAGCAGTTCCAGGAGCCAAATTAATAGAGAACTCCACCTCACAGTTCGGTGACAACTCAAACAGATCGTCAGGAAAGACATCTGGATAGTCGCAAACCACGTGGGGTAACTCCCCTCGAACCCCAACTGTCTCATCCAACATGAGAGCAAAAAAGAGAAATCTTAGATTCCCTCGCTTCCTAGCAGCATCGGGCATAAACACCAAACTCTCATCCCAATCACCCACAAAACAAAAATAGTCACCCTTAGGCATACAGATTGATACCCTCCGTCGATCGCAATCGATAAAGACACGGTAGGTAGTCAACCAGTCCATTCTTAGGATGACGTCAAATGTGGTCATGTCTAGAATGATAAAGTCAAACTCTAAATAACGACCGGTGACCCCCAACTTGCAGGATCTACAAACTTGACTCAACACTACATTCCCGCTGACTGGGGTCTCTATGCTCAATGTACTACCCAATGAGTCTATCACCAACCCCAATGCAGATGTAAAAGCAGAGAAAATAAATGAATGTGATGCTCCCGTGTCAATAAGAACACTGGTCCATGAGCTATATACTAAGAGAGTACCTCTGATCATGAATGGAGTAGTTGTAGCATCGGGCACAATTGGTGCTTTGAAAGCACTGGGATCAGCAAGAACATAAGCTCTGTCCTGTGGTGCTCTAGCCTACCCACTATAACCCTAAGCCATCGATTGCCTCACGGATTGTGCCGAGGCACCTCCTTCTATAAATTTGGACGTCTGAGCCCTAGGTTGTTGCAAAGTCTGTTGTCTCTGTGCCGATGGAATAACTGACACTCTCGTCGCACTCTGATCACTCCCTCCTTGGGGATAGTATCTACAAACATGCCCAGGCTGACCACACCCATAACATACGAGTGGCTCTCTCCCCTGCGACTGTGACTGGACAGGCGCTTAACTCTGAACCTGGCCCCTCAGCGAGTACTCATATGAACGATGCCCTAACTGCCTGCATTGATAGCAGGTGACCTCTCTCTGGTAGAGGCTACTAAAGGTGCATGCGTAGAAAACCGCAGCTGATACGATCCCACTGAACGAGAACTTGGTCCAGACGACCACAGACACTTTTTCCCGTGCCCCTAGAACTGTGCAGATGCATCACTCTACTGGCCCCAACTTTCCTTAGCTCTGCAGCTCTCTACCATCGAGTTCTCTACTCAAATAGCGGCTTCCACCATCTCAATGTAAACACATAAACCCAGCGCTGTAATTCTATCCTTGATGGTAGGTCAAAGGCCCCTTTCAAACCTTTTGGTGTGCAACTCCTCTGTTGACACCATCTCAGAGGAAAACCGCGACAGATTTGCGAACTTGGCCTCAAATTGGACCACGATAAGGTTCCCCTGAACAAGGGAGAGGAACTCGTCTCGGTACGTATCTCTCGAAGAAATCAAAAAGTACTTCTCCAGAAAGGCTCTAGTAAAAGTGGTCCACGTATCATCCGTCGTGGTTTTGGAAAACTTCATCCACTCTCTTGCATCCTCCCGAAGCTGGAACGCCACCAACTTAACCCACAAGATATCCTCCTTAATCTCGAGAGTATCCAAGATCGTCGTGGTTACTTCTAATCACTCAGTAGCAACCTTAGGGTCTGGCTTCCCAAAAAAGATTGGGAAATCCAACCGCTGAAAGTCCCTCATTGCCATAGAAGCCCTTGGCTCAGGAGCCCTCACTCCAGTCCTAGTCGCCTCAGCCATTGCTCCCATAGTAGTAAGCATCTCCTGCACAATGTCAACACCGCCCACCTATTCCTGCGGGGCATGAACGTCCTCCTCTTTCGAAACCTGGACATACGCACAACCTTGGCCACAGCCTCGGCCACGACCCCATCCCCGTCCTCCCCACGTGGACATAGTTTTATACAAAGATAATATAATAGGATAAGCCTTCCTATAGCATGCTATCACTAACATAAAGAACATAACAAACATAAACATGCTAACACATAGTCATTTAACATTCCATAAACACGTCTCACATACCGAGGAGAACCAACAAGACAAACGCATCAATTTATATAACCTATTTAGATTTCTTGCTAGAAAACACGTCGGCCAAACGCATTTCTAACTCGGCTTCCAAATTTGTTAATCCAAACGTCCTAAAGCAAGACTAATCAATCTTGAGGTTCCACCTCAATGCTCATGTAAACACAACCTATCATGCTCAATAAGCTATTAGCATGTCATAAAAACACGTAAACACATGCAAGCAAACATATACAGGCATCCTCACTAGGTGATGCACCCTATTTTCCAAGGCTCTTTGGTATTCGAAATCAGAGCTCTGATACCAAATTGTCATGTCCTAAAATCCAGGGTCACGTGAAAAACCCACCAAACCACCATATTGTAAAAAGATAGGATTTTTTATAGATAAACCTTACAACCAAAATTACAACTATTTAAAAGAGTACCTAAGGTTCATCTCTCTGATAATATACATGCATAATATAACTCGCTTCACGGCTTACAAACATGTCTTTAAGAACAAGCAACATATGTAGACATACATGCTTTTATAATAATAAGGAAAACTATATAACAGTCTTCTGCCACCAGGATTATATCATCTCCTCGTGATCGCCAATCTCTACACCTGAAAAAGGTTTTAACAAATCTCACTACGTGAGCCGATGCCTAATAGAAATAGACTATGATGTAGTAAAGCAGGATATGCAATCACATAGCATAAAGTTTACTCAAAAAGATTTTTACTATAGAAAATTCTAAGTTTGTCAACGCGTACACATGCACGCACACACACATATTACCATCACATCCACGTGATTCTATCAACTCGTGGTTTTAAAACATAGGCACCGATGCCGAACGGACATATAGACCCCGTCACGTTACCACCACCCGGCCATCACGAGGCTCGTGAAGTAACTGGACGCCCTATACTTCTGACATGACCTCCGTCCTTTCCCGGTTCACTAGCCAGCGGGAAGAGAAACCCATTCTGCATAGTTTTTCGGTCTTTCACCGAGGAGCAACTCGTGCCCAAATTTACTCGATTCGTAGAACTCAACATGGTCCTTTTTGATTATCACATCAAAATCCAAATACACACACGTGAGTTCAATCCAACAAGGTTCCTCTCACCAAACCCATAACACTGCAAGTCCAACTCAAAAAGTTCCTCTCGTTAAACCCATAACACCTCACCACATGTAATAAACCAAGAAAAACATAAAACATGCCTTTTACCCACATAAACATGGTTTAAAATATACAATATGATATGTAAGGATTTTCAACTGGTAGAAAAGCATAAAATTGCACATAACACCCGTTAAATATAACATAGTCTAGGATCCTACCTCGGTGAGTCAAAACTCAAAACCTCAAAATTTGAACCTCATCAGAACAAGAATCTGATCGAATGAAAATGAAGCTAACAGCGTGAATAGCAAGGATCCACAAGTTGATCGTCAAAAACTATGCCCGGGCAACATTAAAATGTAGAGAGAAGGCAGAGAGTTGGGAAGAAAAAAAGGTTCTGGAAGCTAAATAGACGCTTGAATATATATAGGCTCGTTTATAAAGTGTATTTAGTCGACTGAAAGGGCTAATTCAGTCGACTGAAGGAGTTCTAGATCTACAAAACTCCTCTGTCGACATCACTCAATCGACTGAATTCCAATCTAGTCGACTGGATTCACCTCCCAGTCAACTAGGGAAAATCGTCCAGTCGATTGGACCGTTGGGAAATGCCAGAATAGGTTTTTTAACAATAGAACCAAGCAAATAAACCTTAACAAAACTCAAAAAAGCATAAAACACATCTACACATGCTGTTCTACAATAATGAAGCATAAACCACTTGTCGAGGATATACATATGACGAAAAGAAACACGTGAAACATGTACCTATCATATAATGAAATGAAACTGGGTCTCACTGGTAAGATCTATGATGAGTTATTCAGGTTTACCGGATTGGTTTTGGGGACTCTTTTTAGAGACAGTGGCTTATATTCTAAACTTAGTAACTTCTAAGTCAGTACCTTTTACTCCCATAGAATTGTGGATCGGGCATAAGCCTAGTCTGAAACACATTTGGATTTGGGAATGTCCAGCACTTGTGTTGAAAGGAAACGCAGGTAAGTTAAAACCGACAACAGAAGTCTATTTTTTTGTGGGGTATCCCAAGAGAACAAAGGGTGGTCTATTTTATAATCTTAAGAATCAGAAGGTCATTGTTAGCACCAATGCCCGATTCTTAAAAGAGGATTATATTATGGACCACAGGCTCAATAGCAAAATTATTCTGAAAGAACTGAGAGGAAATGTCAGTAGAACGGAAGAACAAGTCACTGATATTCTATTACCTCGTCGTAGTGGGAGGATTATCGGGACAGGTGAAAATCAAGAACAGGGTGTTGATGCACAAAGTTCTGATTCTGCACAACGTATTATTGCTAGTACACAGGTAGTACCTCGTCATAGTGGGAGGAATATTCATCAACCTGATCAGTATATGTTCTTGGGAGAGTCTTTTGACAGGATCTTGGCAGAATTAGATACCGAGCCCCGTAACTAAAATGAAGCCCTTCGAGACAAAGATGTAGATCTTTGGCAAAGAGACATGAATTCAGAGATGAAATTTATATATTCCAATCAAGTCTGAAAACTTGTAGAACCACCCGAAGGGATAAAATTCATTGGATGTAAGTGGATCTACAAGAGAAAGATAGAAGTAGATGGGAAGGTTAAAACCTTCAAAACTAGGCTTGATGCTAAAGGGTTCACTCAGAAAGAAGGGATCGATGATGAGGAAACCTTTTTGCTAGTAGCCATGCTTAAGTCTATCCGAATTTTTTATCCATTATCGCTTATTTTGATTATAAAATTTGGCAAATGGATGTCAAAATAGTTTTCCTTAACTGAAGTTTTAATGAGTGTATC
This sequence comes from Heliamphora ciliata, assembly GCA_032360265.1. Lineage (NCBI taxonomy): Eukaryota > Viridiplantae > Streptophyta > Magnoliopsida > Ericales > Sarraceniaceae > Heliamphora > Heliamphora ciliata. Next base: position 4,209,511 of record JAUMHN010000015.1, on the reverse strand, counting down.
TATATGATACAACCAGATAGATTCATTATAAAGGGCCAATAACACATGTTGTGTAAGTTTAAGAGATCTATTTATGAACTTAAGCAAGCATTGAGGTCTCGGAACACTCGGTTTGATCAAGCCATTATGTCTTATGATTTTGATCAGAGTCCCAGATGAGTCCTGTGTGTATAAGAAGTGTGACGAAAGCGTGGTAATCTTCCTAAAACTTTATGTAGACGATATCTTGGTCATTGAAAAAGATGTGGGGACATTATTTACGGTTAAAGTATGCTTATCTGGGCAGTTCGATATAAAAGGCTTGGGAGAAGCCAGTCACATCCTTGGGATCAAGCTTATGCGAGATCGAAAATAAAGTATGTTAGGCTTATCACAAGCAAAGTATATCGATGGCATTCTTTCTCGGTTTAGCATGTAGGATTCCAACAAAGGATTTCTCCTTTTCAGGCATAAAATCACTCTATTCAAGGATCAGTGTCTTAAGACACCTAATGAGATAGAGAAGATGAAAGCATTTTTTTATGCTTTAGCAGTAGAAAGTCTCATGTATGATATGCTTTGCACTAGACCCGACATCTGCTTTGCCGTTGGCACGGTTAGCAGATATTAGTCGAACCTAAGACAGGAGCATTGGACTGCGATAAAAAAATAATCAAGCACCTAAAAAGTACTAAGGATTATATATTGGTTTACCAGGCAGACAGTCTAGTACCTTTAGGGTACACAGACTTAAATTTCCAATCTGACAAGAATTTTCATAAGTCTATCTCAGGATATGTGTTTACCTTAGGAGGTGGAGCCATAAGTTGGAGGAGTATCAAGCAGTCTTGTATTCCTGATTCCACCATAGAGGCCAAGTACTTAGCAGCTCTTGAAGCAGCCAAGAAAGCCGTTTGGCTCAGGAATTTCCAATTAGATTTAGATGTCGTCCCTTCAGTTTAATTGACTATTACACTTTATTGTGACAATAACAGAGTGGTTGCAAACTTGAAGGAGCCAAGGGTCCATAAAAAAGAAAAATACATTGATCGTAAGTATCACCTAATACGAGAAATCGTATAGAGGGGTGATGTTAATGTGATTAAGATTGCATCAGGAGATAACCTTGCAGATCCTTTACAAAGAGCTTACCGACTAAGACTTTTGATAGTCATGTAAAGGGCATGAGAGTCAGATGTATGGCAGCATAATTTTCAGTATAAGAAGGAGATTGTTAGGGTTGGTATACTGAAAATCATATTTTTAGTATTTAATTTTATTTTTAATAAAATTAATTTTTTATTTTATAAGAATCTTTATGAGTAATGTATGTATATCATTTCTTTAATGTTATGAATGGATGTCCGATATTTTGTATAGTATTTAATTTGGTGTGTAGAGCATGTCTTGCACACAGAAGATCAAATTTAAAATTTTTACAAAATATAAGTTTTATGTTCACAATTTAGATAAAAATGGGCATACCATCGGTAAGACTGTGGCACATAATTTTAGTAGGTCTGTCTTGGTTACGGGGAACAGATAATAGCGTCGTCTATTATTCTGATTTTCTGTGCCAGTACACTTTGTGTGCATTGAACAGGACATTTGGAGTAATTAGTTTTATACTTAATATATAAATTAATTTGGGATAATTAGTTTTATACTGAATATATAAATTAATTTACACCTCATGGTTATTATGAATAGTGCATGTTCTCTTAATACTAAAATAATTACTGATTTGCGTACATTTAATATTCGTTGTTTTGATTTATTAGAGAGTGCGATCTTATATGGGTCAATATTTCTGGTAAGTTGGATGACGGTATTATTTATATGGTGAATATTAATTATTGACGAAATTCTCATCCCGAAAGATAAGGATTGACGATACCCCCTTAAGGAAGTTTATCAGTTTTAACCAGGTCAAACCCTATAGGTAGATTTGATTATCCAGTGGTCAAATAAGTAAAGTAAAAGGGTTTAAGAAATATCAAGATATCGATTAAATTAAATTGTCAGTAATTAAATTTAATTAGCAGGTATCAAAAATCTTGACGTGGGGAGAAATGGTAAGCATTTATAACAAGAGCTCAATGCAAGATGGTCTTGAAATTATGGGTCAGAGTGTAATTATAGTTCTTTAGTGGTGTGAATTGTAATTCAGTATTTTATAAAAATTACAGAAATCGCTGCTAGTTTTCTATAATTGCAAATACCGCTATAAGGTTTGTTTAATTGCAAAAATCGCTGATACGTGTCTGTATTCCACTGGAAGTCTTACTCGTAATTACTCTCTAGGTACCTGCTGTAGCCCTATAAATATGCGGGTAGGGTGAACTAATTTCATAATTTGTCTTCTAAGACTAAAGCTGTCCAAGTTCTGTCGGTACGAGTTCTTGATAGTCCGTAGCCCACACTTCATTCGAAAATCGCATAAGGGAATACAATAGAAGATCTGACAGGAGCTTCAATTCATATTCAAATCATAGTTGAAGACTTGACAGGTAAAAATGTATTCTTCTAAATTAACTTTGAATGCACGGGTTTTATTTTGATCGTTCGTCATCAAAAGTTTTATTTGAAGCCCATTTTGGCGTTTGCCCGTCCAGTTAATTTTATTCGTCAATCGTTTACAAAAATAAAGACCTTGGTAATTTTGCCTCAAACACCTCCGAGGTCTTAATTTTGCCTATTGGAATTTCATGTCGTCCTTCTCCAATGGATCGTGGAGGTAAGTTGATCCCACTGCCCACTTCTTTGACCTACTCTCCACTTTGGGGAGGTCGTCTCCACGATCACCTTCGAATCATTGGTGGTCTTGGGGATCGATTTGCATAGGTGGGGGATGACCATTTCCTCCCTCATGGATTTGTTGCAAAAATTCATAATTCTATTGTACTAATTGAAAAATTCCTTCGGTCAAATGCTGGAGCTGATGTTGAATTTGTTCTTGGTGCTGGGCATTTTGTTGTGGCCCTACCACCAGAGGTACCCCCAATTGGTTGGGTTCTTTCGCCATGGATCTCGTTTGGACCATTCAATAAGGAATTCACCACTGAGAGAGAAGTGATTGTTGGAACGCGGAAGAAAAAATTTAGAACCGATGCCGTGACCGTAAAAAACGGCGCATGCGTTTTTCATGAAAAACCATATCGACGAATAGATATATTAAGATTAAATATACCTTCAAGAAACTTGTTCAA
>JAUMHN010000015.1:4112354-4135945 GCA_032360265.1 Heliamphora ciliata | reverse complement strand
TTATGATTGGTGAGAAGAGACGAACATTTTGATTGAATATCTCCATCCCAGGGCCACGTTCCCCACCATCGTCATTTCGCTTAGGCTTATCAATCCCATTTTCAAGTACATTGAGCAAAAAGTAAGACACTCTTTGACAATGTAAGCCTCAGCAATCGAGCCTTCTGGACATGCTTTATTGGTCACATACCCTTTCAAAGTCCTGAGAAACCTTAAATAAAATAGCAATATCAATGAAAAATAATTGTATTAATAGAGGACCTATTCACATGATGGGAATGCTTACCTTTCAATCGGGTACATCCATCGATATTGAACGGGTCCAGCAAGTATAGCCTCTCGTGGCAAGTGAATAGCTAGATGGACCATGACATCGAAGAAAGCTGGAGGAAAGATTTTCTCTAGCTTGCAAAGTATGAGTACTATTTGTTCCTCTAACATTTCCAAATCACTCTGTTTCAGTGTTTTTGAGCAAAGTTCCTGGAAGAAGTTACCCAACTCAAATAATGCCGTATAGATATCCTTATTCACATAACCTCGCATGCCAATCGGAAGAAGACGCTGAAGGAGAACATGACAATCATGACTTTTCATCCCTGATAACCTACCATTTTTTGATGTCATACACCTTGAGATATTTGTTGCATAGCCATCGGGATAATTGATCGACTTTAAGAATTCACAAAATCCATCTATTTGTTGTGGATTCAAGGTGTAGACTGCCCGAGGCTTTACAAATGATCCATTATCCTGCAGCTGCAGATGCAATTCTTCCCTTATGCCCATGTTTTTCAAATTATTACGTGCTTTGTATGTGTCTTTGTTCTTACTGTCAATAGCTAGCATCGTCCCATATCTTTGTTCTTACTGTCAATAGCTAGCATCGTCCCATAAACATTTTCACATATATTCTTTTCTATATGCATGACGTCCAGATTGTGTCGAAGCTTGATTCTCTTCTAGTATGGTAGCTCCCACAGAATGCTTATTTTGATCCAACTCAATTCTTGAGGATCACGATGTCTTTTCTTCATCGTAGAATCCTTCCCAAATTTGACTGGCTGTATCAAATCCAATTGAGATAGTACCTTTTCCACAGATAAGTCCAATGATTTCGAATTAAGCTCAGGAAAATCGTCAAACTTCTTGTCCTTCCTCCAAGCATGGTTTTTAGGCAAAAAAGATCAATGACCCACCCACCCTATCTTATCTATTAACTTACGTGTTATTGGATTATCGTTGTAAGTGGGACAAGCCAAATAACCTTTTGTTCTCCACCTAGACAAATCACCATATGCAGGAAAGTCGTGTATGGTCCACATTAAAGCCATATGCATTCGAAAGGTCTGCTCAGTATAGGCATCATAAGTCATAACTCCATTCTCCCATAGCTCCTTTAACTCCATTCTCCCAAGTTTGTTAATCCAAACGCCCAAAGACAAAGCTAATCAATCCTACGGTCCAACCTCCATACCCACGTATACACACATCATACTACACAGGCTATCATGCTGATGTAAGAAAACTCTTGAACACATGCAATCAAGCACACATACATCCTCACAAGGTGATGTACCCACTATCCCATGGCTCTTAGGTATTCGAACCTAGAGCTCTGATACCAAGTTGTCACGCCCCAAACACCAGGGTCACGCGAAAGCCCACCAAAACACCATTTGAGAAAATAAGATTTGCAGTTGAAAAATCATCAACTCAAAAAAAAATACATACATTATTTGGGTAAAATTTCCCACAATTCAACTCTCATAAACAGTAAACATGCATTCTCATACATGAATAAATATATCGTCTCAAGGCGTACAAACTCGCCTTCTTAAATAGGCATCACGTGTAAAAGTACATGTATCAAACAGGAAAAACTACAGCAAGCTCTCCATCACCACGAGTATTGAGGTCAACTGCACATGATCACCTGAAAAGGTTTTACAAAAAAATTCCACACCTTGAGCCGAACCCCAATAAAAGGTAGACAATAAAGCTATAAAGCAGGCTATGCAATCATACGCAGATAAGCTCAGCCACAGGAGCTAAAAGCTTTTCCTCCCAAAACCATCAGTTTTCCATCCTTGAAACTCTGCATATCATCCTCATAGATATCATACCACAGTTAAGGGAAAGCAGTAATAAAATAGTGTTCTCCACTCAGGTCACGCAGCTGAGGAGAAAGACATAAAATGTAGTCCTATGTACCGACTCTGCCACACACAGGGACAAAGGTAACGACTATAGACTCATGCCCATTATCCTAGTCACCACTTAAGGCCTGCTCGGTAATGATAAGTTCTATACGGAGTTATGACAACGACGCCATTAACAGAGGCATCTAGCTTAATTTACGGGTCTAACCCGAAGGTACAAAGAACCTACTGCTTAATTTACAAGCCCAAAACCCGAGGGTTCAAAGCACCCACATATCGCCATTCACAGAGGCACCGACTCAATTTACGGGGATTAACCCGAAGGTACAGAGCACCTACGCTGCGCACGTTTTCAGACTTCCACCGTAGAGCAATGTTAGCCCACATCCACATACCCACTGTCACGGAACATATATGGAAAATATTTAAAAACCCAATCGTAGCTCAACTATGAAAAACCGTAAAACAGTTCTGCATCGCATGTATAAAAGAGATCCAATCCATCCACATGGAGATCTACAAGCATGTAACAACAGATTTCCAACAAAACTGAGACTCAACCCCAATAGTTAGTTTCAAACCTCCAACAACACGTTTTCACAAAATCCACAACACTTCGTTTTCAAATCTCCTTTGAAAGACCATGGATATCAGCACATCCGGATCATGGATAAAACCAAAAGAAGGCGTAAAACCCACTTTTTACCAAAACCAAGGTTTTAAAACATGAAAACCACGTTTAAATGCATTTCTACCCGGTGAAAGAAAACATAATTACATACAATGCTCTTTGACAGCAGTAGGGTCTAGAATCCTACCTCAGAGAGCTAAAAGCTCGACGCCTTAAAATCTAACTTCGTCGAAATGAGAATCCATCTGGATGGATATAAAGCCCACGTCGTCGACAGCAAGGATCTGCTATTCGACCGCGAAAAACTAAGCTCCAGGCCTCCCAAAAGCTAGAGAGAAGGTAGGGAAAAGGTGAAGAGAAAGAGATAAGCTTGAAAAAGATATTTTTGGCTGAAAAACCAAGGCTGCCAGGTTTTATAGAAATTCGCGCCAGAACCCCACCGCTCAAGCACTCAAGCACCGCTCGAGTGGACCCCTTGCCGACATACACTCTGCCACACGACCACTCGAGCACCCAATCACCGCTCGAGCGGTCACCACATGAACCAACACTCTGCCACCAGCCCGCTCGAGCGCGCTCACCACCGCTCGAGCGGTCGTCGCTGGGAGAGAAACCGTGGAAAGTGACCAAGCTAAACCCTCGCATGCGTAACACGTATAACACCTATACAAAACATGTTGCTCTACGACTTGAAACATAAACCATACACCACAGAGATACATATATAGAAAGAAACATATCAAACATATATAAATATCTCAAAAGGAGATAGATCCGGGTCTCACAAACCCTTTCTTAGAATCTTGCATGCTAAAACGAGAAAGGACTGTATCAATATAAGTAGCTTGTCATAAGCCTAATATCATTTATTTTTGATCTCACATAAGCTTGATTCCAAGGATGTAACTAGCTTCTTTCAATTCTTTCATATTGAACTAACTAGATAACCATACCTTAGTCGAAGAAAACACCCCCACATCATTTTCGATAAGCAAAATATTATCTACATAAAGTACTAGAAACACCACAACCCTTTCATCATGCTTCTTGTACACAAATGATTCGTCAAGACATTGATCAAAATCATAAAATTTAATGGCCTGATCAAATTGAGTATTCCAAGACCTAGATGCTTGCTTAAGTCCATAAATGGATCTCTTAAGATTGCACAATATGTGCTCCTAACCCTTTGCTACAAAACTTTCTAGTTATATCATATAGATACACTTGTTATGACTTCCGTTAAGGAAAGCTATCTTAACGTCCATTTGCTAAATTTCGTAATTAAAATGAGCCACAATGGATAAGTGGATCTGAATAGATTTAAGCGTGGCTACTGTGGAAAAGGTCTTCTCATAATTGATTTCTTCTTTCTCAGTGAACTCTTTTGCAACATGCTTAGCTTTAAAGGTTTCTACCTTCTCGTCTACTCCTCTCTTCTTCTTATAGATCCTCTTGTGTTCAATGGATTTTATCCCTTTGGATGGTTCTATAAGTTTCGAGACCTAATTAGAGTATATTAGCTCCATCTTAGAATTCATGGCCCTTTACTAAAGTTTTGCATCTTTATCTTGAAGTGCTTCGTTGTACTTATAGGGTCCAGTAGCTAGTTCTCTGGGGATTATGTCAAAAGACTCTCACAAGAATATATACTGATCAAGTTGACGAACAACTCTCCCTCTACGACGAGGTACTACATGTGTTTGTGTACTAGCAGTGACACGATGTGCTGATTTTGAACACTATGCACCATCATTCACATGCTACTCTAGTTGTGATATTGGCGTGTCAATGATAGCACCCTAATCTAGTTCTAGATCTGCACGTGTCTTGATAATCCTCTCACTATGACAAGATAATAGGATATTGATGACTCTTTCTCGTGGTGCTTCTCTTGTACTACTGCTATTTTCTCTCAGTTCTTTCAAAATAATTTTACTTTTGGGCTTATGGTCCATTACATAATCCTCTTCCAAGTATCCGGTGTTAGTATTGACAATGACCTTAAGATCCTTAGAATTATAAAATAAACCACATTTCATTCCCCTCGGATACTCAACAAAAATACAGACTTCTGTTATTGGTTCTAACTTATATGTGAACATTTTTCTGTGTGTGCTGGACAACCTTAAATCTAAATATGTCTTAGACTGGGTTTATGCCCGGTTCACAATTCTATGGGAGTAGAAGGTACAGACTTAGAAGATACCAACTTCAGAATATAAGCCGTCGTCTCTAATGCAAATCCCCAAAACAAATCGGATAACTCTGAATAACTCATCATAGATCTTACCATTTCTATAAGAGTTTTATTCCTTTTTTTACTACACTATTATGTTGTGGAGTGCACTGTGCAGTCAACTAAGATGTAATCCTTTCCACAGACAAATAGTCCTTAAACTCTCCAAAGTGGAATTCGCCACCATAGTTAGACCATAATGTTTTGATACATTTACCCAGACACTTCTCTATTTTTGCCTTAAATTCTTTGAATTTCTCAAAGCATTCAGACTTACAGTGCATGAAATAAATATACCCATACCTTCAGTAATCGTCAATGAAAGTGACAAAATACTCAAAGCCTCCTGTAGCGCGGATATTTATAGGCCCATATACATCAAAGTGAACCAATTCTAATAGTTCTTTAGCTCTATAGCCTTTAGCTGAAAATAACCTCCTAGTCTTTTTTCTCTCCAAGCAAGATTCACAGATTGAAAGTACCTCTACTTCCAATGAATTCAAAGGTCCATTTTCAACCAGTCTATTTATCCTTTTTAGATTTACATGACGTAGGTGTAAATTAGAAGGTTCCTTTCTCTTAAATGCTAAATTAAAAATATTATTTAATTTATTTAGTTGCTGTGTAGCAGAGATAGGAGTAATAATATAAAGATCATCCACCAATGTACTAGAACAGATAAAATGTCTATTATCCTTAATAACCATAGAGTTATTATAAGACCGTGACCCGTTTTCTTTTTTGGCATTTTTTTTTCGACGCGTGTTTGTCGATTTTGTTTCTGCAAGTTTATATGCATTTTGATACATGATCGGGGTTAGATATACATGCGAGTTAAGTTCCCGGGGCCGTGGAGTGTTGCGGCGCAAATTTCAAAAAATTTTTAAAAAATATATTTTGGAGGCCTATAAATATCTGGAGTTAGATATTTTTAAAAGATATTTTCGAAACTTCTTCACTAAGTTTTCTTTTTCTCTCTGCCTTCTCTCTAACTTTTCGGGGGTCTGGAGCTCGATTTTCGACGATCAGACTGCCGATCCTTGTTATTGGCATAGTGGGCTACGCGCTCATACGGACATAATTTTATTCTGGCCAAGTTTAATTTTGCACATGGATCGAGACGTTGAGTTTTTAACTCAACGAGGTAGGATCCTAGGCTCTCATGTATTATAAGGGTGCTACGTGTAATCGTGTGTGTTTTTACCGGTTAAAAATGCATGAAAAAATCAATTTATGTTTTGAAAAACTGGGTTTTGGCTTGAAAAGGGGTTTTGTGTTGATTTCGGTGGATGAAATCGAGTTTTGAATTTTTCCTTCCGAGGTTTTGTGGTAGCTTCGGGTTTGGGCACATCCGAGGGTGTCGAGAAGGTGTTTAGAGGCTTATATTTGTGGTTGAGCTGGTGGTTTGTGAGTGTTTAAGAGTTTTGGGGCTTAGAATACTCAAGAACAGGAAATCTGGGTTTTTCTTAGGTGGTAGCTCGCTCGAGCGCCCGATGTCCGCTCGAGCGGACTAGCTACATAGGGCTGTTTTGTTTTGATGTTATCTCCCTCATTTGGACTCGGAATTGGGTCGTTCTTGTACTCAAATTGAAGTCCCGAAAGTCTTCTTTCCAATGACACCTCTTTCACATTAAAATTATTTTTTTAAAAAAAGTTATGATCAAAAGAGTGAGGGTATGTCAAGATTTCCAGACCATTTTTCACGCGTTTTTGGCCGAACATTTGGGAAAGGTTGTTTTTCATCCTTGATGGAGATTTTTATCAAGTTTCTTGTTTCTTGGGATGTCGTGGGTTTTTGTTAGGCGCGTGTGTGCATCGTGGGTTCTGTAGGGCGCGTTTTGGGCATGTGGGAGTTCGTGTTGGGCATGTGTGGTTCCGTGTTGGGCGTGTGTTGGTCTGGGTTATGATGTGTTGGTGGTTGGGTCCTTGGTTTCCAATTGGTTTTCAATGGTACTCAGTTGATTGATTATGGGATTAGTCAACTGAAATACTATTGGATTCTTTTTGGGGTTTGGTTAGTCGTGTTGTGGCCTCGGGTATTTGTTAGGTGCCGTTCTCAGGGGTGATGTGCATAGTTAGTTACAGGTTTTTGGTGCATAGTTGTGCGTGTGGTGGCTTGTGCATCGTTGCGTGCGAGGGTTTGGTTTTGTTTCTTGGTTTGGGTTTTCTCCCAGCGTTGACCGCTCGAGCGGTGGTTGTGTGCTCGAGCGAGGTTGTGGTAGTGTGCTATGTCGGTAGGGGACCGCTCGAGCTGTGGTTGAGCGCTCGAGCGCTTGGGTGGTGTTGGCCTTTGGGTTAGGCTTGATTTTGTGAGTTGTTAGTTGTCCATGTGAGTGGATGTCGGGTTAGCTGGCGGGTGGCGTCATGATGTGAAGTTATAGATGGCTATGTGCGTTTATAACTGGCTATGTGCATTTATAATTCTAATTTATTTATGTACGAATTATGTAAGTGGATTACATGGCTTTGATGTTGTTATATGTAAAGTGGTTTATGCTTTAAAACGCATAGTTTTATAGGCATGTATGTGTGGGTTATGAGAAACGAATGCATGTGGTGTATGTTGCATGAGTTGCAAGTGTTGTGTGAGTCGCGTGTGTAACATGTGACATGGTTTGTGAAACGTAGTGATAGTACGTGTTTTTATGCATTTAAACCCTGGTTTAGTTATGCATATGTGTATGGAATGGGATAGACAAATTTGTGGCTCAGTAGATGTTAGCTGTGGTTCTAACAATACAAGGGTACGTGTGTGGGTGTGTGTGCCCTCTGTCGGCTGAAACGAGGTCCTGACGAGGCACTTGTGTGTGTGCACTCAGTCGGCTGAAACGAGATCCTGACGAGGCACTGGTGTGTGTGTGTGTGTGTGTGTTTGCGCTCTATCGGTTGAAACGAGGTCTTGACGAGGCACTGGTGTGTGTGTGTGTGCACTCTGTTGGCTGAAATGAGGTCCTAACGAGGCACTGGTGTGTGTGTGTATGCGTTATCTGAATGCTGAAATGAGGTCATGAAGAGACACGTGGGCATGTATTGCATGTAATGCATATCGGGATGGATAGACCAAACTTTTGAAAAAAAAGGAAATGTATCAACGGCCTGTGGAATTCGAAATACAAGAATTGTTTATGGGGCTCTTGTGAGTCCAACATGGTTTTTATCCTCGCTTTCCCGTTGCTTGTGAAAATTATTTTAAAGGCTTGAAAGAGAGTCTAAAACTGTACCTCATTTTCCTAGCATGTTTAGCTTATATTGCTTACCTGTCTAGTTTCTGCTGAGTTTTGGCTCACAGTGTGGGATTTGAAATGTTTTTTAGGTACTAGTCACCCAGGTTGATCTGGAGGTGCTGGAGGAGGTGGAAGAGCTGTAGTCTTCCTTTTTGCAAGTTTGGTTACATGTATGTTGTAATATATTTTCCAACGTTGGAGCCGTGCAATGTAAGCCGTTTGGCGATTATATACAATGCATGTATGGTTTAATTTGAGAGTGTATTCTCGGGTTGGGTATTATGTTTGGATGATTGTGGGTGTTTCATGTGATCCGGAGTCAGGGGCGTGACAGTTATTAAAATGAACCAAATATCCATCTTTAACCAATCTAAAAATTGAAATGAAATTTCTTCTAATGAAAAGTACATAAGGACAATCTCTTAAAATTAAAATCTAATCTCTACTAAAACTGAGAGTGATATCTCCCACTATAACTGCTGCCACCATTGTATTATTGCTCATATATAGGTATATCTTCCCATCACTGAGCTGTCTGGTTTCTTAAAATCCCTACAAAAAATTACAAACATAATTAGTGGCTCTCATATCTATACACCAAGCACCGGTTGATAGCACCGCTAAATATGTTTCAACAACTAGTGAACAAAAATTATCTTGGTTGTTCTACTTGGTGAGATAGACTTAACATTGCTTCTTCCAGTGACCTGTCTAGTTGTAGTGAAAACATTTGCTTTTTGCTTTTTTATAGCAGCTTTAGGCCCATTATCTACTCTTGAACCTGTGCCTCCTTATTTCTGAACCTTTTTCTTCTTCTTGCTTTGCGGTCCTATTCAATACACACAAAGTGTACTAGCATAATTAGTCAGAATAATTGTCGAAGCAATTACCGTTCCTTGTAATTAAGACAGATATACTAAAATATTGTGTTACAGCCATACCGATGGTGTGTCCAATTCCATATAAGACTATGAACCAAAAATTTATATTCTACAAGAAACGATAATCTAATCTGTTATGTGTAAGCCAAATTCTATACACCAGATTAAATACTATATAGAATAAAAGACACCCATACACAACATTATCTAAACAATGAAATATATACATTTACTCATGAAGATTCTCATAAATAGAAAAACTAATTTTATTAATAAATAAAATAAATATCAAAATCCAAAACATGAATTTTAGTATAAAACCCTAACAAATACTACATTTCTTAATAGGAATCTTAACAAGTGCAATTATATGATACAATCATAGGATTTTATAACAAAGGACCAAGAGCACATTTTGTGTAAGCTTAAGAAGTCTACATTGAACTTGAGTAGGCATCTAGATTTTGGAACACTCGTTTGGATCAAGATATTAAATCTTACAATTTTGATCAAAGCCTTGACGTGTTTTGTGTGTACAAGCGTGATGGAAACGTGGTGATATTTTTAGTATTATACGTAATCTTCGAAAACGATGTGAAGGTGTTATCTTATGTGAAAATATGATTATCCAGTCCGTTCGATATGAAAGACTTAGGAGAAGCCATTCACATTCTTAGGATTAAGCTTTTGTGAGATCGTAGACAAAGGATGTTGGACTTATCACAAGTCAATTATATCGTTATGATCATTACTCGTTTTAGCATACAAGATTCCAAGAAAGAGTTCCGCCCTTTTAGACATGGAATCACCCTATCCAAGGATCAGTGTCCTAAGATAACTGTTGAGATAGAAAAAATGAAGGTAGTTCCTTATGCTTCGACAGTAGAAAGCCTCATGTATGCTACGCTTTGCACCAGATCTGACATCTATTTTTTCATAGGCATGGTTAACAGATCTAATTCTAACCGAGAACCAGAGCATTAGACAGCGGTAAAATATATACTCAAGTACCTAGAAAGGACTGGAGATTATGTGTTGATTTACAAGGCAGATAGTCTAATACCCTTGGAGTGTACAGATTTGGATTTCTAGTCAGATAAGGATTCTAGAAAGTCTACCTCGGGGTATGCGTTCACCTTAGAAGGTAGAGCCAAAAGTTGGAGGAGTATCAAGTAGTCATGTATTGCTATTCCACCATGGAGGCCGAATATGTGGCAGCCTCTAAGGCAGCCAAGGAGACTATTCAGCTCAGAAACTTCCTATTGAATTTGGATGTGGTACCTTTAGTACAATCGCCTATTACACTTTACTGCAATAATAGCGATGCGATTGTTAACTTGAAGGAACTTAGGAGCCACAAGAAGGAAAAACACATCAAGTGTAAGTATCATCTGATACAAGAGATTATACACATAAGTTGAAGGGACTAGAATCCCAAGATCCCATGACAGTGCATATGAATCGAATCAAATGCGGCACATGGTGAAGAACAAACTACAAAAAAATAGTTCAGCGCCGCACCGTCCAAACGGACGGGAAACCGTCCGAATGGAATCCGTACGGGATAAACAAAAACTATACTCGAACCTCGAAAACTAAAACCCAATACACCCACAAGGCAGAACAGGAATTATACCTGCGCGATCCCTCTAGTTTGATCACGTTTTAGCACTTGAACTTCGAATATGAAGATCAACACGGCAAAAAATTGACAATCTCGACTTTGCTTAGATCTTCTACTGTATTCCTGAACATGGAAACAAGAACAAAGTGTGGGCTCTAATCCTTCTTGTTACAAACCCCATCAAGCTGCCTCTCTTTTTTTGGTTCTCACAATCACGTGAAAACCCTAAGAGACTAAATGAATGTTGTAATTGGTGGCCTGCGTTATAACTGTCAAGGTTGTATACTAAAAATCATAGATTTTGTTGGTTTTAGTATTTTATTTTATTCTTTAATAAAATTATTTTTCTATTTTATGATAATCTTAACGAGCAATGTTTGCAATATCATTTTTTTAATGTTATGCAAAGATGTCCTTTATTCTATATAGTATTTAATCTTGTGTGTAGAGTACGGCTTGTACACAGAAGACCAAATTATAGGTTTTTGCAAAATATAAGTTTACGGTTCACAGTTTAGATGGAATTGGACAAACCATTGATACAACTGTAGTACAGAGTTTTAGTAGGCCTGTCTTAGTTACGGGAACAGATAATAGTGTCGTCTATCGTTTCGACTCTTTATGCTAGTACACTTTGTGTATTGAACAGGACCACAATAGGGTAATTAATTTTATACTGATTATATAAATTAATTCACACCCCAAGGTTATTATGAGTGCTTATATCTTAATTCTGAAATAATTATTATTTGCGTATATTTAATATTCATTGTTTTGATTCATTAGAGGGTGCGATCTTTTATGGGTCAATATTCTCGGTGAGTTAGATAGTGGTATTAATTATATGGAGAATATTAATTATTGACAGAATTCACGTCCTAATTGTTCGGGATTAATGATACCCCCTTAAGGAAGCTTATAAGTTTTGACCGAGCCAAACCCTGTAGGGGGATTTAATTATCCGGCCGTCAAATAAGTTAAGTGAAAAGACTTAAGAAATTTTAAGAAATCGATTAAATTAAATTGTCAGTAATTAAATTTAATTGGCAGGTATCGAGAATCTTAACGTGGAGAGATTAGTTAAGCATTTAATGATAGGAGCTCGAATAATCAGTTTTGAGAATGTGGTTGGGAATGCAATTACGATTCTTTAGTAGTTTGAATTGTAACTTATGTTTTTATGAAATTATCTCAGGGGCAGGCGGGTTTTCATAATTACATTAGAAGCCTAAGTTATATTTACTCTATAGGTTCCTGTTATAGCCCTATATATATGCGGTTATACTAACCATAACCCTACATTATATTCATTATTGAATTAGAGTTTCTATGTAAATCCTAGGTGGCTAGATTAGCATGTTCAAGATCTCGATAGATCGAAGCCCACTCTACGTTCATGACTCGCATCGGGAATATAGTAGAAGGCTTGATCGGAGCATCAACTCAGGGTTCTTTAGATTCGTAGTTGTTGCAGTAACCGATATCGTTCTACCAGATATCGAAAGGTATAATCTAAACTAACTGTAGGAGTATGAATTTTATTTTGATCGTTCGACATCAAAATAATTTTTTTAATTTGGAGCCGATTTTAGCTATTGCCCGTCTAGTTTTTTTTTTATCGAAAATATCGTATTCAAATCAATGATCTTGGTAGTATTGCTTCCAACAATTGGTATTAGAGTCATTTTGATTAATGAATATGGTTTAATCGAGGGATTGAATAGCTTTAGAACTGTGCTAACTTTGTATTGCAGGTATTTTAATTCTGATTTTATGATCATCGTTATATTCATGTTTGATTGAATGGTGGATGATGATTTAATTAATTTTTTAATCACAAGGGTTGATCGTGATAGTTTAGGCTTTTTAAATCGTTTGTGAGCCTTCGGGACATTGGTTTTGATGTCAAAGCTTTATTTGTTCTTTAGATATTGTTCGATATATGTAAGAACATGTTTGAAGGTCCAAGATCACGAAGAACAGGTGGCGGCATAATTGGCAGCACCGGCGGTGGTTTCGGGATTTATGGGCCACGGATCGCGGTGGTTTTTTCACAATTTTGTGACAGGTTTTTCAGCAGGTTTTCTGCAAGTTTTAAGCATAAAAAATAACATCAAAATAGGTCCAAGAAGTAACAAAAATGGGCACAAAACAGCCTTAGCGGCGGTGCTGGTTCGCGTTATTTTTGATGGTTTTTTTGGGACATTTTCAGGATTATTTTTGAGTAATTTTTTAGGCACAAAATAGCAGTAAAATATGGCTGAAAAACACTACCAAAAGGTGAGAAAACCAGCCGCAAATTATGACTCAAACAGGCTGCTCTAGCGACGACATTGGGCGGCGGTGGCGGCAGCCCTTCGGGGTTGTTTTTGGAACATTTTTTTCCAGCAATATTTCAAAAGCATATCAGTGTGAAAAAAAGTAGGAAATCGGAACGAAAAAACCATAAAATGAAGCATAATTGGCAGTGGCGGCGGCGACAGCCTGTTCAGGCTGTTTCGATGTTGGTTTTTGGGGATATTTTCGAACGATTTTTTGGACAAAAAAAATAGTATTTTTCATAAGATAATTTTCAAAAAACACTTGGGCAAAAATGGACATTAGAGAAGGCGGTAAAAACCGCATCAAGGCGCGGCATGCGGCGGCGCTGGCGGCACCGGTGGGCCGGTGGTGGTAGCTATTCGGGGCTGTTATTTTTGGCTCAGATGGGTCGGGATGGTGTTGTATTTTCATAACACTGTGTTTCGAAGAATCCTGATAGGATTTGGATGCCGAAAGCTGATTTCTAATAAGGATTGAAAGATTACAGATAATCTTCAAATAGGAGGCAGAAACTCGATACTGTTTGTATTTGATCATAAAATCGGGACATATATATCTTGTATTTATATTTATTAAATTGTATGGATGATATATATCTGTTTTATATTTCCTGTTTATTTTAATTAATTTGAAAAAAGTTTGTTTTAATTATTTTTTGTAACAAAAAAATAAAAATAAAATTTCTTTAATTAAATTTTTTAAAAACTTTTTTTCGATATTTTATTTTGTTACAAAATAACATATTTAAGATGATTTTTTATTTTATCTAATCCCGATTTTCTGAATTTTAAATTAATTAAAAAGAAAAAGTTTAATTTTAATAAATTATTTTGTTTCAGAAAGATGGTTTGAAAAAAACCAAAATCTTTCGGATCGTGTGATTTCTTGAAATGAATAAATTTATTTTAATTAAACAATTTTATAACCCTCAAAATATTTTTAAATAACTAAGTGAGAGAGAAAATTTATTCACAGATAAATTTTGCGATCTCCATCACTAGTTTGTAGGTAATATAATTAATTCTACGTGTTGACAGTATGGGCTTCCTCCCTATCGTACATAATTAATTGCGATATTACCGGTATGAACCTCCTTCATAGATAATTATGGATAATCGTTAGTGAGGAAAATTTTCCATCTGAATGATTCATTACGAAGCGATTGATTCGGGATTAGGTGGTGGTTAATACTTAACTGTAAATAATAGTATCCTCTCCATGTGAGTCATTACTATTATTTATTGGACCGAAACTACATCAGCTATTTAATTTTACTTGGCATGGTCTATTGCCTGGTTAGTAAAATTAATAGGAATTGACCTGTCTGGACAAACGATGGATAGTTGACGTCCTCCCATCGAGGCATGCTATTCACAGGATACCAGACTGCTGGCGAATCTTTTTTTAAATGGTAGAGGAACCTTTTAAAATAAAATTCAAGATTTTTCTTGTCATAATTAATGTTTTTTAATTATGTGATTCTCAGGATTAAAATGGCTTTCAATTCACTCGCGACCATACTCAAAGAAAATAAACTAACGGTGCCAAACTATGTAGACAGGAAAAGAAATTTGGATATTATCTTAACTGTCGAGGACTATAAATTTGTAGTATTTCAGATTTGCCAACTAGTACTTGATGAGAGGGCGACCGGACAGGAAATTCAGACTTATCAGAAGTGGCAGAAAGCTGATTAGATGGCTCATTGTTACATTTTGGCTTCTATGTTAAATGTATTACAACATCAGCATCAGTCTATGCCCAGTGCCTATGACATGATTATGAACCTCAAAGACATGTTTGGGGATTAAAATCGTGCTGCTAAGTATGTGGCCATGAAATCTCTGATGAATACAAGCATGGCTGAAGGCACCTCAGTTAGCTAGGGATCGTGTTATGAAGATGATCAGTCTTCTGAATGAACTGGAGATCCTAGGAGCTGAGATTGATGGGAAACCCAAGTCGATATCATACTCCAATTGCTGCCTGATAGCTTTAAGCAGTTCTGCCTAAATTATTCCATGAATGAGCTCAGCTTTTCATTGGCAGAACTTGTTAAAGAATTTTTAGTAGCCAAGGGTGTTCTTAGGAAACCAACTAGCGTGTATGAGGCTGAAAAAGGTTCTTCCTTTGAGTCGAAAGGTAAGAAGAATAAAAAGGTTCAGAAATAGGGAAGCACAGGTCCAAAAGAAGGTAAGGAGCTAAAAGTTGGTGTAAATAAGCTGAGAGGCAAGTGTTATCACTGTAACTAGTTAGGGCATTGGAAAAAGCAATGTCTAATTTTTCTTAGTAAGCAGAACAAGCAAGGTAATTTTTGTTCACTATTGGTTAAAATATGTTTAGCGGTGTTATCTACCGGTACCTAGTATGTAGATACGGGAGCCACTAATCATGTCTGAAATTCTTTGTAGGGATTCTAAGAAACTAGGCAGCTCAGTGATGGAAAAATTTATCTACATATGGGTAATAATACCAAGATGGCAGCAGTTATAGTAGGAGATGTCACTCTCAGTTTCAGTAGAGATATGGTTTTACTTTTAAAAGATTGTCTTTATGTACCTTCAATTAGAATGAATTTAATTTCAATTTCTAATTTGGTGAACAACAAATATTTTGTTCATTTTAATGACTCTGTGGTTATTAAGAAAAATAAATATTTTATTTATTTTGGTACATTGATGGATGATCTGTATGTTATCTCCTATCTTTCCGACACTGCAACTAACTGAATTAAATAACATGTCTAATTTACCATATAAGAGAAATGATCCTTCTTTATTGTCCTAAACGTTTCTTTAGCACTTATGCTTGGGTCATATTAATTTAAAAAGGATAAATAGAGTGGTAGAAGATGGAACTTTGAGTTCATTAAAAGTGGAGGCACTTCTAGTCTGTGAGTCCTACTAAGAGGGTATGATGACCAGGAGGCCATTTTCGGCCAAAGGCTATAGAATTGAAGAATCATTGGAACTGTTTCACTCTGATGTGTGTGGTTCTATGACTATTTGGGTTAGAGGTGGCTTTGAGTACTTCATTAGTTTCATTGACGACTACTCAAGGTATGGATACGTTTACCTGATGTACCGTAAGTCTGAATGCTTTGAGAAATTCAAAGAATTCAAGGCAGAGGTAGAGAAGCATCTAGGTAAAAGTATCAAATCACTACAATCTGACCGTGGTGGTGAGTACCTCTTTGGAGAGTTTAGAGATTACTTATCGTTAGAAGGGATTATATCCCAATTGACTGCACCGAGCACTCCGCAGTAGAATGGTGTAGCAGAAAGAAAAAATAGGACTCTTATAGAGATGGCAAGGTTGATGATGAGCTATTCAGAATTACTCGATTCGTTTTGGGGACTTGCATTAGAGACAGCGGCTTATATTTTGAACTTAGTACCTTTTAAGTGAGTACCTTTTACTCCCACAAAATTGAAGACCGGGCGCAAGCCTAGTCTGAGACATATTCAGATTTGGGGGTGTCCAACACATGTGCTGAAAGGAAACGCAGGTAAGTTAGAACTGAGGGTAGAATTATGTTTCTTTGTTAGGTATCCCAAGGGAATAAAGGGTGGTTTATTTTATAATCCTAAAGATCAAAAGGTCATTGTTAGCACCAATGCTTGCTTCTTGAAAGAAGATTATATTATGGACCACAAGCCCAAAAGTAAAATTATTTTGGAAGAATTGAGAGAAAATTCCAATAGAACAGAAGAGGAACCACAAGTCACCGATATCTCATTGCCTCGTCATAGGGGGAGGATTATCCATCAACTTGATTGGTATATGTTCTTGGGAGAGTCTATTTATAGGATCCCGGTAGAACTAGATATTGAACTATGTAACTACAACGAAGCACTCCAAGATAAAGATGCAGATCTTTGGCAAAAGATTATGAATTCAGAAATAGAATCTGTGTATTCTAATCAGGTCTGGAAACTTGTAGAACCTCCTGAAGGGATAAAACCCATTGGATGTAAGTGGATCTACAAGAGAAAGAGAGGAGTAGACGAGAAGGTAGAAATCCTCAAAGCTAGAATTTTTGCAAAAGGGTTTACTCATAAAGAAGGGATTGATTATGAAGAAACCTTTTCACCGATAGCCATGCTTAAGTCTATCCGGATTCTCTTATGCATTGCGGCTCATTTCGATTATGAAATTTGGCAAATGGATATTAAGACAGGTTTCCTTAACGAAAATCTTGACCAGTGTATCTATATGGCACAACCAGACGGTTTCATAGCAAAGGGTTAGGAGCACGTATTGTGCAAGCTTAAGAGATCCATTTATTAACTTAAGCAAGCATCTAGGTCTTAGAATACTTGATTTGATCAAACCATTAAGTTTTATGGCTTTGATCATAGTTCAGATGCATCCTGTGTGTACAAGAAGCGTGACAGAAGTGTGGTGGTCTTTCTAATACTTTATGTAGATGATATCTTGTTCATCAGAAATGATGTGGGGTGTTATCTTCGGTAAAAGTATGGATATCTGGACAGTTCGATATAAAGAACTTAGGAGAAACTAGTCACATCCTTGTGGTTATGCTTTTACGAGATCGAAAACAAAGAATGTTGGGCTTATCACAAGCAAAGTATATCGATGACATGCTTGCTCGTTTTAGCATGCAGGATTCTAAGAAAGAGTTTCTCTCTTTAAGACATGGAATCACTATATCCAAAGATCAGTAACTTAAGATACCTGATGAGATAGAGAAGATGAAAGCGGTTCCTTATGCTTCGACAGTAGGAAACGTAATAGATGCTATGCTTTGTACTAGACCCGACATCTGCTTTGCCTTTGGCATGCTTAGCAGATATCAGTTTAACCTAGGACAGGAACATTAGATTACGGTAAAAAATATAATCAAGTACCTGAAAAGGACAAAGGATTATATGTTAGTTTACTAGGAACATAGTCTAGTACCTTTAGGGTACACAGACTCAGATTTTTAGTCAAATAAAGATTCTTGTAAGTCTATCTCAAGATATGTGTTTACCTTGGGAGGTGAACAATAAGTTGAAAAAGTATTAAGTAGTCCTGCATTACTAATTCTACCATGGAGGCCGAGTTTGCGGTAGCTTCGGTAGTAGAAACTTCTTTTTGGATCTAGATGTGGTGCCTTCAGTTCAGTCGGCTATTACACTTTATTGTGACAATAGCAGAGCAGTTACAAACTCGAAGGAGTTAAGAGTCAACAAGAAAGAAAAACACATTGAGCATATGTATCACGTGATACGTGAAATTATACAGATTTGTGATGTTGTTGTGACCAATATTACATCAGGGGATAACCTTTTAGATCCTTTTACAAAGAGTCTACTGGGTAAAATTTTTGATAGTCGTGTAGAGGACATGAGAGTTAGATGTATGGCAGTATGGTTTTGAGTATAAGTGGGAGATTATCAAGGTTGTATAGTAAAAACCATGGGTTTTGTTGGTTTTAGTATTTTATTTTATTCTTTAATAAAATTATTTTTTCATTTTATGAGAATCTTAATGAGCAATGTATGTAATATCATTTCTTTAATGTTATACATGGATGTTGTTTATTCTATATAGTATTTAATCTGGTGTGTAGAGTACGATTTGCACACAGAAGACCAGATTATAGGTTCTTGCAGAATATAAGTTTACAGTTCACAGTTTAGATGGAATTGGGCAAA
The DNA here is from genome assembly GCA_032360265.1 of Heliamphora ciliata. NCBI lineage: Eukaryota > Viridiplantae > Streptophyta > Magnoliopsida > Ericales > Sarraceniaceae > Heliamphora > Heliamphora ciliata. The sequence goes on along the minus strand of JAUMHN010000015.1, from coordinate 4,117,202 downwards.
TCATCGGTACGACTGTAGCACAGAGTTTTAGTAGGCCTGTCTTAGTTACGGAAAATAGATAATAGTGTCGTCTATTGTTCTGACTCTCTATGCTAGTACACTTTGTGTATTGAACAGGATCATATTGGAGTAATTAATTTTATACTTACTATATAAATTAATTCATACTCCAAGATTATTATGAGTTCTTATACTCTTAATTCCAAAAATAATTATTATTCGCGTACATTTAATATTCGTTGTTTTAATTCATTAGATGGTATGATCTTTTAAGGGTCAATATTCCCGGTGAGTTGGATAGTGAATTAAACATATGACGAATATTAATTATTCACGGAATCCACGTTCCGATTATTCGGGATTGACGATACCTCCTTAAGAAAACTTATAAGTTTTAACCGGGTCAAACCTGCAAGTGGATTTAATTATCCAGTCGTCAAATAAGTTAAGCGGAAAGGCTTAAAGAATTTTAAGAAGCCGATTAAATTAAATTGTCAGTACGTAAATTTAGTTGGTGGATATCGAAAATCTTAACATGGGGAGATGAGTTAAGCATTTAATAACAGGAGCTCGAATAATTGATTTTGAGAATATGGCTGGTAGTGCAATTATGATTCTTTAGTGGTATGAATTGTTATTTATATTTTTATGAAATTATCTCAGGGGCAGGCGAGTTTTCATATTTATATTAGAAGTCCAAGTCATATTTACTCCACAGGTCCCTATTGTAGCCCTATATTTATGCAATTATGCTAACCCTAATCCTATATTATATTCATTATTGAATTAGGGTTTCCATGTAAATCCTAGGTGGCTAGATTAGTAGGTTCAAGATCATGAAAGATCGTAGCCCGCTCTACGTTCGATACTCGCATCGAAAATACAGTAGAAGGCTTGATCGGAGTATCAACTCAGAGTTCTTCGGATTCGTAGTTGTTGCAGTAACCGATATCGTTCTACCAGATATCGAAAGGTATAATCTAAACTAACTATGGGAGTACGAGTTTTATTTTTGATCGTTCGACATCAAAATAATTTTTTAATCTCGAGCCAATTTTGGCTATTGCATGTCCAATTTTTTTATCGAAAAAATCATATTCAAATCAATGATGTTGGCTGAACTACCTCCAACAATAACGACATATAAATGAACTGCAGCAGGAACCTAAGAAGTAAATAAGACACGAGCTTCTAATGTAATTAGGAAAACGCACTTTAACCCAGAAGCAATTTTCTAAAAACATAAATTATAAATTAAACCACTAAAGAATTGTAATTTCATTTCCAGCATTATTCTCAAAATCAATTATTCAAGCTCCTGTTATTAAATGAGAGATTTAATCTAGGGTCCTAGTTTGGCAACTTATTTAGAGATAAGGACCAACTCTTAAAAATGTATTCTATTAAGCCCTGTTTCCATAGCACGTACCCAAAATGCCCCTCGATTCATACTGAAAATGTTTTCCTGCACTCTCTTCATACATTGTTGTAATGTCTAGTTTCCATATTAAGCTAAAGATGACTGAAAGAAGATTTCTAGTATAGTGCCCATTCTCAGACCGCCAAAATGGAACCCAGTTGTCTCGACATCGAGATAATCTTTGAAGAACTCGCGTAAAAGATAGCGATTATCGTATCTAAAGATTATTGCTTCAAACATTTTTGGAGATCATGCCATTTTAGAAGATTCCCATTCGTAGTCCGTATCTATGGAACCAAGAAGTCTCGACCTCAAAAATAGCTTCGAATAACTCGCGTATATGTTAGCGATTCCCATATCCGAAGATTCGTGGTTCAAAGATTTTGGAAGATCCTTCCATTTCGCGGAAGATGGTTGCCAAAGGTAAGATAACTATCTCCATTATTCTTCGATTTCTAACCCTCCTCTTCATATTGAAGCTGCGTTTTTGGTATTCAAAACCCTAGGTACAAAAATCAATGGTTGATTGAGAAAATGTGTCTTGATGCTATGTTCCATTGTTATTTGCTCCGAATAATGTGGATTTCATACTAAGTATGTTAGAATATCATTCTATTTAGTTTATCATTCTCATATTCTCAAAGCATTCTATTTAGTAAATGAACTCATATTTACATTTACTTTCGTATTTTGAATTTTTCATGTTTTTAGGAAAACAAAAAACGAGGAAGCTCAAAAACACCGCCACTTCCATGATTTCACTTTACTTGTGAAAACAGTTTTTGTGAACTCAGACAAGATATTAGACCCGTTATCTAAACAAGGAAGTGTTTTAAAAAAGAAAGTAGTATACCAAATGGCATTTCTAAGATTTTGGCATTCAAAACCCTAGGTACAAAAATGAATCGTTGATTGAGAAAATGTTTCTTGATGCTATGTTCCATTGTTATTTGCTTTCGAATAGTGTGGATTTCACACTGAATGAGTTGATATTAGAATATCATTCACATATTGTTGCTGAGTATGTGTATTTTTGTGTATTTTTGGTCAGAGAACGGTGAAATGATTTAATATAGACTTATTGATCTATTTCAATATAAGATTATCATTCTTATATTGATGTCAATTACTTGTTCCTGAATATGTGTACTTAATGCTCTGTTTTGTTATCGATTATGTCAAATAATGTGGAATTATGATGCAAAATGAACTCATATTTGCTGAGTATGTTGCTTCTTGTCGACCAGTATGTAATTCATCTTGTGGGTTTCGATATGATAGAATCCTACTCATATTTGTGTTTATGTTATTGGGATTCATATCGTCTTATAGGTTTCCATGTGAGAGTTGAGAGCATCATAATCATAAGGTGATTTCCAAACAAGCTAACTTATCTTATGTTATTTTTCCCTTCATTATTAGCAACTTTTATTACTTTCTCATTTGAGTAACTGGGTATTGACTTATATTTATTTTTTTAGTTTAAATTTGTCAAATTAGGCTTCGATCTCGTACTCATGTCATGTACCATAAAACATGTGTTTATAAGACTTTTCATTATTAATATTAAACATGCTACATGAATCACTTCCATAACAATGGGGAAGTTATCCACAAGTGCAATTAGGAAAAGTCTCAATAGTGAACTGAAATTAGTTTTATCCACAAGCAACTTTTATTACTTCTCTTTTTTGTTGCCATGTGAAACTTAAATACATTCAACATGGCAACAAAAGGAAAAGTTCAATAACGAACTGAAATTAGTATAAAAAATGAGTGCAAAATATCACACTCAAAGCTCCATTCAAAATATGTGACTTTACCTGTTTACCACTATCCTCCTTGTCCGCACAATGAAAAAATAAGGAGAACTATGGGATCAACTAACCTTGGCAACTCTTGTGAAGGTGTAAAGTTTCTCAAGTTGCTGATGCTATTGGAGGTTTGCTTCATCAGCAACAACATTATCTGAAGCTCCATATCCTCATGCCCCAAACTGCTTAAGGATAGCCTGCATTTAACTCAACAATATTAACTAGCATGTTTCACATTGAGTGGGTTTATAGGGAGAGTGAAATTCCCATACCTCCATTACAAACTTACCATCATTCTTGGTTAACTATTCTTTAGCCATAGATTTCATCACCCTCATAAGTAAAACGATAACACACTATCTCCTTATGTTGCCATGAAGGATGTAAAGAGATGTCCCTATTTTCAAATTATGTCTGTTCACCAGTAGCTTGTATGTGATGTCATTGGTAACTTAAAATCAAATTAGTTGATTTAAATTCAAAAATATAACTATGTGGTAAGGGGACCCCTATAGCCATAATAGGTATGATATTCTCAAATTAAGGTGGACTGTCAAGAGTATTATGCAGCCTAAAACACCTTTGGCTATTGTTCATTTTGAACCCTACTAAATGTGTTTTACTTGAAAGTTTGTATTAGTATCTTTTTCCAAATTTGTGTGAAGAAGTAAAAAACTCAAAGCTTTAGTTAAAGTATCACATCTGGCCTTATTTTTGTCCAAATATCAGATTTTTATTGCATATCTATATATAAGTTTGTCTATAGACTGTCTGTGACGATCTGATCTATCTGATTTACTTTGAGGTGATCTAGATACCAAAATTTAAAATATTGTGAGCTTCATAATATTTATACATGTATATATATAGTTAAGTTTTGCTTGTACAACCAAATACAACAAAAAAAAGGAGATAAGAGGAAGAAATCTCTAGAAGCCCCGAGAGAATTAACAAGTGTAAAATAAAATAAACCCCAAATGCCTCCCTTTTCGTAGACGTCTTCTTCGGCTTTAGTTCATTGAGAGAGAGAGAGAGAGAGAGAGAGAGATAGAGTGAGAGAGAGAGAGAGAGAGATGTTGGGGAAAGACACCGGCGGCAAGGCAGTAGCTCAGCGTCGTTATGGAATCGGTCAGTGGTGTGATTGGCGGAGATCGGTGAAGCTCGTAGTGGTGGTGGCCGAAACCTAGGGTGTGGGTTTCTAGGGCAAAAATTGGAGATGGAGGTACTCTGAGGATTTTAATGAACAAACAGAGGCTTGATGGTGGCTCTACAGCAAATTGGCCGAACACCCTTCTCAGTACTATTTCTATGCCGCCATTGATGGTGAGCTCTGAGCTCAAAGGTGAGTTTGTTTTCAGCAATTGGTGAATTGGGATACTAATTCGAAGGTCACTAGAGAAAAAAATTGAGGAATAGGCTACCAATTCAAAGTTTCATGAAGTCTCAACCCAACTGGTTGAACCTAGGGTTTGTGATCTTGAACGAAACTCCAAGATTTGGCTTCAAGAGGTAAGATTTAGACTATCTTAAGTGCTTGACTTTGATTTGAGTTGATTTTCATAAACTAGAATTAATGTTTCAGAGAAACCTAGTATGATTGAGAATACATAATAC
>JAUMHN010000015.1:4079545-4094139 GCA_032360265.1 Heliamphora ciliata | reverse complement strand
CACAGTCCAATGTGTACCAGGCAGAGAGGTGAACTACAATAAATCAAAAATTACTACCAACAATCCAATAGCTCCAAATGAGAAAATCTAAATTTTGTTTCAAACAAAATTGTAATTTTTTTTTCACAAAACACAAACGAGCGTAACCCTAAGATCCAACAAATAAGAACCCTACCAAAAAGAGGTGGAAGGAATATTTAAACTTGAGACTAAAAGATCCTAGATCAAGAGATTCTATAGAAAACCCCCTTTTTTGTAAGCAAGATATTCTATATAAAATAATAAAATTTAAAGTAACAACCAAAAATAATTGAATTGTCACCCAAACCCAACAAAAAAAAAAAAAAAGATACTATCCTTTCATGGAAATTCACCAAAACCCAAAAGACCTTGATTGATAGACTCAACAGCCTAATCCCAAGTTCATCCATTCTTCCTAGGCTGACTTATCCATATTCACCCTCAAATATGTTCCTCGAAACTCCTCTGCCAAGTGCCACCCAGCACAAAGGACCAAAGACAGGCACTATAGCAATGTAAAGTAAATGAAGAACTGAGAATACTTGCATATTGAGGTGAACTCCACTTTCAGGAATACAATCTCTGGTAACCTTGCGCTCTCCTCTCTGACCTGTTCGCTGCCTTCCACGAACTCGCTCAGTACAATCCAATATGAAATATAGGAATGCCTCCACTTTGTCCAGTGTTGAAGAGCAAAGAAAATACAATGAAAATGCTTTTAACAGAGACAAACACATGGAACTCCTGTCTTAGTCTTCATTTTTCAGCAGAGGATAGAGATATGAGAAAAATAAATAAATAAAGGTCACCAACATTTAACCCACAGTCTTAGACTCGGCGCACCGATTTTAATAGGGCAATAGGGCGCACCACATATACGATAAGAAGCACCCCTCAATCGATAGGTCAACGATAGAAATATAGTACCAGTTACATCCGTAATCTTTGAGAAAATCAGGGTTTTTTCCATATAATAGCGTCAACCAAAGACCGAAGCATCTTACCAAACACTGGGGATAAATCCCTAGTCACTTCGTTGCTGCAAAATCTTTTGGCAAACTATCTTCTTGTTTAGTTAATTCAATAACCTTTTTCATTGCTTTGCGAAATGAAACCCTATTTTTTAATTGTCCAGCTATAAATTCTGCAAGAATATTAGGGTTTCCGTAAGGTTTTGCAATTCTTGTAATAGCAATGTTTAAGTTTTCGGTTTACAAAAGTAAATTCTTTTTGTAGATTCATTTGTAATTCTTCGATTCCTCGCGGTCGACTTTCTATTAATAACTTTGGGAATCCCATATAGATTATGACCTCGATGTAGATGCTACATAGTTAGTTCTCATCCTTCAGAGACTACAAGTATAATAAGAGCATCCGTCAACAAAAGAATCACCCTAATATGATCATCTCATGGCTAGCTAAAAAGTAAACCATGCCCATCAGTTGCATTTAATCAACCAATTGCTTAAGTCCATCCAACACATACAATGCCAGTTCTCTGAGATATGAACTTTGTTAATTCCCATGAGTATGTAACTTATGTTAAGTTGTCAAACCTGCTTTTTCTTTGACTTCTTTTCCTTTTCAGCCACACCACGTTTTGCTCTATGGTCAGTTTCAGCCATCCCGGCCTCTTCTTCACGTATAAGCTCCTCTTGCCTTTTCAACGCAACAGCCTCCTGGTATGCAACTTCAATTTTACTGCTGAAACATGAAGAAAAACATAAGAATAGACAAACCAAAAGTTAAAACAAGAGACATGATCATTTGCTATATCGAAAATTGTAACACTGTCGTGCTCGTACAAAAACAAAACTGCAGTCAAAATACGCATGTCCATGGATTCTGTTACTATCAGTTCATCAGGCAAGGGAGATGACAAAGTTTAAACATCAAAATGTCAAACAATAACTAACTTCACTAAAAACACAGACTTTTTTACACATTAATTCTTCTCTCTGTGATCAGACATGCAAGACTTCACCACAAACAAATAATACTTAACAGGAAACCCCGAAAATATGCGATCGTTACAAAGCCTATATAAAAAAAAACGAATAGGAAAAAAACATTTCATTTAAAATACAAATGTACAACTTAACGAAGTTACCATTTGCTTTGGTGTATTGAAAGAGCATGTGATCAACAGAGGCCCTCAGATTATGCTATTTTGCAGACTACAAATCTTAACCAGGGCCCTCAGATGTTGAACCCCCCCCTTCTCCTTAAAGTAAGTATGGTAACTCGCAAATTAGATGATTGTTGAATATCAGTGAGTTCCTAGAAGTCACCGCCATGTTTTCTAAGGGAAACTAATGGTGGTAAGAAATATTGAACTTTTTGAGTGGAATGTTGTATAGAAGTATTTGGGGTTGGACACAATCCTTGGGGCTTATCTGGTTAAAATTTATTAGAAGGAATACCAAACATAAAATTCATCAGATATTATCATACTAATCATTACTACCTCATAACAAAGACACATGTTTACCGGTATCATTATTACTTGTGGTTTGGCATGCTTTGCGCACGTGCCAACCATATCGCTTTTGGCAAATACAAACAAGATAATAATAAAAGGACTTAAAAGAAAGAAAAAATAAATAAACAAAAACTCAACATTGTGCTGCCCGTCAGATATACCCCTTTGCCCTTGCCATCTTACAAATTCATCAAACATACCTTCTACAATTTCAACACAAGGTATTGAAATAAATTTCATTGGTTTTTTCACACACACCCATAAAAAGGAGATTTACTAACTTAGAGAAACCACTGTAAAGGGACTACTATTTGGACTTTCAATTTTATCTTCCTCACAAACAACCTCATGACTGCATTCAGCCACCCCTTCATCCTCGCAGTTACATACAATACATTATGATTATGATACTTTACCAACATCCTGATAAACTATTTCGAATGAGTCTCAAAAGATAGAAATTTCAAAATTCAACAAGTAATCTCCTTTTTTAGGGTGAGAATGGGTTAGAACAGTTTAAGGAAGTCATGCTAAAGTATGTCTCCCCTCGAGGGGATCGAGTGGGGTACAATAGGTCATTTCAACAACCTCCTGATAAACTGTTTTTGAATGAGTCTCAAAAGATCAAAATTTCAAAAGTCAATAAGTAGTCTCCTTTTTTTAGGGTGAGAACGGGATAGAGCAGTTTAAGGAAGTCACGCTAAAGTATGTCTGGCCTCAAGGGGATTGAGTGGGGTAGCATTCCGAGTGGTTATTGTCCATTGCGGGTATAGCATATTCGCATTAGCCGCTGCAACCAGTGATGGAACTGACAGTGGCAGCTGCAACCAAATCTCATGTTTGACCATGATTGAAATTTGACTTTTATATTGATTTTCCTAGTAATAAATGCTTCGCATGATACATTCATAGTTTCATTGTTAGTATTCCAAAATTTAACAATAGACATCTTAATTTTATTCTATCATTGGTAATAGAAGCAATAGTCCCAATTCCATTCTCTCTTTTTTCCCTCCTCTCTAAACATACTCTCTCCTCCCAATGTTTGCTTGTATTTGCCCTTACAACTTGAATCTCACCTATTTCACTAATCTTACATTTCTTTTCACAATTTACATTTAATATCAAATTATCCACTTCTCCCTTTGAATCTACAGATATATCTATACCCTGTATCGTTGTCTCAAGGGCAATCTGTTTATCTGGTACAAAGTAACAAGTAGAGAAAACATACATTATGAAGTGTAAGAAGCCGTATACTATAAAATGAAAATCAACAGTACCAGGCAATTACGCCTTCGTACAAATTAAACTAATATTTCAAACTTGTATGATGGCATATTGTCATGTAAAACTTGTATCAACAAAGTGGAACGATTGACAGCCATTATCAAGTCAGATGGCTGATCGGACTTGTGACTTGATAAATGGCTGACTAGACAGTGCAATACCAAGTCAGCCATTATCAATCACGCCGATTGTGAAGACCAAGATTCATATTTCTGCCATCATTACATTGACCCCCCTCAACCACTTGATACTCAAATTTAAATGAAAATGCTATGCCAAGAAATGATTTACCTTGAAAGACAAACCCTTAATTAACTTCTTGAAATTGGAAAGAAAAAAGACTATTTTACTCTAGCTTGATCACTTGGTGGGGATAAGAAAAGGGGCAAAATAGTTTTTGCTCAAGTTAATAATCATAAAAGTATAGTTTCTGCCTCAGGCTTTATTGGTAACCCAAAGCTTTTTGGCTTTTTATCATTTTCAGCCAAAAAGCTAAAAAGAAAATAAGATAGTTTTTTTAGCCTTATAGCTATTTGTCTCAAAATAAAGATGTTGCCCTTCACTAATGGGTACTGAATTAACTTGTAATGTGTACGTAGGGCAGTTTTTCCTTTTCATACTGGTGCTGGGATGTGCAGGAAAAAAAATGCTCAAAAGTTTTCTTTTGGTTTTTTTGGTCCAGAGAAATGAACTTTTTTTCCTTTTAGCCAGAAAGCCAAGCTTACCAAACAAGGTCTTATTTAAATAAGGATAAAGGCATTCAAAGAAAGTAAGCTTAGTTTAAGTAGCACCTTCCTGGTTTGATTTGGGCTGTGTCAAAATTGGTAACCTAAAAGGCTGCAGCAATATTATTAAAAATGAGGTACTATTAAAGGAAAATACCTTCAAGGAAATTAGTGTAATTTGCATTTGTAATTTATCTTCAAGCTAATTCCACTTGAAGAAGCACAATTAAAACAATTGACTACTGTCTAACTCAATTTATATCCATAAAAGGAAATTCAGAAAAATAGTGTCCGCAGTCCTTTGCAAAATGTAGGAAAGAGAACATTTTGTCTTAAAGTAGGAAATTAAAATATTCAAAGAACAAGCCAGAGCATGATCTTCATACACCAAATTTTAAAATAAAAAAATAGAAGAGCAAGGGTTCCAAGAGTAAGTTTTCGCAGCAACCATAATAAATAAAGGGGTTACCTGAATATATGGGCTAGGACAAATATTTCAATGGTCCTACGACCTAGTTCAGTAAGACGCCTTTCATCACGTTCAATGGAATCCTTGTTGAAATCCTCTCCAGAACCCCCATCCTACAAGTAAGAGTTGCAGAAACAGTGAATGAGAATATAAATCATCCAACCAACAGTCAATAAATAAATATGTTGAGAAAACCAAATAACAAAATAGAAGCACAACAAAATAGATGCACAGAAATGAAAGCATCATAACTGAACATTCACGAGATTGTCATCATGTTTGCAAGATAAGGTCCAAGCAACCAAAAAAGGAAGATCCTATTACTCATTCATGATTAGCACCTCTTTCAATAATTCACAACTAGTGCACTGCTTAAATCCATGAAAAACCACAAATGGAAATAAAAAACAGAGGCAAAACAAAAACAAACTAATCAATAATTTGCACATTAATAGAGTATATTGTTATATTTTCTGCAGTTATCAAAGTTACTTCTGTAAGGATATCATTATTATACCATCCTCCTGCATCTTTTTGATAAGGAGACATAGATGAATTTTTCATGGGTTCCTAACCCACTGACAAAGTAAAGAGCCAATAGGCAGGAGACTTATTCTCCCCATGCATACACATCAGCAGAGTTACTTTCTGGCTGCTGACAATTTGTCAAACTTATTTTCTTCAGACCAAAATAGAGAGGCCTTGATTTTGACACATCAGTAGAGTTACTTTCTGGCTGCTGACAACTTCTCAAACTTATTTTCTTCAGACCAAAATAGAGAGGCCTTGATTTCGACAGGGGTACACATGAGTACATTATAGGCATTGAACTCCATCTAAGGCCGCATTCTCCACTTGACAATAAAAGTAACCATCACATAGTTCCTGACCATTGTTCAACTCCTGTCACCACCATCAGCTGATAAAATGGACCACAATGATCTAAGAAGCAATAACCATTTTCCATCCCTTTCCATTTTCTCTATATTAAGTGTTATGCAATAATTTTGAAATGTAAAACAATATAACTCTCTATTTTTTCCAAACTCTCACTTTTTACGGAAAAACCTTATGTCTGCCACATTATCTAATAAGCATGTGATCAATCAAATTTCAAAATGCTCCACGGCATGAGATATAGATAATTGCCTACTATGAAACGCCTTCTTTTGATTGATTTAGTAATTAGCCCAAATAACAGAAGCATTCGTTCACCCCATGCACTCCACACGACTTGTTTCATTATAATATTTCCCTTCATCTTCCCCTCCCAATAAAATATCCAAAAATGGTTACTTACAGTGAACGTGGCGCACCTATCAAGGATATTTTTTATTGCCCCACACCATTTCCTACTAGGAAAGTGCAACTGAAGCAAATACAGCCTTGATTCAATACATTTAGCCATTACTAGGTACCACTTTCCATTACTTGGACAACTAGACTTGCATCGCGACTCGACAAAAGTACATTCCCAGATAGGCACCTCATCCATTTCAAACAATCAAGCTCTCAAAAACACTTAGTGCCTACATCCTGCAAAATAAACGAAAGGTTACTGACAGGGCAGGGGGGACTGGAGGAAGAAGGGTGTTCTTTTTTCTCGTCTGATGAGATGAGGGAGTGGACATTTGGTAGATTTGAGGGCGTTACCATGAGCGAATTTCAAGTAAGATGGCTGTTGGCATTCTTTTCAAAGTTATCCCAACAAGGATTCTGGTCACAACAGAAATCCTAACAAAATACAGCCTACCAAACTTTACAGCACCAGTCTGTCCTGCCCATTTATCTCCCAATCCAACTCAAATAGCCCACCACCTGTAGATTTGTAAATCTGAACCTCAGATCCTTCCATCCAAACACAAGGACCAGTTACATATATAAACAGGAACAAGGAAAAATAAAAATAAATAAATAAAACAAAAAGGGACGTATGCTGCCTATTTTGAGAGTATAAGCCCATGTTTGGCATCTCTAAAAAGCTGAGATTTTTGCCACAAAAAAAAACAAATTAAGTTGTAGTTTTTGGCATCTCTAAAAAATTCACCAACTATTTTCATTTCTTTTTTCAAGAAAAAAAAAGCCTACACACAGTTCAAACACACTTAACTTTTTTTGAAGTAAAATAACTATAATACCCTCAATTAAAAAAAGTCAACTCTACTCCTCAAAACAAAAAAAAAGGTAGTGCCAGTATCCCAAACACTACAGCTTAAAAGCAAAAACGTAAAAACATTTTAGGTATTTCAACAAAAAGCAAAAAGAAAAAGAAAAAACTACCCTAAACAATTATCCCAAACAATTTAGTTTTTTTCTTCATCTTTCTATGAATGTAAAAAATAAAAAAAGATAAAAAAGCTAAACCTCTTAAGAGCCAAGTTTTTTAGACATCCCAAACAGGGGCTTGGTAGGGACCTTTTTCAACTGTTCAATGGCAACAACTCTAACTGCCATGCCTCCAATTATGCTGAATTTTTTGGGGCAGGAGTTTACATATAGTTTGTATAATATTCAAAATTTTGTAAATGCTTGTACAAAACACAATGTCTACCCAATATTTGATACAATTTCATCAAAATTATCACACTGTCAATCTGCATTTTCCAATATTTAATACCGCCTCATCAACTACTACAACACTTGACATAATGTGTTCATAATATCCAATAGCCCACCACACTAAAGCAACAAAACCCAGCAAAATTAGTTGAAACTTGAAACTCCTATAGACTTCCAAGTTCCAAGGCAACCCCCTGAAGCCCTAAGTTTCAACCCAACAACATTAGTTGAAACTCCTATAGACTTCCAAGACAACCCTCTTAAGACAAAAAAAAAAATCAGCTAGCAAACAATTCCCAATTAGTTGGTATAGTGAAAATAAATGTTGGGAAAATATCTTTGGAGGGTTATTGCCTAAGGTAATTACCTCGAAAAAATGAAATGTAAAAATACCATAAATTAATTTTTTAGCATTGGAGGGTTGTTAGTCTTTTGGTAAGAAGTATTGTTGCGCCCATGTCCCAATGAGTACTCGAAACCAGCACCAACCCCCATGGGGGTAGCAAAAGATACAACTAAGGCTAACAACCTAAGGTTATATCATCGCCTATTACTTATTCAGTAATTAGCAAAGAAATTGTGTGGGTTGGAACCTTATACACGAAGCTCCAAATATCATCACTTATTACTTTACGAATACCCATCATATTAAGGTGGTCTCCTTAGATCCCAAAATATCCATATTTTATCTTTACTATGCTAATCATAGTTATTAGAATATTACGATGCACAATATGATTTGTGATTTAATTCACGATTCCTGCAAGAATCGCTACGTTTTATTGGTGAATCTATGTCAAAATAGAATCCGCTATGAATTGTACAATTTAGTGTTCAGCTCGCTATTCAACTCAACATTTACGATTTACGTGATTCTTGAAACTTTCTGATCTGACACATTCCAAAGAATCCAAACCTCTTTTCACCTTTTTTTTTTAAATTTAAATGCCAAAACACTTATTTGAGTGTTCAATGTGAAATAGCCAATAACTATACTTAGCTTTTTGATCGCCTAATTATTAAATGGTTCTATAAGAACTAGTCAGACAAAATGATTTTCAATCGCTTTTCTTATCTCTGCAAAGAAAAAAAATGTATCTTACATAATTTTTTGATAGCCTAACTATTAAGTGATTTAATAAGATCCAGTCTGAAAAAATGGTTTTCAATCGTTTTTCTTATTTCTTCAAAGAAAAAATGTATCTTTTAAGGATCTTTGAGGATAAAATAACTTACATCTATGAATCATTTTGACGTGATACAGGCTGCATCATTTAGACTCAATAGTTCCACAATATTTTCTTTTTTACTTCATTTTGAACAAGAAGTATACAAGACACCTTTGAAGCTTTTTGTAACTAAGGGATTCTTTTCTCTTTGTATTATACTCTCTTTAAAGTTTAAGCCCTTTTATGAATGTTAGAAGAGAATCTACATCATTTTTAAAGATTTTTTAGGATAGTGGAACTCAAACCCTTGTCTCTTGAGATAGAAGTAATTATATTCGTAACTAGAAGACCAATCACGCCCTTATATAAAAATATTGTATAATATGTGTTAAAAACAATTTATTTTATTTTATTTTAAATTTATTTTATTTTCTTCCATGGGTACAATTTGTTCAACGTACTTTTTTATGATTTATGTTAAATTTTACGATTGTTGAGTTGATTAAATTCACGATTTGCAAAATTAGGATTCCAATTCACAATACACTTCTTGTTTGATAACTATGGCTCTAACATTGGTAACATTGGTAATATTAATGTCGAAGACTACTCAATACAAGTGTTGAGTGTAACCTATAACAAAAATCAAAGTGTAAACATCCTTTCAGACCTAAGTTGCAAGATTCTCTTACGGGGGGTGATGAATCTGCTTTCAAACCTCACTCCTCCGCTCCAAAGTAAGAATCTTGCTATCATCCAAAAAGAACTTTGGTCCAAATAAGGACGAAAACTCTCAAACATATAAATCCCAAACAAACAAAAAAAAACTACAAAGTAAGAGAAAACCTATAGCATCCATAAGATTATAGAATAAAATTAACTCAAATGTATTATAGTAATTTATATTTACATAATATTTATTTATATATAAAAAAATAAATTTGTATTTGACACTAATCTACAATATTTATCCATATTTTAACTTATATATTATAACTAAGCCAAAAAGATTATTTCTTAGAATATATAAATTTTATAAAGGCTCCCCCTTGCACTCCCAACCTTAGATTCTTCTATATATTCTCGCTCCTTGCACCCGCGCCCGCCTTGCACAACTGAGTTTCAGACATGATGAAGAAAAAGCATGACCTAATAGAGAACACCTCAACCTGCAAGTCTATAGGCAACCATAATGTTACCATAACCAAAGTGTTGAGTGCACCTAATTTAGTAGACCAATGAACTATGTATGGACGCAAAAGACGACACATAATAAAGGGGATAAGATTTTGTCCCCACAACATAATGAAACAAAAATGCATAAGAGAGATGAAACATATGGTTTATATCAAGCACTTCGTTACGGACTATTTATTTAACAAGCAAAGCAGCAGAAGTGTTAAACGCAGTTTTTAATCAATATATAATATTTTGAATTCAAAAAGAAAAAGAAGAAAAATCTTCAAAACAAATTGCATGATTCCATAAATTTTCAACATCAAGTTCAAATAGCTCACCTTCATACGGTTCTGAGGACCTTTATCATCCTTTGGAGGCAAGGGTTCCATGGCAGCCCTCTCAAGTATTAGTAAGACATCATCCACCAAAACAAACATATCTTTCTCTATGCGAACAACAGGAACAGGCAATTCTTCTGCATCCAGTAATTTTCCTCTACCTTTCTTGCTCTTGGTCTGGCCTTCAAGAGCCTTCAGTCCACTGTACAAGGAATCCATTACCAAGGTAGACGTGACTTCCTTTTCTATAAAGAAGTGCTTTACAACTACTCTTAAAATAGAATCTGTTTTCTCCTTGGACATACAGCGCCTAGAATTTTGGTCAATCCCCAGCCAGAAAGCACAAAAGCTGCAGCCATCACAGGTTATCTGTTACTGGGAATTATAGTACACTAACTGAAAGAGATCTAGAACCAAGATCATTCATGAAAACCAAGAGAGGAAGCATATCAGACACAGAGTTGACCATCATTTTTAAGAAAGGAAAAAACAAAAACAAAAAAAACAAAAGGCGAGATAAAAAATAAAGATAAAAAGAAAGAAACAAAGAAAGAAGAAACAATAAGAAACTTTCAGGCTTGAAGCCAACAATCAAGAACAACAAATTTAAATGTTTGATACTAAGAGTTTTCACTCAAGAAGTCTAAAGCTTGGAAACTAAAAAGGGAAATAGTGCTGTGGATTAACCCAAAACAACTAAAACAGAGAAGTGTGTCAAAATCTACAGCCATGGTAGAAAAAAGAAATCTTATTACTGAAAGTCGAAATTCCCTATTTTGAATGCAAGAATATGTGTTATTTGGACTAAGAAAACAATCACAAAGACAAATAATCTCTACCTTGACCATCTAGCTTTATCTTCTATCAATTTCCCAAGCTTGTTTCTTCTCTCTTCCACAAATCGGCGACAAATTTGTTCTACATTTGTCAAATAGACTCGAACAAGTTCTCTCCGATACTGACAATCAAGGCAGCGAAAGGGACGATCTGCTCTCTCCCTACAAAACAAAAGCATAACTTGAAGTCAGTAATACTAAAAGGGAACCACTGAATCATTATGGCCAGAATGGAACATATATAAGAGGGGGGAATAGCTTTGCTGGAAAAGTATTTACTTTAAGAAAAATAAGGCAGGAAGACATGGTTATAAATCATACTTCTAAAGGCAAAAGCATTACAGGAGATGAAAGATTTATTCTACTAACAAAAACATAAAAAAATGTTCAACACAAAAAGAAAAATATAAGAATGTTACACAAATAAGAGTTAAAATTTACATACCTTACAAAAGTTTTGAAATAAAAAGCATCTTAGTAAACATAAAATTCTGAACTAAAAAGAATCTTAGTCTTTCATCATTGATTAACCTGCATGAAACATTCTATATTGAAATTCACAATATTTGATGTCACATTTGTAACCGTATTAATCGTTGAGATAGTTGCATCATCAACAATTGAAATTTCTTACATATATTATAATTCAAGAATGTTAAGTAAACATTTATCCTTCTCACACCCAAACAAATTAAGTTAAAAGATTAATTCAAGAATGTTTTTTTTTCAAATCCACTTTCTTTCAAAAGTCTTAGACTGGCCCATATTACGTTATTTTTGTGAATTCCTATGTACATTTAGTTGGACACTGCTTACTCAACATGAATTATAGTTTATTGTTAAGAGCGTCGTAGGCACACAGATAAGTCGCTAATTACATAAAACAAACAAATAGCAATATTACACAGTTTAACCAAGACACTTGGTCAGAAACACAATGAAATATAAACATAAATAGCAAAGATAATATGTCGTTCACAACATACAATAAAAGAAGCAAAATCAACCAAATAAACAAAGACTTGTCCAAATACCTTTTTGACCACATGATCATACTTAGTCACCTTAAAGTTAAAATGAAAATTAGGAAGCTAACCACGTAGGTCATAAGCCACGGATGGAAAAGGTGAAAAGGCTCAAAAGACGTACTTTTAATCATATGCCTTAGCTTGTGACAATACACCTAACAAGGCCATTGCTAACTTTTAAAGCCACAAGGCAGTTTAAAACCCACCAAGCCTCGAGGCAAGCCTTCAAAAGAATTTCCAAACTTATGGTCACAACCAATTAGTGATGATATCGTATACCCTAGATAGTTAAGGCCTTGTGAATGAAAGAAGTGGCAATAATTGCAGTACTTATTCTGTCAAAAAATATGTCATAATAAGACATTGCAGGTTATTCTAGTGGCAGTGGATAGCGTATGCCATGCACCTAAATCCAGAGAACTGGAATTTTTGTGTGCATTAACGCTGGGTAATTCAGAACAGGGAGAAATCTATAATAAAACGTCATGAGAAAGCTCATTTGATAACGAATGCATGCACGTACACACGTTCATGCACTGAAAAACAAAAGAAAAATGAAAGCAAAAGAAAGACACCACACATTTAAACACACGAGCATAATACAAAAGCAGCCTAACTATACTTGAATCCTTCAGCTGCTGTAGTAATGCTGCCTCGCTTTACAACCTTTTCTCTTTGTGCTACTTTATGAGTTTGTGTGTATTTCCTACTCTAACAATGCCATCTGCATTTTTCTTCAAGAAGAAAAAATCTCCAGGTAACACACTGTTGACCATGGAAATCCTAAATAATTACTCCCCCAAGTTCAATTGGACTGCAAGATGGCCTCCGAGCAAACTTTAACTTGAGAAGTAAAAAGGTAAGCCAAAGCCACCAAAAGGTAAACAATAATTACTTTTATGTCATTCAATCTCTATCATATCGCCTAAATGTTTAACAATACGAAATATTCTAAATGCAAGCAAGGGTCCATCAGGTACAACATTTAGGCAATGATAGAGATCAAGTGACAAAGTAATTATAAAACAATAATAAAATCCACAATAAAACATTTAACCCACTGATAATCCTCGTAGAGAAGAAATTTAGAGGGGAAAAGAACATTTAACTCATTCTCAGCAACAAAAGATTTCCCAAGACAAAGTTAACATATGAGGAATATCATCCCAAATCATATTTCAATGGTTCAAAAACCGGCTAACATGACATATTAAGATATTACTCATAAAAGACCTGATAACTTGGACTCGAGCTTTAATAATGAGAGTATCAGCATCAATAAACCCATCTAATACTTTAGATAGCTCCATAAATTTTTTCCATCCCCAATCATGCTCTTTCTTCAAAAATCGATGCAATGTATCTGCAAAATTAACTTTTAAGGCATTAATGCTGAAGTCATTAAACCAGAAACTCCATTACAACAATTTTGCCAATAAGTATCTAACCCACCAGAATATTTGGATTTCTTAGGATCTTTATTCACCACGGCTATAGTGAATTGAGCAAAATGACTCCACCCTGTTTTAGACAACAGAGAAAAGGAAAGAAATGAGAGCAGCTAGCAAGCAAGAAAATCAGTTAGCAGGGCCATATATATGAATAATTGAATCATTATTTACTCGCATACCTGGAAGAAGCTTGTCGTGATTAGCCACACAGAGAAACAAAGAGAGATGATTGCAGACATCGCAACCTTGAGGATAAATCAAAATGTACCTGCAGCAATAGGAAGAAGCTCAAATCAGAGCAGATAGCACAGCAGTAATATATATTATAGTCATTGATATCACAACCCTCAGCATGCCTGCATAACAGGAGACCAGCACAGCTCTAATATGGCACAATATGAGTAAGACATCCTTAAATTTTTCATGCAATAACTTTTGCCAGGGATGAAGTATGAGTGAACAGTCTTCAATTTCAGCCACGCATTTTAGAAGCTAATACAAACCTAGGGATCCACAAAATGCGATGTAACTGTAAAATAAACTCTAATTCAATTTTTGTTAAACCACATCTGTGCCTATTTAGAACTATTAAAAGCTCAAATGCAAATCCAGCACATGAGATATTCTTTTCAACCAGAACTACTGATTCGAAAATCATATGAGCATGTCTTGAGCTTAATCAGATATATCCTATAGACTTAAGACCTTGAACCTGAGCATACTGACTTTAGACTAACACAGAAACAAACACCAGAAGTACATAAAATTGCATTTCAAGAGTGATTTCTTCATAAGAACCATGATAATATCAAACCATAGAAATAAAGAAATAAAAAATACAAACATAAATATGGAACAAGAAAACAAATAAGAATAAAGAAAAATGAATTTCTACAAACCATTTGTAGCCGCCGACCTCAAATGCATTACTCCGAAGTTCCCTTTTGTTGATCTGCGAAAATTTATCAATCTTCCATGTATACTTTCCATATAACTCGGAAGGTTTTGGTCCTGCAAAGCCATTTAGCAGCTAAAGTTGAAGTTGAA
>JAUMHN010000015.1:4006731-4023663 GCA_032360265.1 Heliamphora ciliata | reverse complement strand
AAACTACTATAAGAAGAGAAAACTATATTAACATAAAAGAAATGAAAACAAATTTAAGAGACTTTTTGTGATTTTTGAATTTAATAAAATGAAAGAAAAATATTATAAAAAAGAAAGAAAATAATGCTAAAATTAAAAAAAAAAAAGAAAATGACAAAAGAAAAGAAAAATAAAGCTAATAAAAGAACATTAAGCTAATGCTAAAAGAAAGGCAATATTAAACTAATATTACAAGAAAGAAAAAGAAAAAAAATGCTAATAAAAAAAATTACATTAATACTAAAAAAAAAAGAAAAATAACGCTATTAAAAAAACATTAAGCTAATGCTAAAAGAAAAGCAACATTAAACTAATATTAAACTAATGCTAATAATAAAAAAAAAAGAAATAAAAAGAAATAAGTAAAACTATTTAATTAGGAGATATAAATGTAATATTGATAGTTTTAATTTATGTTTATTGTTTACGAGCCTCTGGTTTCCTGAGTCCATCTCGATAGATTCATATCAGTTTGTCTATATGGAAATGCATTTTGTTTTTCGGGTTGATCTTTGATCATCACAAGATATGCACAATGATTACGGCCTCGATCCCTGCTGGTTTTTGTTGAAAATGGCAGAAATGGTTGGTCTAGCGAGATTGAGGTTTCGTTTTGTCTGGGTCCATTTTGAGTTCTAGAAGATTTCCTAAAATCTCCCATGTTTCTGTCCTCTAGTTGGTTTGGTATGAATCAAGATGGTTGGTCTCTGGTTAACGGAGAGGTGATTTCTTGGGGTTTTCTGAAGCTTAACGATGAAGTTACCCATGCTTGGAGTTGTGCTGAGGTTTTCCCTTTGCGCAACTCCGCTGAGGAAGAAGAGCTAACATGATGCACGCACTGGAGCAGTGACTGGTGCGCATTTAGGAGTAGTATGTTTGCGTGTCAGACCTGGGGTTAGCAGTGTGCTGCGCGGTAGCAGACCAGTAGTAGCAGTAAATTGACATGTCTGGTGCAAACCGCTGGTATAGCGCCTGGTTTTTGCAAAACCGTGGGCGATGGTTGTCATGGTGTAAGCCGATTAACGTGGGCCCATGGCTTTTTGGTAGGTGGTGGGTCCCACGAAGTAAAAAGGAAAAAATATATAAGTGGTACAATTGGTTTCTTAGCTGGCGGATAGAGCAGGTTTAAAAAATAATGGGCTGTTAGTTGGTGGTAGACGTACGGGTTGCGCTAAATTGCTTGGTTTTTTGGAAGCTTTGTTAATTGTGGGGACCGTTGGTAGGGGACCATAAAGATTTTGTTGATGGGATAGGTTCCTCAAAGCATCTGGTTTTGTGGTCTTATGGGCAGTTGGTCCCGCAGGGCTTGGCTTTGATGTGGATCCTTTTATGGAATATGGTCCTTTTTTTGGTTCTATTGGAATGCCTAGGCATGCAGGACCGATTGGATCCGCCACTTTCTATGGTTTTTTGGTTTTATGGGCTCCGTTTGGTGGGCCTATTTATTCAATGGAAATTTGCAAGTGAAATCCACGGGGCTTATTCGTTGGTCCTAGTTGGGTACATCTGAATTCAAGACTCTTGGACGACTCCCTGGTACCTCCGTTGGAAGTTCCTTTTGGTTCTTTCTTATTCGAGCTTTCTTAAATCCTATCATTTCCTTCCTTGCTGCCGGGGTGTGTGTGGCCTTACTGAGGAGCTGAGGTTGCTTTGGTTTGGATGAGAATTTGTCTGTTCTTCTAGCTGGGTATTTTTGGTAGGGTCTTTTGGTGGTTCTTTGAGTGGGGTCTAGCTGATGGCTTGCTTCGTCTGGATTATATGGTAAAGTTTCCTTTGCGATGGCCTCGGTTATCTCTAAGCCGGATTCTCTGGGGATGATCTGCCAATTACTTACTGCTGACTTGTAGGGGTCTCCCACCGCTTATGTTTGGCGACCTTGTGCGCAGGGTGGGTTGGTAATTTGTGTTGGCCAATTTTGAGCTGGAGTTTTTTGGGACTGATCTGTTGTTGCTCCTTTTGGCTGGCTAGGGTCCCATCTACCCCTGGTACATTACTCATAGACCTCTGATGGTTCCCTTTCGGTTGTTTTTTGGACCTGTGGCTTTGATCCTTGGGGGCTCTTTTGTCAGAACCTTTTATGGCTGTGGAGGTTCCATTTTATTCGCTTGTTCAGGCTACGTTAGTTTACCTGGTTGGTTAGAGGACAAGCCCCTTCGACCTCCTGAGCTTAGAGGTTTGGGTATTCTCTCAGCTTCGTAGAGGCTCCTAGGTAAATCCTCTTAGGAGAGTAGATGTTGTGGGGAGCCATGTACTGCTGTCTATTTTGGCCTCTTTTCATCTTTTCTTTGTGAGCTCGATGTCTATCTTTTCCTCCATCCACACCAGGAGAGCGTTCCCGTAGTACCCCAGAAACGTTGTTTATTTGTCATGCTATGCTTATTGTGGTTAGTCTCGATTTGGGTTATTACTATCGGCTATTGTTGATTCCCTATGCTGGTTGGCTGGATTAAGGAACTAACTCTGGAATGGTTTTCTGCTATCACCAGCTAAGGTTTCTTGTCTCTATCTTTTCCCCCCATTGTTTGGGGAGTGTGACTATCTCTGTGCGGCTGAGTTCCTTGGTTAGGTCTGTGGTTTTCCTTGGCCTTGCTAGTTCTTTGATCCTATTTATTTCTTGTTGCTTGGACAGTGGCTTTTGAGGAGTTTTGAGGTGATCCTGTATGCCATTGTTTGGGCTTTCCTTTTACCCTTCTTACATGTTCGAGGTGTCTATTTCGAGATGCTGGATTTATGTTGACAGGGTTACGATTGGGTCTGCCTGTTACTATTTGCTGCTAGTTTTACCTCTTGACTTTAGTTTATGTTGTATATTTGGTTTTTTTAATGATAATAGTGTTTTGATCAGCAGAAGTTTCTTTCCCTATCCATGTGGGTTGTGCATGGAGTGTGCTTAGTTGCTAATTCCCTTACTTTTAAGCGGGGGTGGGGTCTTATTTTGGTTTTAGGGCCTTATGTTTTTAGGGGTAACTTTGGTTATTGGAGGTTTTCTCCGATACTATTCTATGTAATTACCTGGGGTATGCCTCTTGTATACCTGTATTTTTTCTTTTTCTTTTATGTTGTAATTAATTACCCAAAACAAAATGTAATATTAATAATTACATTTACATAATATAAGTGCCTTGATTATAATAATTAACAACATCAACAAGTTATAATTGTCAAAAAATATTAGCACTAATTAATGAATTAATAAAAAATAAATTTTAAAAAATGACAATGTGCAAAGTGTGAAATGTGGGTGAATTAACAACCCAAATAAGTAACCAAATCATATAGAACAAGTCAAATGATAGACAATATTAACTATATAAATGAAAGAAACGTGCAAATTGAAATTGAATTTAACCTGATCACTCCAAAAGAGAGAGAATGGAGTTAGAAGGATCGGGGATCCAAACAAGGTACCTAGATTACTAAGAAATTCTCGAGTTTGGGAGTGGTGCTAACAATCCAATCCTCAAGATCCAAGTTAGGGTTTTAATGTTGGCGTTGGAGGTTCGGCTCTCGATACTTCGGTAGAGTTTCGGCGTCGGGGATCAGGATTGCTCGGCGACTCAGCAGAGCTTCTCTTACTAAAATTTTGTCCTCAAAACGTACGCTGAGTTACGATATTTATAGAATTCTTCCACAAATGAGATGCTGACACGTTTTGGGACATATCAGGCCATTTGGAGTTGGCGGTCGCCAGGTTTGGAGTTGGCGGTCGCCACATCTGAAAAGGTTCCAAGAAGTTCTATTGGCGGTCGCCAGGTTTGAGGTGACGGTCGCCACTTTTGGCTAGGGTTTTCAAGAGGTTCTATTGGCGGTCGCCACAAAAAACATGGCGGTCACCAGAAAAAGTGGAAGTTTTCAAATGGTTCTATTGGCGATCGCCATATTGGAGTTGGTAGTTCAAAAAGATTTTATTGGTTTGAAGGTTTTGATGATTGGGTTCAATTACCGAGCTTAGATCATTTTTCGAGTATCGTACTGAAGCACCATTCCAACTGTTTTCATCATCAGATTCACTTAAGATTGGGCGGGATCAAATTAGGGTGTCCATAATTGCTAATCAATTTTTGTAAAGAGAGTGAGTGATACTCATTGACACTCTTCATTTATTGTATCCAATGATGAGTCACCCTTTATCTCTTGAGTGAGTGAGTAAATTTCATCAAAGAAGAGCTCAAGAGTGATTAGAAAAAAACAAGAGATTATTTTTATAGGATTATCTTGAAGTTGTTGTAAGGCCTTTGAATGTGTCCATAAACATTGGTATCCTTGTGGATATTCTCAATCGAAGTCTTGAGGTTGTAAGGCTTTGAATGTGCCCATGAAGCATTCTACATAGTAAAAATTCTCAAGGGGAGACTTGAGGAGTGGACATAGGCTTAGAAGAAAATTTAACTACTATAAATCCTTGGTGTCTGGTTCATTCTCTATATCTCTAACCTCTTTAAGATTTGCATTGCTTTATTCTTTGATTATCTTGCTATATTTGTTTGCTATATTAAAAAGTTTTCGAAAAGATTTTAAAAATTGTTATTAATTTTTTAAGACCCAATTCACCCCCTTCTTGGGTTATCTAGAACTAACAATTGGTATCAATGTTTGGGCTCTTATTTTTTACTTAACAATCTAAGAGTTTATATGGCAACCACTAGCATCGGACCTATTTAATCCGAAGGACAGTCGACCAATAGACATCCCTTGTTCAATGGAACAAATTACAATTATTGGAAGGCTAGTATGAGAATATATATTTAAGCCGTAGACTATGACCTATGGAGGGTTATTATCAATGGACCTAAAAGACCAAGACTATTGAAGGGGCATCCGTCCCTAAACTAGATGCTGAATTGACAAAAAATGACATTAGAGAAATTCAATAAAATGCTAAAATTATGAATCTCCTATATTACTCACTTGACCCAAATGAGTTCAACAGTATTTCTACTTGTGACGCCACTAAAAAAATTTGGGACAGACTCGAAGTTACTCATGATGGTACTAACCAAGTAAAAGAGTCTAAAATAAGCATGCTGATACATAATTATGAATTATTCAAAATGAAGCATGATGAAACCATTTTTGACATGTTTACACGCTTCACTAATATTATTAATGGACTAAAATCTCTTGGTAAGATTTATTCCAATGCAGAAATGATGAGAAAAATCCTTAGGTATACGCCTAAGAGTTGAGAAGCTAAGGTCACAGCTATCCAAGAAGCTAAAGCCCTCAACACACTTAGCTTGGAAGAACTTATTGGATCTCTCATGACCCATGAGATGAATATAAAGATGGATGACGAGGATGACAACAAAAAGAAAAAAGACATCGTCTTCAAATCCTTAACTCATGACGAAGAATCTAAAGAAGTTTCATCAAGTGATGAGAATGAAGACATGGCCCTCATCACAAAGAAATTCAAATGGTTTCTTAGAAATAAGAAATAAGGAGAAAGAAGATTCTTCAAGAAGGAAGGATACAAAGGCGAGTTTACCAAATTCAAGGGCGATTCTATCAGATTCAAAACCGATCACAAGAAAGATGAAATAATCTGCTATGAATACAGAAAGTCTGGACATGTCAAGGCTAAATGCCCTCAGCTCAAAAAGCAGTTCAACAAAGGCTTCAAAAAAGCCATGAGAGTTGCATGGGGCGAAAGCGATGACAGTAGCTCCGAGGATAAGAAAGATGAAAATGAGGTTGCAAATCTATGTCTCATGGCTAAGAAAGATGATGAGGTAACCCATGACTCTTTCTCTTTAGATGAGTTACAAAATGCTTTTGAAGATTTACATGATGAATTGAGAAAAATGGGTACTAAAAACTTTATTTTAAAGAAGTTGGTTCTTTCCTCCTCAAAGTAAAATTGAAACTTTGAAAAATGAAAAACTTGCTTTATCAAAACAAGTTTCTGTTTTGAAGGATGAAAATAAAGTTTTGATTGAAAAGGTTGAAGACCTTACAAAAACCGTTTATAAGTTCACTTAAGGAAAAAATAATTTAGATAAACTTCTCGGCATGCAAAAATATGTTTTTGACAAAGTCGGGATTGGGTATAGACCAAAGAAGAAACAAAAGTTCTTAAGTAATATTTTTGTCAAAGCATCTTCAAATCATAAAAATGCTACCTATTTTCATTGTTATGAACATGGACACACTATCACACACTATCCACATAGAAAATCTTCTAATCCTCATGTCAAGAAGGTTTAGGGTCCTAAGAGAACACATCCTCTAGGAACTAACACCAAAGGGCCCAAGAAAATTTGAGTACCAAAAATCAAAAATTGATTCTCCTTGTAGGTATGTTTCAAGTCCTCATTTAAGAAAGGAATGTGGTATCCTCATAGCGCTTGCTCAAGACACATGATAGGCGATCAATCTATATTTGCTTCCTTCAAACCAAAGGATAGTGAATTTGTAACATTCGGTGACAATAGCAAAGGAAAAATCATAGAAATCGATTGTATCGGTAAAATTCCTTTTCCTTCTATTGAAAATATTTTGCTTGTTGATGGTTTGAAACATAACCTTCTTAGCATAAGCCAACTTTGTGACAAAGGCTACACGGTTGTCTTTGATCATGCTAAGTGTGTTATTAAAGATTCAACCAATAACAAAGTTATTTTTGAAGGTCATAGGCATGAAAATGTATATATATTTACTCTAAATGATCTTTTAAAAAATGACACCAAGTGCTTAGCCGTCTTGAGTGATAATAGTTGGTTGTGGCATAGAAGGCTTGGACATGCACACATGAACATGATTTTCAGACATTTGAAAAAAGAATTGGTGATTGGTTTACCACAAATCATATTTGAAAAAGACAAATTGTGTGATGCATGTCAACAAGGCAAACAAATTAGAAGTTATTTTTATTCTAAAAATGAGATTTTAACTTCTAGACCCTTACAACTATTGCACATGGACTTATTTGGTCCAACAAGGACTTTAAGCCTTAGAGGCAAGAGATATGCCTTTGTTATTGTTGATGACTTCTCTAGATACATTTGGGTGCTTTTCTTAGCTCATAAGAATGAAGCTTTTGCCTCATTTGCAAAACTGTCTCAGAGAGTTCAAAATGAAAAAGGTTTTCAAATTGCAAATATCTGAACTGATCATGGTAGAGAACTTGAAAATAAAGATTTAAAAAGTTTTGTGATGAAAATGGTATTTGCTATAACTTCTCTGCTCCTATAACCCCTCAACAAATAGAGTTGTTGAGAGGAAGAATAGGACATTGGAAGAAATGGCTAGAATCATGCTCTGTGAAAACAATCTACCATGATACTTTTGGGCCGAGGCTGTCAATACCGCTTGTTTTATCATAAACAGTGCTATGATACGAGCTTCTCTCAAAAAAATCTCATATGAGCTATGGAGTGGAAGAAAACCTAACATCAGCTATTTTCGCGCATTTGGGTGTAAATGTTTTGCTTTGAACAACAACAAAGAACTTTTAGACAAGTTCGATGCAAAATCTGATAAAGGTATTTTCTTAGGATATTCTTTATCTAGCAAAGCTTATAGAATTTTCAACAAAAGGACCCTAGTTGTTGAAGAATCTATACATGTTGTTTTTTATAAAACTAACCTTGGTTCTTCAAAGAATTTTTGTGAAGACAATGTGTTTGACATAGAAAATGGTGTTGAAGACATCAAAGAAAAGGAAGAACCAAATCAAGAGAATGTTTCATACCTCAACAAAATGAAGTCTAGCAGGCTGCTAGATCTTCAAATCCTGAAAATTTAGATTTGCCTAAGGAGTGGAGGTATGCTCATGGTCACTCAAAAGATCTTATCATTGATGATCCATCTCAAGGTATCAAAACTCGATCTTCTTTACATAATGTTTGTGGTAATTTTGCATTTATTTTCCAAACTGAACCAAAACATTTTGAGAAAGCAAAAAACGATGAGTTTTGGACCTTGGCTATACAAGAAGAGCTTAATCAATTTGAAAGAAACAAGGTTTGGACTTTACTGCCAAGACCTAAGGAACACTTTATCATCGGTACAAAATGGGTTTTAGAAACAAAATGGATGAGAATGAAGTAGTTCTTAGGAACAAAATTTGATTGGTAACCCAAGGTTACAATAAAAAAGAAGGTATCAATTTTGATGAGACATTTGCTTATGTGGCTAGGCTTGAATCCATTAGGATGTTGCTTGTTTTTGCATACTTTAAAAAACTTCAAACTCTATCAAATGGATGCTAAGAGTGCCTTTTTAAATGGTTTTATCTCGGAGGAAGTTTTTGTGAAATAACCTCCTGGCTTTGAAAATTCTGATTTTCCAAACCATGTTTATAAACATACCAATGCTCTTTAAGATTTAAAGTAAGCACCTAGAGTATGGAATGAAAAGTTAAACAAATTCTTGATTGAAAATGAGCTTTCTAGAGGAAAATATGGTACCACTGTTTTCATTAAGTCTCAAGAAAATAATATGCTAGTTGTCTAAATTTAAGTAGATGACATTATTTTTTCTTTAACTAACGAATCTCTTTTCACGGACTTTGCTAAATGTATGTAGGGAGAATTGGAGATGAGCATGATAGATGAGCTCAACTAGTTTCTTGGACTTCAAATCAAACAAACTCAAGAAGGAATCTACATTAATCAAGCTAAGTACACACGGGACATATTGAAGAGGTTTGGCATGTTGAAAGCAAAACCTATGGGAATTTCTGATATGTCCTACAACAAAGCTTGACAAAGACGAAGATAGTATAGCAGTAGATGAAAAGCGATATAGAGGTATGATTGGATCTCTATTATATTTAACTGCCAGCCGTCCTAATGTCATGTTTAGTGTATGTATGTGTGCAAAATTTTAATCAAATCCTAAAGAATCATATGTGACCGCCACTAAGCACTTCTTTAAATACCTCTTAAGTACACAAAACCTAATATTATTCTATCCTAGAGAAATAGCTTTTGAGTTATTTGGCTATTCAAATGCTGATTTTGTTGAATGTAAAGTAGATAGAAAAAGTACAAGTGGAACTTGTCAATTTTTAGGACAATCAATAATCTCTAGATTTAACAAGAAATAGAACTCAGAGTCTTGTCTACAACCGAGGTTGAGTACATAGCAGCTGGAAGCTGTTGTGCACAAGTTCTTTAGATGAAACAATTAGAGAACTATGATTTTTGTTTAGATCATATCTCAATAAAATGTGATAACACAAGTGCCATAAATATATCCAAAAACCCAAAACAACACTCCAGAACCAAGCATATTGAGGTTAGACATCATTTTATACAAGATCATGTGCAAAAAGGTAATATTGAACTCGAATTCATAGGCACAGATTACCAACTAGCTGACATTTTCACAAAACCCTTAAATGAAGAAAGAATATGCTATATTAGAGAGAACTTGGTATGTTATGTTCTCCTAATTCATGATTAATATGCCATACTAATCATGTCTTTTCAATACACTTCAATGTTTTTGATATTTTCCATTGATGTGTGAAAAGTGTCGACACCACTTGAAAAAGTGTCGATACATATGTGCCTGAGTTGACCCAAAGCTATATAGAAAAGACACTGCGGGAAAAAAGTGTCGACCCATTTCTATATAGTGTCAACTCAAATTCGTTGTCTGACTCACAATAAAGTTGGGTCGACCCAAAGCTTAATCGTGTCGACTCAAACAGCCGAAAGTGTCGACACCTTCTGAAAACGTGTCGACACAATTTTTATTTTCAGTCACCCACATTCGCGAAGAAAAGTGTCGATCCAACTAACATTTGTGTCGACATAAATCTTTATGCCTATATAAGAGGCACCGACCCCACCAGTCGCGTCGTTTCCTCTCTCTCTCTCCCTCACGCTTGTTCATCTCCTGCCTTTTTTCTCTCATTTGAAAAACGTGTCGACTCGATCTCCTCCTCTCTTCAAATCAACCTTCAGTCGAACAAAATACCTCCAAGAACAATGGGTAAAGGCACAAAATGTTTTGGAGAAGCGGGTTCTTCAAACGCTAGGGTTTCTAAGAAGAAAAAGACAACTCCTACGATGGCAACGGCGACGGCGACGGCGACTGCAACAGCGGAGGTTGCAATGTCAGAAGCTGTAAGTTTCAAATTCCCAAAATTTCAACAACTTTATTCTCTTCCTTTGTTAATCGAAAAGTTATTCCTGGCCGTAGTGTCGATTTCACTTTCTTTGATTCTATAGAAATGCAGTTTAAGGATTTATTTTCCAGTCTCGGGTGGGAGAGACTTCTACAAATCCGTGAATCACACTATCCCACACTCGTCAAACTTTTCTATGCTCACTTTCATGTCTCTTCCATTCCGACCACCACCATCACTACTTGGGTGAATGGTACTGAGATTCACTTGACCCCCTCTACCCTCATTGAAATTCTTTGCATACCGGAGGGTGAAATTTTTGTGGCTTGTAATAAGAGACCCATATACATTGATGGTTTTTCATTTTCTGATGCCGTTAGAAATATCTTTGAAAATGATGAGATTGGCCATTCGAAACCCTTAGAAGCAAATTCCCTCAAGCCTAAGATCCGAATTTTGCATCATATGGCCAATCATATTTTCCTTCCTCAAATGGGCAAATTTGACGATGTTGCTCATATGCACGTTTTTATCATGTGGTGTATTTTAGAACAAAAAACCTTGATCTTGGTTTTTTGTTTATCTCTGATATGATGCAATTTCATGGAAAGTTAAACTCCTCTCTTCCACACGTCATGTTTTTGACTCGAGTCTTTCGCCACTTTGGCGTAAACTTGTCTGTTGAGAGGATGGTTCCCTTCTCAAAACATGACTTGTATGGTGCTTCGACTCCGAAGCATATGCAAATCTCAAAAGTTGAAGGGGTCTAGACCACTCGACGTGGAACACCATCTGTTTCTCAGCCTACGTCTACATCTAGAGAATTCTCTCCAATTCATGTTGATTTTGACTCCCCTGCTCCTCCTATTCGACCTCACATTCCTAGACCCTCTAGTGCTCCACCACATGTTCCTCCTCCTCCTACTCACTCTAATCTTCTATCCGCTCCATCTACTTCTTCAGCTTCTTAGTCTGTTGATTTATCTAAAATTGTTTCTTTAATCAATGGATTTTCATCTTCTCTGTCTTCCTCCTTGGCTTCCTTTCAAGCTAAAAGTGACCTAGACATGTTTAATTTAAGCCGCTCTATCTCTTCTCTATTTGAAAAAGTGAAACATCTTGATAAGACAAATCGTGATCTTTGGTGTGATGTCAAAAATGCCACTGATGCTGATAGAGCATTGTGCAAGACTATGGATGGCAGCGTTATGTCCATTGTCAATTGCAACAAATCTATTTTGCAACAAGTTCGAAAAGAACATGATTAGGGCATCATCACGGCTGTTCACTACAATACTCGTAAGGTTAAAGACCACTTAAAATGTCTCCAAGAAGCTTGGAGCAAGCAGTTCAAGGCTAAAGAGACCAGAAAAGAAAAAGATGCCCATTTAAAACATGATGCAGACTTGGCCCTCGCTGCCACTCTTGATGCCATGGCAACTGCCGAAGAAAGGATGAACGCGCTCACTCTTTAAAGGAGAGAGCTTTTGAGAGAAAGTAGAAAGCAGAAAGCTGAGGAAAAGAAGAAGTTCAAGAGGTTCATAGATGACCAGTCATCACCTCTCTTTTGCTGATTCCAAAAGGGGAGAAAAGGAAAGGTAAGTGTAGAAGTGGAGAAGTGAGAAGTGAGAAGTGAAGTGAAACATTAACAAATATTTATTCATTAAGTAGTTTTTGATTTGGAAAGAGAAGATGAAATCGTCAAACATACATTTCTTTAGTTTGTGTTGTTTTTGTGGTTAAAACATATTCTCTTTATCATACTTCTTTTATGGATGAATGCTTATACATGTGCTTGTGGATAACAAATCCTGTTTAGTATCATTTGATAGCATATCGTTTATATATCTATGATTGATGGTTGGATTTTGAAAAATTACTTCGCACATATTTGTTTTGATTTTTAATAAATTTATAATGCTTCTGAATTAAATTTGCAAATCATCTTACAAATGAATATTATATTGTTAAATGTATGCCTAATTATTATGAATGCATATTCTGTTTAAGGCATATCGATAAGGGGAGATTCCTTGTTGAAAAATCTTTTTAAATATTTTCTAGAAAATATTTAATTTGTTGTAATTATAAAAAAATGAGAGATTGTTAGCCCAAGGGCTTTTTATATCGATTTTGATGATTTTTATAATTTATTTTCTAAGAATAAATAGATTTAAAAGGATAATAGTTAATATTTCCAAAAATGTAGTGTTAACATATATTGAACAAATGAGTTGTCACTTCTAGCCAAAAGAAATGACTCATCTCTCAAAAGGATTAAAACACTAAAGTATTCTTGGTTAAGGATATTTTGTGTTGAACCTAATTGATAATTGAGTCAACACTTTAAGGTAAGAAATATTTGAAGATATCAAGTGCGTCAACACCTTTGAACAAATGATTTGACACCCTAACATATCCGTTAAAGATGTTTCAGGTATTAAAAGTTAGTGTCTACACAAATAACGTTTGTGTCAACATAAAAGAGCCGAAGCTCTCAATACTCAAAATGAGTCGACACAAACGGAATTTGTGTCGACACAAAAGTGGTTCCTCACTTTTGTTTTTCAAAACTTTGAGTCGATACAAATGGAAAAAGAGTCGACACAAAAGTACTGAGGTCACTTGTAGAATTTTGTGTGTCGACACAAATTGAAAACGAGTCGACACAAATATCTTGAGCCCGCCTGAATAAATTGTAGCGTCGACACCAATATTCAAATGAGTCGACACAAATCTCCCGAGGGTTTCTGCAGAATTTTAGTGTCGACACCAAGAAGATTTGAGTCGACACAAATTGCCCTCTCCGAAAAGCAAAAGTTCAAATGAGTCGACACGATATCCAAATGTGTCGACACTGTTGTGTTGGTGAGAAATATTACAGAAATTGTGTTAATATCTTAGACGAATTGAGTCGACCTAATCACTTGAAGATTCTTGCCCTAGACATATTGTGTCGACCCTAAAGAAATTGTGTTGACACCTGCGACAAAAATTCAAATTTGCGGTAAACTTCAATGGTTGGATTTTTTACATTTAATGCCCTCGCCTACCTCCAACGGTCATGAATGTTCAAGAGCTTATATAAGCATTTAAAACATCTGGAGACATACAATCATTGTTCTATTACTTGATTCAAACTCAAAATCTTCGAGCTTTCATTTATTGCTGTAACTCTAGCTCTTGTACCTCATCCCTCTTTACCTCTTCATTTATTGCTAATCAATTTCTATAAAGAGAGTGAGTGATACTCATTGATACTCTTCATTTATTATATCCAAGGGTGAGTCACCCTTTATCCTTTGAGTGAGTGAGTAAATCTCATCAAAGAATAGCTGAAGAGTGATTAGAAGAAAACAGGAGATTATTTTCATAGGGTCATCTTGAAGCCATTGTAAAGCATTTGAATGTACCTGTAAACATTTGTATCCTTATGGATATTCTCAAGCGAAATCTTGAGGTTGTAAGGCTTTGAATACGCCCATAAAGCATTCTACATAGTGAAAATTCTTAAGGGGAGACTTGAGGAGTGGACATAGGCTTGGAAGAAGCTGAACCACTATAAATCCTTGGTGTCTGGTTCATTCTCTCTATCCATAACCTCTTTAATATTTGCATTGCTTTAATCTTTGATTATCTTGCTATATTTGTTTGCTATATTAAAAGGTTTTCGAAAAGGTTTTAAAAATTGTTATTAATTTTTTAAGACCCAATTCACCCCCCTCTTGGATTGCCTAGAACTAACAATAAGGTAAGAGTGCTTAGCCATTATCTTGAATAGTAATGTGTGAATGATGCTTTAAAATGCTTCGATGTTCATGTTTTGAACCATGAGAAGTTTTAATGAATAAAAGCATGAGATTATTGTTCTTAAATCCCATTACATTTTAATTCAAATGTGCTATCTATGATCTTTTGATGAAGCATGTGTGTAAAAGATGATTTTATAAATGTTGTGTTGTTGTTTTAAAGTGCTAAGTTACAAGGGTTTTCAGCCATTTATATCCTGTTATGAGGGAG
Source organism: Heliamphora ciliata (assembly GCA_032360265.1). NCBI lineage: Eukaryota > Viridiplantae > Streptophyta > Magnoliopsida > Ericales > Sarraceniaceae > Heliamphora > Heliamphora ciliata. Next base: position 4,009,523 of record JAUMHN010000015.1, on the reverse strand, counting down.
GTTACTCAACTATGGGTTTTTAATTTGTCCCTATGGAGGAGGTTTCCCATTGAGCGAGGTTTTTTGCCTTAAAGACTTTTGGGCTGAGTCCCAAGTTATAGCACATACCATCCGTTCTTGGTGGAGAGTGGACCTCATTCCATCATGTTGCTATCCATGCATTGAGAATTGAGGTTACAGTACCGTTGAAACTCCCGGTCGTGAGGTTAACGACTACTTGAACATTGTTGGGGTTTAGGTTTGGTTATGGGAAAGTGGTTTCATTTAATTTTGGCGGTTGAGCCAAGATCCATTTTTCCATATTGAGGAAGTTCTATACAACTCGTGATATTTTTTATGATGAAGCAAATGCATTAGTTTTTTTTTACGCTTTATGTGGAAAGTATGATGACTATTTCCAAAAAATGTTTTCTTTAATCTTCAACTTTGAGGCTTGGTTTCCTTTTTATTTTTGTAATTTACATATGATGTGTTTTGGATTACATATGGCTATTATAATATGGTTTTTTTTATGTAATGTATGCATGTTGTAGTTTAGAAATGCGTAATAAAATAAATTCTGGAACCGTTGGGCGTTGTGGTGCAAAGTGAGATTTTTCTAGGCAGAACCACTTGATCGGTCTTAAGATCAATCGATCAGTCTGTCGGGGGTTGTTATGCACAGGAAAGACTACTATCTTGACATTTCGTCCAATGCTTATTCCATAAGCTTCTCTCTCACTCTCTCTCTCTCTCATGAAGAACATCTAAAACCCTAGCCTTCTTTCTACATTTCGCCTTACCCCGGTGTGATTTTTAGTGTTATGAGAGCAGAACGGTGCTCTACTCGTCGAGGGCTTCACATCCATCCGAGTGGAATCGCATTTTAACGACGTAGGGTTTTCTCTAAAAGTAAGCGTTGAGTTTTTAATTCACTATGATAGGATTCGAAATTATCTTGCATTAAAGGTGGGTTATATGTGATTATGTTGCATCTTATTGCCTTCGAATGCCATGAGATGTTGTATCTTTGTGTTTAAGCCATATTTGGTGGATAAAAAGTATGTTTTATGTTTTTTGAGGCTTACTACAAAATGGGTGGATTGGTTGTTATAGGTGAAAGTCCAAAAATTTACACAAATAGGTGTTTCGCTCATTCGGGTTAATCCCCGTAAATGAAGTAGTTACCTCAATGGGAAGCGTTGGTTGTTGTAGCAACGTATACAGCGCATCATTGCCTAGCGGGCCACTGGATGCCCCGGACCAAGGTCAATAGTTGAGAATCTATAATTGTTACCATTGTTTCTAGTGTGACAATGACAGGAGATGTAAATCATTGTGGTTTTGAAAAACTTTTGTGGTAGTAGAAACCTATGTGGCTATAGAAATCTTTTTGGTTTGAAAACCATGCAGGAGAACTAAATGAATTCTAGTGTTGTTTTCCTATTGTGGGTTGTTGTTGGAGTATATGAACACTTGTGATTTTGAGGAAGGAAAAACCATTTTACAACTTGTGGTTAAATTTTCATATAGTCGGTAATTTCATGTTATGCTTTTAATTTATGCTAGTCTATTTCTATTGGGCTTCGGCTCATGTTGGATTCACACATTTTTAGGTGACCAAGATCTTGTGGCGTGATGTAGAGAAGTCCCAGTTGTTATTAGATAAAAAAAACTTGTAGTTTTCATCTTTTTGATATTTTGGATCAATTTAACTGAATGTTGTATCATGAAATTGATCATGTGTGTTGCGTACTTAAAAACATGTTGGTTGTACCAAGACTTCATAGATGCTTGTATGTATGGATGTTTGAGAGAATTTCTAGAATCATGTATATTTCTTTCAAGTTATATCATATGTTTTTCGGTTTGGATATCAAATATTGGGCCATGAGGGAGGTTTTTAAATCATGTTTTAGCATATTTTGAGTTACTTTATTTATGCCTTGTAATACCCCACACCCCGGGGTCTCACTCTCAAGATAAAAAGAACATATATGCATTAAATATATCTGCCACAAGGCTTACAACACTTGCTTCCAACACTAAGAACATAAAAAACAAAAAAAACAAAACAATACACGATCTAAAAGAAACAACAAAAAACGACTGCAGATCTTCTGCCCCTCCGGCTCCTCCAGATCAACCTACGTGTTCATATGCACCTGAAAAACGTTTTCAAATTCTACACTGTGAGCCAAAACCCAGCAGAAACTAGACAAACATGTAATAAAAGAAAAGCATGCTAATAGAATAATATGAATGTTACGACTCTCCCGAGCCTCGAAAAAAGTTTTTACATGATTAAAACGAAAAGCGAAAGGATATAGAAATTTTGACTCACACGAGCCTCAAAAAAAGTTTTCAAAAAAATTCACAATGATTCACATGCAATCCATGCAATGGATCTTCTCGGGCTTTCACCAAAGGACCACAGCCCCAACTAATGCATCTTCTAGAGTTTTCACCAAAGGACCGCAGCCCCATCTAATGCATCTTCTCGGGCTTTCACCGAAGGACTGCAGCCCCATCTAATGCATCGTCAACCAGAGTTAACATTCACTCAACCATGAACAAATATCACATTTGCACACCACGTCATCCTTGAGAATGACAACAAAACAAAAAGAACCTACCAAGGCCACATCACAACCTGCCAAAAAGCAAACACCCCTTACAGGAAGTCAGTCGACTGAAACACCGCATTCAATCGACTGAAAAGCTACTAGAAGGAAGTCAGTCGACTGAAACACCCCATTCAATCGATTGAAAAGCTACTGGAAGGAATTCAGTCGACTGAAACACCCCATTCA
>JAUMHN010000015.1:3991746-4004077 GCA_032360265.1 Heliamphora ciliata | reverse complement strand
AAAGCTAAAGGAAAAACTGTACATTTATTAAATTTTATTTATTACGCATTTAAATACGAAAAGATGGTTTGATAAATTAGAATATTTAGAATCGTGTATACGGAAAGATGTTTGATTCTTTCAGATCGTGTGACTTTTGAAATTAATAAATTTATTTTAATTAAAAGATTTTTATAACCCTTAAAAATATCTTAAAAATCTAAGTGGGAGAGAGAATTTATTCACAAATAAATCCCGCGGTCTCCATCACCAGTTTGTAGGCGATACAATTAAACCCTGCGTATCGGCAGTAAGGCCTTCCTCCCCAACGGACAGATTAATTGCTGTATCGCCAATACAAACTTCCTTTAGAGATAATTCTGGATAATTGTTAGTGTAAATCGCTTCTCCATCTGAAGGGTTTGCTTCTCCATCTGAAGGGTTCATTGCAAAATGATTAATTTGGAATTAGGTGGTGATTAACACTTAACTGTATATATTAGTATGCTCTCTATCTGAGTCACTACTATTATATACTAGATCGAAATTATGTCAGTTATTTAATTTTACTTAGTAGGGTTAGTTGCCTAAAAAGTAAAATTAAAAAGAATTGGCCTATCTGGTCTTATGAAAGATAGTAAGCGTCCTCCCATCGAGGCATGCTATTCTCAGGTTATCAGGCTGCTGGCGAATTAATTTTAAAATGGTAAAGGGAACCAAATTAAAATGAATCCAAAGTTTTGCTCATCATAATTAACGGTATTTTAATTATATGATTCTCAGGATTAAAATAATTTTTTACTCACTCGGGTTAATACTCAAATAAAACAAACTAATGGGACTGAATTTTGTTGACTAAAAATGTAATTTGGATATTATTTTAACTACAAATGGTATTCCTTTAATACCAGAAAATGTGTTTATTTTTTAAAAAAGTTCTTCCTCTGAGCCGAAAGGCATGAAGAAGAAAAATGTTAGCCCAAGGGCTTTTTATTTTGATTTTGATGATTTTCATAATTCATTTTCTAAGAATAAATGGTTTTAAAAGAATAATATCTTTATATTTTCAAAATGAAAGTGTTAACACATTTTGAACAAATGATTTGACACCTTAACCAAAAAGAAATGACTTATCTCTCATAAGAATTAAAACACTTAAGTATTCTTGCATGAGAATATTTTGTGTTAAACTCAATTGAAAAATAAGTCAAACACTTTTAAGGCAAAGTATACTTGAATCATATCAAGTGTGTCAATCCCTTTGAACAAATAATTTGACACCCTAACATTTCATGAAGTTATTTTTCAGGTATCAAAGTTAGTGTCGACACAAACAAGTTTTGTGTCAACACAAAAAAGCCATAACTTTAGGACTCAAAATAAGTCAACACAAAAGTGATCCTCACTTTTGGTATTCGGAATTTTGGGTCGACACAAATAGAAATCGTGTTGACACAAAAGAACTGAGGCCACCTGCAGCATTTAAGGTGTCGACACCAATTGAAGATGAGTCAACACAAAAGTCCTGAGGTTTCCTGAAGAATTTGTGGTGTCGACACCAGAGATCTCAAGTGTCAACACAAATATAGCGAGGCTTCCTGCAGAATTTAGCGTCGACACCAAAGAAGACATGAGTCGACACAAAGTGCCTCCTCCAAATGCTGAAGTTTCAAACGAGTCGACACCAGATTCAAATGTGTCGACACCATGATGTCGGTAAGGTAGAGTGCAGAAATTGTGTCGACCCCTCAGCAAATTTGTGTCGACCCAACCACTTAAGAGATTTTGCCTAGACAATTTGTGTTGACACCAAAAGTCTTTGTGTCGACACCGGCGACGAAAATTCAAATTCACGGCAGACCTCAACGGTTGAATTTTTGGCATTTATTGCTCCCACTTACCTCCAACGGTTATGAATGCACAAGAGCTTATATAAGGAGTAAATTTTCAGCATTTACTCTAACTGGAGACATATATTTACTGTTCTATTGCTTGAATCAAATTCAAAATTCTCAAGCCCTCATTTATTGCTGAATCTCCAACTCTTGTTTCTCGTCTCTCTTTACTTTCTCATTTATTGTAAATTATTTTTATAAAGAGAGTGAGTGTTCTTCATTAATACTCTTCATTTATTGTATTTAAGGGTGAGTAACCCTTTATCCTTTGAATGAGTGAGTAAATCTCATCAAAGAAGAGTTCAAGAGAGATTAGAAGAAAACATGAGCTTGTTTTCATAGGATTTTCTTGAAACTGTGTTAGGCTTTTGAATGTGCCCGTAAACATTTGGATAGCTCAAGCAAAATCATGAAGTTGTAAAGGCTTGGAATGCGCTCGTGAAGCATTCTATATAGTGGAAATACTCAAGGGAGAACTTGAGGAGTGGACGTAGGTTTGGAAGAACCCGAACCACTATAAAATCCCTGGTGTCTAATTTTATCTCTCTATCCCTAACCTGTTCAATATTTCAATTGCTTGAATATTTGCTTATTCTGCTTTAATTGATTGCAATATTAAAAAATTTTCAAAAAGGTTTTTAAATTGTTATTTATTTTTTAAAACCCAATTCACCCCCCTCTTGGGTTGCCTAGAACTAACAATTGGTATCAGAACTTGGGCTCTTGTTTTTTACTTAACAGTCTAAGAGTTTATATGGCAACCACTAGCATCGGACCTATCCAATCCGAAGGTCAGTCGACCAATAGACCTCCCTTGTTCAATAGAACAAATTACAATTATTGGAAAACTAGAATGAGAATCTACATTCAAACCGTAGACTACGACCTTTGGCAGGTTATCATAAATGGACCAAAAAGACCCACCAAAACTGTTAAAGGGGCTACCGTCCTTAAACCAGAGGCAGAACGATCTGAGACTGATATTAGGGAGATACAAAAAAATGCTAAAGTTATGAATTTTCTATATTGCTCACTTGACCCGAATGAGTTCAATAGGATCTTTACATGTAACACCGTAAAAGAAATATGAAATAAACTCGAAATTACCCATGAAGGTACCAATCAAGTGAAAGAGTCAAAAATCAGTCTGTTTGAGCATAACTATCAATTATTCAAAATGAAGCATGATGAAACAATTTCTGATATGTTTACTCGCTTCACTAACATTATTAACGGACTGAAATCTCTTGGCAAGATTTACACTAATGCAGAAATAGTAAGAAAAACTTTGAGGTGTATGCCAAAGAGTTGGGAAGCTAAGGTCACGACCATTCAAGAAACCAAAGACCTCAACACTCTCAGTCTAGAAGAGCTCCTTAGTTCTCTCATGACCCATGAGATGAATATCAAGATGGACGAGGATGAAGACAACAAAAAGAAGAAACGCATTGCCTTGAAGTTCTCAACTCATGAAGAAGAATCTGAGGAAGACTCCTCAAATGATAAAAATGAAGACATGACTCTCATCACAAAGAAATTCAAAAAATTTCTTAAAAACAAGAAACGAGAAAGAAAGTTCTTCAAGAAAGAAGGACACCGAGGCGAGCCTACAAAATTCAAAGGCGACTCTAGCAAGTTCAAGAACGAATTCAAAAAGGAAGAAATCATCTACTATGAGTGTAAAAAGCCTAGACATGTAAAAGCTGAATGTCCTCAGCTCAAAAAGCAATTCAAAAAGGGCTTCAAAAAGGCCATGATAGCTGCTTGGGGTGAAAGTGATGACAGAAACTCTAAAGATGAAAAGGAGAAAAATGAAGTAGCAAATCTATGCCTCATAGCCAGAGAAGATGATGAGATAACTCCTAACCCTTTCTCTTTAGATGAACTGCAATGTGCATTTGAAGATTTGCATAACGAGTTGAGAAAAATGGGTGCAAAGAATTTTGTTTTAAGAAAATTAGTTCTTTCCTCCTCAACTGAAATTGAGACTTTAAGAGGTGAAAAATCTGTTTTATCAAAACAAGTCTCTGCCTTGAAAGAAGAAAACAAAATTTTGAGTGAAAAAATTGAGGACCTCTCAAAAACAATTTACAAGTACACTCAAGGAAAGAACAATTTAGATAAATTTCTTGGGATGCAAAAATGTGTTTTTTATAAAACTGAAATCGGGTATAAACTCAAGAAGAAACAAAAATTCTTAAACGACATTTTTGTCAAGGCATCATCTAATCATACAAATGCCACTTGCTTTAATTGTTATGAGCATGGACACATTGTCACACACCGTCCACACAGAAAACTCTCAAATATTTTTGTCAAGAAGATTTGGGTTTCTAAAGTAACACACCCTCAAGGAACTAACATCAATGGACTCAAGAAAATTTGGGTATCAAAAATCAAAACCTGATTCTCCTTACAGGTATGTCTCAAATCCTCATTCAAGAAGGAGATGTGGTATATCGATAGCGCTTACTCAAGACACATGACAGGCGACCAATCGATGTTTTCATCTCTCAAACTAAAAGATGGCGGATTTGTGACTTTTGAAGACAATAACAAAGAAAAAATCATAGGAAATTGGCTGTATTGGTAAAATTTCTTCCCCTTCTATTGAAAATGTTTTGCTTGTTGATGGTTTGAAACATAACCTTCTTAGCATAAACCAACTTTCTGACAAAGGCTATAAAGTTGTGTTTGATCATGCTAAGTGTGTTATTGAAGATTCAACCAATAACAAAATTATTCTTAAAGGTCAAAGACATAAAAATGTTTATACATTTACTCTCAATGCTCTTTCCAAGAATGACACAAAGTGCATAGCCGCCTTGAGTGATAATAGTTGGTTGTGGCATAGAAGGCTTGGACATGCATATATGAACTTGATTTCTAAACTTTTGAAAAAGGAATTAGTGATTGGGTTATCCCAAATCAAATTTGAAAAAGACAAAGTGTGTGGTGCATGTCAACAAGGAAAACAAGTTAGAAGTTTTTTTCATTCTAAAAATGAGATTTCAACTTCTAGTCCATTACAACTATTGCACATGGACTTATTTAGCCCAACAAGGACTTTAAGCATTGGAGGCAAAAGATATGCTTTTGTTATTGTTGATGACTTCCCTAGATATACTTGGATACTATTCTTAGTTCATAAGGATGAAGCATTTGCCTCTTTTGCAAAACTGTCTCGGAGAGTTCAAAATGAAAAAGGTTTTCAAATCACAAGTATCCGAAGTGATCATGGTAGAGAATTTGAAAACAAAAATTTTGAAAAGTTTTGTGATAAAAATGGCATTAACATAACTTCTCTGCTCCTAGAGCCCCTCAACAAAATGGAGTTATTGAGAGGAAGAATAGGACATTGGAAGAAATGGCTAGGACCATACTCTGTGAAAATAATCTACCACGATACTTTTGGGCTGAGGCTGTCAACACTGCTTGTTTTATCATAAACAGAGTTATGATAAGAGCTTCTCTCAAGAAAACTCCATATGAGTTATGGAATAGAAAAAAACCTAACATCAGTTATTTTTGCGCTTTTTGGTGCAAATGTTTTATTTTAAACAACAATAAAGAACTTTTGGGCAAGTTCGATGCAAAATCTGATTAAGGTATTTTTCTAGGATATTCTATATCTAGTAAAACTTATAGAGTTTTCAACAAAAGGACCCTAGTTGTTGAAGAATCTATACATGTTGTCTTTGATGAAATTAACCTTAGTTCTTCAAATGATTTTTGTGAAGATAACTTGCTAGACTTAGAAAAATGTGTTGAATATATCTTCATTAAATAAAATGAAGAGCCAAATCAAGAGGAATATTCAAATTTTCAACAAAATACAGTCCAATAGAATGCTGAAAATCCAAAAAATTCAGACCTACCTAAAGAATGGAGATATGCTCACGGTCACCCAAAAGATCTTATCATTGGTGATCCATCGCAAGGTATCAAAACTCGTTCCTCTGTACATAATGTTTGTGAAAATTTAGCATTTCTTTCCCAGACTGAACCAAAACATTTTTAGGAAGCCGAAAACGATGAGTTTTGGATCTTGGCTATGCAAGAAGAGATAAATCAATTTGAAAGAAACAAAATTTAGACTTTAGTTCCAAGACATAAGGAACACTCCATTATCGGTACAAAATGGATTTTTAGAAATAAAATAGATGAAAATTGAGTAGTTCTTAGAAACAAAACTCGATTGGTAGCCCAAGGTTACAATCAAAAAGAAGGTGGCATCGATTTTGATAAGACTTTTGCTCTTGTGACTAGACTTGAAACCATTAGGATGTTGCTTGCTTTTGTATGCTTTAAAAATTTCAAACTTTATCAAATGAATGTCAAAAGTGCCTTTTTAAATGGTTTTATCTCGGATAAAATTTTTGTGAAATAACCTCCTGGCTTTGAAAATCTAGATTTTTCAAACCATGTTTACTAACTTACCAAAACTCTCTATGGTTTAAAGTAAGCACCTAGAGCATGGTATGAAAGGCTAAGCAAATTCTTGTTTGAAAATGAATTTTCAAGAGGAAAAATAGATACCACTCTTTTCATCAAGTCTCTAGGAAATGACATGCTAATTATACAAATTTATGTAGATGATATAATTTTTTGTACAACTAATGAATCTCTTTGCAAAAATTTTGCTAAGTGTATGCAGAAAAAATTCAAGATGAGCATGATGGGTGAGCTCAACTATTTTCTCGGATTCCAAATTAAATAAATTCAAGAAAGAATCTACATCAATCAAGCTAAATACACGAGTGACATATTGAAGAGATTCGATATGCTAAAGCCAAAATCCATGGAAACTCCAATGTGTCCTACAACAAAGCTTGACAAAGATGAAAATGGCATAGCAATAGATGAAAAGCGTTATAGAGGTATAATCAGATCTCTCTTATATTTAACTGCTAGTTGTTCGGATATTATGTTTAGTGTATGCATGTGTGCTAAATTTCAATCAAACTCTAAAGAAGCACATGTGACCGTAGTTAAGCGCATCTTTGCATACCTTTTAGGTACACAAAACCTAGGATTATTTATCCTAGAGGAATAACTTTTAAGTTATTTGGCTATTCGGATGCTGATTTTGCTGGATGCAAAGTAGATAGAAAAAGCACAAGTGATACTTGTCAATTTCTAGGACACTCACTAATCTCTTGGTTTAGCAAGAAACAAAACTCAGTGGCCTTGTCTACAGCCGAGGCTAAATACATTGCAGCTGGAAGCTGTTGTGCACAAGTTTTTTAGATAAAACAACAATTAAAGGACTATGATTTTCTTTTAGATCATATCCTTATAAAATGTGATAACACTAGTGCAATTAATATATCCAAAAACCCAATACAACACTCAAGAATCAAGTACATAGAGATTAAACATCATTTTATAAGAGATCATGTGCAAAAGGAAATATCGAACTTGAATTTATAGGCACAGATTACCAGTTAGCGGACATTTTCACAAAACCCTTAAATGAAGAAAGAATATGTTATATAAGAAGTGAACTTAATATGCTACGTGCTCCTAATTCATGATTTTCATGCCATACTAACCATATCTTTTCATTGTATTTCAAAGCATTTGATGTTCTTTCTTGAATGTGAAAATGTGTTGACACCACTTGAAAAAGTGTCGACACAACTGTGTAAAGTGTTGACTCAAAGCTGTTTAGAAGTGGCACTGTGAGAAAAGTGTCGACCCCTTTCTATTCAGTGTCGACACCGTTTTGGTTCCCTGACTCTCGGTAAATTTGTGTCGACACCAAACTTAATCGTGTCGACCCAAATAGCCGAATGTGTCGACACCTTTTGAAAATGTGTCGACACCATTTTCTTTTTTCTATACCCTCACTCGATACGAAAAGTGTCGACATCAAAAATAATTTGTGTCGACACAAATCGTTAAGTCTATATATATACGTGTCGGTCCCAAACCATCACTTCGTTCCCTCTTTCTCTCTATAAAAACTGTTCATCTCCCGCCTTTTTCTTTTCGAAAAATCAGTGTCGACTCCTCATCTTCTTCTTCAATCTCAACCCAAATCCATCAAAATGCCTCCTAAAACCATGGGCAAAGAATCAAAGCGAAGCGGAGAAGGAACCTCCTCAAGCCCTAAAACGTCGAAACGGATGAAAACGATCTCCAAGATAGCAACAGCGACGGCAACGGCAACGATTCCGGAAAATGTAGCCACATAAGAGGTAATCTCCTTCAAAACCCCCAAAATCCGATAATTTTATTTCTCTTCATTTGCAAATCGAAAAGTTGTTCTCGGTCGGTCCATTGACTTTTCATTTTTTGATTCCATTGAAATGAAATTTAAGGATATCTTTTCAAGCCTTCGGTGAAAATAGCTCCTTCAAATCAAAGAACCACACTATCCCACATTGATCAAATCTTTTTATGCTCACTTTCACATATCTTTGATTCCGACCATCACCATCACCACTTGGGTGAATAGTGTAGACATTGTTCTGACTCCCTCTTCTCTGAATGAGATCCTTGGCATCCCTGAAGGGAATATTTGTGTTTATCATAATCAGAAACCCATTGAGGTTGAAGGTTATTCTTTTTCTGAATCGGTGAAAAATATCTTTGAGAATGATGACATTGACCCTTCCAAGCCTTTAGAGGCTAACTCTTTGAAACCTGAAATGCGCATTCTACATCTCATGGTAAATCACATTTTCCTACCCCAAATGAAAATTTGGTAATGTTATATAAATGCACATTTTCATAATGTGGTGTATTCTTGAACAGCAAAACCTAAATTTAGGCTTCTTGTTCATTTCCCGCATGCTTCACTCACACAGCAAGTCAAATTCCTCTCTCCCACATAGAATGTATCTCACTTGCATTTTTCGCCATTTCGATATTGACTTATCTGAGGAAAAGACTGTTGCCTTTTCAAAACGTAACTTGTATGGTAGTTTATCATTAAAACATATGCAAATTGCAAATGTTAATGGTGTTTGGACCACCTCTCGTCATGGGACCCCCTCATCTGCCAGGACTTCTCCTCCTTCTCGACATATTTCATCCATTCCTATCGATCTTGATTCTCCTCCCTCTCGACCTAATGTTCATGGACCTTTTGACCAGGATCTTCTGCTCCTCCTCCTGCTTCTGCATCTGCTCCACCTGCATCATCCTCTGCTCCACCTGCATCGTCCTCTGCTCCTGTTCATGTTGATCTATCTGAAGTTGTGTCTTTGATTCAAGCTTTATCCTTCAAAGTGACCTTGTTCTAAGCAAAAGTCGATCAAGACTTTTTTAACTTAAATCAAACGGTCTCTTCTCTCTCTGATAAAGTCAAGCATCTTGATAAAACCAATCGAAGCCTTCGGCTAGACGTTGAGAACGCCACGGATGCCAGGAGAGCCCTATGCAAGACCATGGATGACAATATTGTCTCCATTGTCAATTGCAATAAGACAATCATACATCAAGTCAGAAAGGAATATGACCATGGTATTGTGACTGTCGTTCATACCAACTCTCAGAAAATGGAATAACACCTCCAGTGAATCAAAGAAGCCTGGGCAAAACAGTTCAAGTTCAAAAAAACAAAGAAAGAAGAGGCAGCACGTCTCAAACGGGAAGCAGACCTTGCATTGGCCACCCGATATGAAGTAATGGCTACTGCTGAGGCTAAGAATGAGCGAGCACGAGCATCAAAGGAACGGGCCTCCGCCAGCAAGCAAAAAGCAAAGGAGAAGAAAGATTTCAAAAAATTCATGGATGACCAGTAGCTTTTTTTTTTAAGATTACAAAAGAAGAGAGAAGAACAGGTAATTGAGTGAAGGGGAGAGTAAAGAGAAGAAGAAGAAGTTCAAACATTAAGTTTTTTTTTTTTAGGATGAAGATGTATTACATACATTTTTTTTGGTTGGTTGTTTGAATGATTTGAATAGTTTCTTGAAAACATTTAAAATGTTTGGTTTTAATGGTTTGAATAGATGATAGTTTAAATTCTAATAATATATATATTTTGGATGAATGACTATTTATATTTTGTTCGTATACCTATGAATGTTGTTGAATGGTTTGACAATGCATAATTATATATCCTTTTGATGTGTGTTTTGATTATTAAAATAAATCAATTTGCACATATTCGACATATTGCACAAATTTTAATAAACTCATAATGTTTCTTGATCACTTGTTGCAAATCACATCAAAAATATGTGCTATCATATTGTTTGAATACCTAGCCACTATAATTATATATGTTATTTAAGGCATATCGATAAGAGTGCAACCCTTGTTGAAAATTATTTTCAAATATTTTTTAGAAAATGCAAATATGGTTGTAATCATCAAAAAATGAAAGATTGTTAGCGCAAGGGCTTTTTATGTTGATTTTGATGATTTTCATAATTCATTTTCTAAGAATAAATGATTTTAAAAGAATAATATCTTTATATTTTCAAAATGAAAGTGTTAATACATTTTGAACAAATAATTTGGCACCTTAACCAAAAAGAAATAACTTATCTCACAAAAGCATTAAAACACTTAAGTATTCTTGCATTAGAATATTTTGTGTTAAACTCAATTGAAAAATAAGTCAAACACTTTAAAGGCAAAATATACTTGAATCATATCTAGTGTGTCAACCCCTTTGAACAAATGATTTGACACCCTAACAGTTTCATGAAGTTATTTTTCAGGTATCAAAATTAGTATCAACATAAACAAGTTCTGTGTCAACACAAAAGAGCCGTAACTCTCAGGACTCAAAATGAGTCGACACAAATAAGTTTTGTGTCTACACAAAAGTGATTCGCACTTTTGGTATTCGGAATTTTGGGTCGACACAAATGAAAATTGTGTCGACACAAAAGAACCGAGGCCACCTGCAGCATTTAAGGTGTCGACACCAATTGAAGATGAGTCGACACAAAAGTCCCGAGGCTTCCTGAAGAATTTCTAGTGTCGACACCAGAAACCTCAAGTGTCGACAAAAATATACCGAGGCTTCCTGCAGAATTTAGTGTCGACACCAAAGAAAACATGAGTCGACACAAAGTGCCTCCTTCAGATGCTGAAGTTTCAAACGAGTCGACACCAGATTTAAATGTGTCGACACCATGATGTTGGTAAGGTAGAGTGCAGAAATTGTGTTGACCCATCCACTTAAGGAATTCTGCCCAGACAATTTGTGTCGACACCAAAAGTTTTTGTGTCAACACCGGCGACGGAAATTCAAATTCGCGACAGATCTCAACGGTTGAATTTTTAGCATTTATTGCTCCCACCTACCTCCAACGGTCATGAATGCACAAGAGCTTATATAAGGAGTAGTTCTTAGCATTTACTCCAACTGGAGACATACATTTACTATTCTATTGTTTGAATCAAACTCAGAATTTTCAAGCCCTCATTTATTACTGAATCTCCAGTTCTTGTTCCTCATCTCTCTTTATTTTCTCATTTATTATAAATCATTTCTGTAAATAGAGTGAGTGTTCTTCATTAATACTCTTCATTTATTGTATTCAAGGATGAGTAACCCTTTATCCTTTGAATGAGTGAGTAAATCTCATCAAAGAAGAGTTCAAGAGAGATTAGAAGAAAACAGAAGCTTGTTTTCATAGGATTTTCTTGAAGATGTGTTAGGCTTTTGAATGTGCCCGTAAACATTCGGATAGCTCAAGCAAAATCATGAAGTTGTAAAAGCTTGGAATGCGCCCATGAAGCATTCTATATAGTGAAAATACTCAAGGGAGAACTTGAGAACTAGACGTAAGCTTGGAAGAAACCAAAACATTATAAAATCCCTGGTGTCTAGTTTTATCTCTCTATCCCTAACCTTTTCAATATTTCAATTGCTTGAATATTTGCTTATTCTGCTTTAATTGATTGCAATATTAAAAGATTTTTAAAAAGATTTTTAAATTGTTATTTATTTTTTAAAACCCAATTACCCCCATCTTGGGTTACTTAGAACTAACAAAAAAGTTTCAGAAATAGGAAAAAACACGGTTTTCAGGGTAGTTAGTGGGCTACGGACTGGTGTGAAAAAATCGAAAGACAAATGTTTTCACTGCAACCAGACCCGGCACTGAAAAAGCTATGTCCAGTATTTTTCAGAAGGCAGAACAAACAAGGTAATTTCTGTTCACTGGTTGTGAAAGCATGTTTAGCGGTGTTATCTACCGATACCTGGTGTGTAGATACGGGAGCCACTAATCATGTTTGCAATTCATTGCAGAGGTTTCAAGAAACCCGACAACTTAGTGATAAGAAGATTTACCTGCATATATGCAATAATACAAAGGTAACATCAGTTGTAGTAGGAGATGTCACTCTCAGTTTTGGTAAAGATCGGGTTTTAATATTGAGAGATTGTCTTTATGTACCTTCCATTAGAAGGAACTTAGTTTCCGTTTCTAGATTGGCTAAAGACGGATATTTTGTTTATTTTAATAACTCTGTAGTTATTAAGG
>JAUMHN010000015.1:3974222-3985654 GCA_032360265.1 Heliamphora ciliata | reverse complement strand
TAGCCCTCATTTGTGCTTGCTCTTGGGTTACTCGCTCAGTAATCATGGCATTGAGGGATTCTCTCTTAGGACATTCCCTTGCCCAGTGTGGACCATCGCATAGAAAACATTTCTTGTTGGGTTTGAACATGTCCTTGCCATTACCCTCTTTGCCGATAGGGGATTTCCCTGTCCCCTTCCCTTTCCTTCTATGGTAATGACTTTCGTCCTTATCTTCCTCACCTTCGCTACGGTTTTCCTTGGATACCTTATCCTTCTCACTCTCGGTATATTCAATCAACGGCTCTGCTACCGCCATAGCCATTGCAAGGTCCTGCACACCATGACGACGTAGCTCATGTCCCACCCATGGTTGTAGGCTGTCTATGAAGTTAAATAGCAATTCTTCATTAGTCATATTCGAGATTTCTAACATTAGAGTGAAGAATTCCTTTACATAGTCCCGAATAGACGTAGTATGTTTTAGATTCTTCATGTTCTTCCTAGCTTAGTAGGCAACATCCTCGGAGTAGAATTGCTTCTTTAATTCCTTCTTAAAATCATCCCAAGTATCTATGATGCACGTACCTTTTTCGATGTCGGCATGCCTTCTGCACCACCATAGAGTTGCCATGTCGGTGGGGTAGAGAATTGTGGTCCTTACTTTGGCACTTTCATCTGTCAGTGGCATCGCCTCGAAGTATCTTTCCATGTTCCACAGGTAGTTGTCTACCTCCTTTGCGTCCCATTTTCCATCATAAGGCTTCGGTTTCGACACCTCCACCTTAGGAATCCCTGGTCAGACCATAGCTAATCGGCTATAGCCTTCTTTCAAACGACCATTTCTTAGTGTAGCTCCTCCAAGCAAGCTTCAAAGTTCTCGAGCATAGCCAACACCTTTGCTTGCAAGGTATCGTTGCCCTGCTGCATATCATGTGCCACAAAGTTAACAGTAGCCAGCATGCCATTCTTGAGGTCCTGAATCTCCCCCTTGAGATCTTCCACCTCCCGTTGGATGCTCTGCTCAAACACGTCACGCCGATCCCTCGTGTCGGCCACGACAAGCTCCACCTTTGCGAGTCGTACATCCATGGCTGCTACAGCATCACAGGACTTGTCCTTCTTTTCCTTTGTGTTAACATCCCTCCCCCGGGTTTGCTCGTTTGCCACGTCGTCCACGCTAGATGATATCGTGTCTTTCCTTCCTTAGTCACCTAGCCTTCGTTGCCTACTCTGATACCAAGTGTCACGGCCTTGGATTTTCCAAGCCAATTATGCGGGTACTTAGACGCTCACGACCGACTCTTTGTGTGTGCTATGTAAGCTTATCGCCTAAGAACTTTGAAATATTGGAAAAGACGGACACACTTGACTTTGGAAGAAAAAAGAGCTTTACTTAGAGAGAGAGAATTACAATTTGAGATGCCTGGTGCCTTGGCCAAATGAGGCCTCCTTCTTATATAGGCACCTTCAAATACAATGGATGGCCTAGATCTTACCATGCGTCAACGATCTAACGGTAAGGAAGGTTCTAGAACATTCTCTAGAAACTTCCCACATTCATACTAGAATTATCTTACCCTATTCAAGAATAATCTATATAATTCTAGATATTTACAAGTGTTAGACTAATCTTGAACAATCTAGACTTCTCTAGAATATTCCAGACTTCTCCGGAATTCTCTAGGCACTTGAAGTTTCTTCCATATGCTAGACCCTTCCAGGAAGGTCTAGAATTTTCTATAAGCCTCCTTTGTCAGGTTTTAGCCTTTTCCGTGCCTGAAAGCTAACAATCCATGACACTGGGCTGACTTGTGATTGAGAACTATGAAGCATGTACAACATGTCTATATTGGATATGACCTTATTTGTATTGGACACATGTTATATGCGTTTAGAAATTTATTGAACCAATTTTTAAGAATTTGATACGTCTAACTAATATGTAATAGAAATGGAAGCAAGTACATTTCTCAGAACACTTTATGGTCTTGACTCCTGCGTGCAAAGGCACCGTGGTGTGCGTGCCATCCAGAGAAAAGCTGGGTGACAGTGACAATTGCTTGAGGGCAACCACGTAGCGGGGTGTGCAAAGTTAGGACGTTGATGTGGTGCCAGGTTTAGTGCACCAAAATTTGAGCAGTCTACCTGTTGCGAGCTGGCATTTTTCCACGGGTTTGGTGGTGGGGCGAATTCTCAAGGTTAAAGTGTGTATGAAATACGTTCTAAGTGTGAGCTTTGAACCTTCATTGCATAACAGGTTTTAAAGTTTTGTGGCGACTAAGCACAGCGAACAATATTGAATCATGTGAGTTTGGGAATTCCAAAATCTATATGCTAATCCTAGAAATGGATGGTTCTAATTAGTAAAGACTTCCACATCACATGGAAGTTCTTGAAAGAACAAGAATTCTTATCGGGGATCGTTAATAAATACGGATAAATAATTAGTACTTTGATGTTTCACTAGAGGATGCAAGAAATTCCAAACTTGTGAATCATTGCTTTGGGAGATTGGGAGAGCTCACCAGCTAGATGCTCTTAGCCTCTTACCAATAAGACAAATGACCATCCAATATAAGAATTTCAAATACTTCAAATAAAGGCCTGTGACATAAGGTAAGCCTGTGGGGTAGCTCAACCAATAAAAACCCGGGTTTTGTGTTCAAAAGGTAGCTAGTTCGAATCCTCTTGGAGCCATTGGAAGTTTGCCTGATCATTAACTTCAGAGCTCTCGGGATTAGTTCTCAGTTGCCCATATGCAAGATAACTCGAACCCACATTTCCCAACTAGGTTGGGCTGGGTTGGGGGGAGACACCTAGGTTATCAAAAGAAAAAAAAAAGGCCTATAACAGAAGGTTCTATATATACATATTTATCTTCGCACCTTGAGACCATTACAATCTGTATTGTTCAAACATGAAACTCCTCCATTCTTATCTTATTAAACCAACACGCGTCTCCGCAATGATAGTTTTGACATGATAGCAGTTTTGGTCTAACAACAGATGCAATGTATGAAGCCAGGTGGCAAAGTTTGATGTATAGAAAGCTAATTGCAGAACAGTGGCAGTATTCAGAATTAACACGAGTGCACGCAAATGTAGAGGAAACATTGTATGAGGTAAGGCCCTCGTGCATCACACTTAGCATGCCCTATGTTCTACATAGCAGATTTAGGAGATATAAAACTTGTACCTTTTGGTTTATATTCCGCGCAATTTCGAATGCCTTTAAATGAGCTTCACCATGAGGAACACAGTGATTGACAAGGCCTGCATCAATGCATCTTTGTTGCAGAGTGACAACAAACAAAAGTCAAAACAGAAGCATCAACCAATCAAACCTACCTATTGAAACTGCTTCTCTGCCACTAACTTTCCGACCAGTAAATATAAGTTCCTTTGCAACTGATTTTCCAACCAATCTAGGAAGCCGATGGGTTCCACCTGCCCTGCAAAAGGCCAGGATTTCGTGATAAGGTGATGCACTCAACGTGAATATTTTTGCTGACAGAATTTAAATGTGATGTAAGAAGTATTTTTAGAAGGAAAAAAAAAACACAAACTACTATATCCTACTAAATGAAATATTGAGCTCTTATGATAATACCATTCAAGGTGAGACAAAAAATGCATAGAATAAACAAACTGAGTAGAAGTGCATAATCCCTTTCCGGCAAGATTGAGGTAGTTCCAAACCCAGAAATTAACATAACAAAGGTTGCAAATTTTCAATTGAGATTTTAGACATACCCAGGGATTATAGCAAGCCCTGTTTCGGGCAAGCCCAACACAGCATCTTCTCCTGAGTCATTTATGGTGAAACCATTAACTTCTGTTTATTAAGAGAACGAGAGAAAAACAGAGAAAGAGAGAGAGAGAGAGAGAGAGAGAGAGAAACATTCATTGCCGGTCAAATTACCACAAATCCGAAGATCACAAGATAGAGCCATTTCCAGCCCCCCACCTAATGCTGCACCTTCGATAACAGCTACAGTTGGGATATGAAGCGCCTAAAGGATTTTGGGAATTTTTGTAAACAGTTGTGACAAAAAGGAACAAAAAGGTGAGGAGGAAAGGAGCAAAATATCGTATGGATGACAGCTTATTTGGTTATTTTATTTTGCTTATTTTTGTCTTTAGTTAACTTTTTTCATTTTTTCATCTTTTTATCATTTTTTTATCATTTTTTTTACTTTTAAAATTTCTCTTATCGATACAATTCTGCAAAATAAAACATCCTGACCATAAAATAAAAAGACAAAAGGACAAAAATCGCACGAATTAGCCCAAACAGGACTAATTTATAAATCAGAATGGACAGAATATTGCAGAAGATATACAATTCAAATTATGGAAAATAAAAGAAAATTTTAAAAAGGAGTGAGGTGCTTCTATTTGTACCTTAAAGCTGGTAAGAAGATATCTGTTAAAAAAACATTCAGAGGAATGGCAAGGACAGGACGAACCTCCAAGTACGAGAAAGTGGAGCGCAAAGAGTTCACGAAAGCTTGAACCTCAGATGAACTCATTGTCTTCCTTTCCTACCAATCCAATTTGCAGTAAAAGTACAGTTAAGAAAGTGAATTGATCATTAACCTGCTACAATCCCAATAAATACAATCAAAACAAATAAATAATTACAAGCATTAGATCAGCATCTAACATAAAAATCAAAAGCAAGAAACAAACATAGACTAGCGTGACAAAGTGCAGCGGGCTTTGCTAAAAAAACATCTCCAATGAACAGGCTAGTTGATTTAATTTTACTTGGGGGCGATGGTACTTACAAGCTTTCAATTCTCACCAAAGTCATCGAATTCGCATCTAAAACAGAAAAACTTCTTCAATGAGCCTAACGGATGTACTTAAGTGATTTATTTGCTCAGTTGGGTTTTAACAAGAAAAGAACCATGGAAACCAGGTTACAGTTAATTTGATTTTGTAGAATCCAACGAACACTGCTTCCTTGCTTGCTCAGCAAACTTCGATGGTGATTTAGAAATGGTTGTCATGCTAGAATCAATGACACCAAAAAAGATAACAAAATGCAATCAGTTTTTACAATCAATACCGTGGTGTCTGGTTCAAGCCCAGGATGACCAGCCTTGAGATCAAAATGCAATCACTCACTCAGACGTACTAGTGTTCTTTTTAATGTTGTCCATGTCAAGACTTTAAAATCCACAATTTTGCTGACCCATGAAATTCGCTGATCTTCTACCAGGATGGAAAAGTTAAATAAACAAACAGTAGTTAACAAAATAAAGGAACAAAAACAACCTCACAAGTGGATCAATAATTTCCTCCAAGGTTGGTACAGACACCAGGGTCCACTCCCCAGTTACACGGGTTTATCGGCAGAGGTGCGTGAGAGTGGCACACCCAGTGTCCCTATGAATAAACGATGACTATGCACTTTGATTTTAGTACTTTTATTTGGCAATAGCTTGATGTATTTAACATTATCGTAGTGTTTTGTTTTATTAATAGTTATCTTAGAAAAATTATGTTGATATAGATAGGATTGTTGATCATTTTTGCTATCCTTATCTTTTATTTCGGTTTATTATGGACTCTCAACTTGTATTTTAGATCAAGTCCATGTTAATACACATCGACTCTTATGGTATTAAATGCGATCCGTGCACACAATTATGGGACTTGGGGACACTATGGTTTGAGTGACTATTTTGAGCTTACCACAAAGATAATTGCAATATTTTGATTGAATTCCAAACCCTTGTGAGAATGCAAGAGGAGAGGGAGATTGTAGTGACCTTGACTCACACTCAGTGGCAAAGCCATCATGTGACCAGATGGGGCACATGCCAAAGCCTCAATTTTTTTTTTATATTTACTACTTTTATTTAGAAAAATTATGTAAGTGCCAACTGCTAATTAAGAAATATCCTACTACTTTTATTTTTTAAAACAAAAAGATCCAACAAATGACATTAAAATATCAAATTTTTTAAGACCACTCAATCATATTTGAGTAATTTGATTGTGATATAAGTGATTTATGTACTGAATATCCTGATTGTGCCGAGATTAGAACTTTTTATTATTTTCACTTCTTTTGCTGAAGTCAAAATTTTTACTTTATCTTAATCATGATGCTAGATATTCTAAAATTTTAACGATTTGCTCTATTTTGAATTACAAATTTTTTATTTTGCAATGTTAGAGCATTATTTCTTCTTTTTTGTAGTTTAAGCAATCATTGAGAAATACTTCAAAAAACTCATACTGAAAAATGTCGTATTTTAAAAAAAGAGATGACGATTAGTTCTCTAAAAAGTTAGCTTTGATCACAAGAAATTTCTTATTCTAAAAATGAAGATGACAATTAGTTTTCAAAACCCAACCTTAGACAAGTTTTTATTTTTATTTTTGATTTTAAGTTAGATAGGTAAAAAAAATATCATTTAGTTAAAAGGTGTCTTTTTCACTATCGACTTTTTCGGAGTTCTAAGCAAAAAGGCTAAAGGTTGGTTTAAAAAAATGCCCCTTCTAAGTTAAATTTCTAACTCCACCATTGCTCACAATAGCATGTGGGTAAAGTCCCACAATAGAAGTTTGCACAAGGGATCTTGACCATATAAGTACGAGCAATGAACCCAGTTGTTATCCACTTTGTTGACCCTTAGTTGCATGGAGCGGGGAGAGAGCGAGATCGGAGGCGGGGAAGCGAGGGCATATAAAAGAATCCAAGGTTGGGAGCATTTGTATATTTTATATATTCCAAGAAATATTTTTTCTACTTAGTTGTAATGTATGAGAAAATATCAATAAATATTGTAGATTAGTGTCAAATAGAAATTATTTTTTGTATATATAAATAAATATTATGTAAATATAAAGTACTAGAATATATTTGAATTAATTTTATTTTACAATCTTATGAATTCTATAAATTGTCTCTTATTTCGTAACTTTTCTTATAATTCTTTGGGTATTATATATTTGAGAGGTTCCATTCTAATTGGGAGCAAAGTTCTTTTTCAGTGGGAGTGATATTCTTATAAGATTCTCATTTTGGGGCGCGGGAGAGAAATTCAGAAACAGATTTGTCACCCCAACAAGGGGATCGTGCATTGACCCCTTTAACTAAGCTGGTTTAAAATTCGTGCCCCCTCTGAGTTACATTTCTGGTTCAGCCAGTGCTCACATTAGAGTGTGCATTAGAGATCTTACCTATATAAGTACAAACAACGAACCCAATTGTTTTCCACTTTCTTTTTGGGCACAGTTAGAACCTACACTATCATATATCTAAAGGAAAGGAAACGGGGGATCACTTCCAAACTCCCACAATGAGACTTGAAACTACAACCTCCATTGCGGAAAGTTAGATGATGTAGGACCAATGGATGAGAAGAAGAGGGATTAGGAATTAGGAGAAAAAATGGAGACTAGGGAAAGAGAAGACAGAATGGGATGGAAAAATCACACAATATCAATTTTTGTTCATTCAAGTTGATCAATACAATGAAAGACCATCTTATTTATAAACCTAAACTCTACTTGAAAACATAAACTTAAAATCCATAACTAAAGGAAACAAAAGTATATAATGTCCTAATTAATTTCAAAGAAAAATAAAATAATATCTAAATAATATAATATCTTACTACATACGATAAGGAAATCGAATAAAATCCAAAAAGACAATACCATATATTGTCCGCATAATTCCATTAGCCTACAAAGGCATTGGCAATTGTTATCCAGTTGGTTGACCCTTTTAAGTGAGTTACTATAGTTATTACTCCTCCCCTATTCTCTAGTATATTGTACTGGTATTTTGATTGCGAGAATAGTTGCTTATCCACCCATTTAATTAATGCACATAAGAAAAGTGTCCTCAACCCAAAACTCTAATGATATAAATTAACAGGGAAGAAAATAAGAAACAAGGTTGTGACTAAAAAAATAGTTTGGACAATGTGGTTTTTACAAGCTATTATGTGTGAAGACCAATTAATGCACAGAAGAAAAGTGTCCTCAACCCAGAACTCTAATGATATAAATAAACAGGGGAAGAAAATAAGATACAAGGTTGAGACTAAAGAAATAGTTTGGACAATGTGGTCTTTACAAGCTATTATGTGTGAAGACTACGTACTACATTGCCATAAGAAGCACAAAAACTATTAAGAAGGTAACTCAAATGTGTCTATGTTGAACACGTGTTTGGCATTAACACTCGCCAAACACTTGTCTGAACATGTCAACTATTTTTATTATTTAAACCTGAAGATGTTTTAGATATTAGAGGATACATGTGTCTGACAAGTTTGAACAAAAAAAAGAAGTTTAAACTCCATGATAAAATAAAATAATGGATCTTTATACCTATTAATCCCTCCTTTAGGTTTCTAATTTTAGGAATTCTAAATCCGAAAAGTTTCAATAGGTTTATAAAGAAAATAATTTAAAATAAATAGTATGTCTTTTGTTCACAGTTCACACTTCCTTTCTACTGTGTGAAGTGTGAAAACAAAGTCATAATACTCTGATTTGATATAAATGTTCTTGTAATATAAAAGAAAAATCCAATAGTAATTATTTTCATATATGCATACAACAACATATTCATTATTGTCGTGTCTCTGCGTGTCATGCCCTAATTTTTGTAAATGTGGTGTCGTTATGTATGTCCATGTTTCGTCATATCCCTATTCCGGAGCTATATCAATGCTTCTTAGATAATGACCATAATCATCGTCTATAATTGATTTGAGGTGGATTTCACCTCAAATTACTGAGTACATAGATTGAGTCTATGGAATAAGCTTATATGTAATCATAATGATATGTGCTCCTCACAATGATTTGCAATTTAACATAATTAAAAAATCAGGCACAATATTCTACCTTCAAATCAGCACCTGCACAGAATACTCTGGGAACTGAACTGCATATCATTAAAACATTTGCAGAAGGATCCCTAGATATAGCTTCAAAACTACACTGTAATCCTCTCAGCATGTCCTTCCCTATGGAATTTTTAACTCCTGGCCTATCCAAGTTAACCTCAACAATTCCTGTAAATAAAACAAAATTGAGATTCTAGTCAGCAAAAATCCTAAAAGAAGCTCATGGCTCATTAAAATGATTGGAAAATTGTGCCATACATTGATAGAATTATAATTTTAAGTGGTGGAAGAGAGCATACAGTCATCCTATGAATTGCACTATTGGCCGGTATAAGTGTCCCAATACCCTTGCAATAGTATCAGGAGTATCGGTCAAATGTATAATGAAAATTGGAACCTCAACTCGTGAACTTTTTTTAATTACTAGAAAAAACATAAAACTCATTGATAAGTATATTTTGACATATTTATCACATTGTTGAATGTTTGTCATGGTATATAATGAAAATTGTGCCCCACAAGAACATGTTTTCTAAATGATATGGAAATTTACGTTAATTTTTAAGGCCAAAAAAGTGGAGAATCTCATTGAGTGAGAGAATTCCACTATCTAGAACCATTACAAATGCCATTAGAATGGATGGTTTAAAAAAATAATTCAACCAAAAGCCAATTAATTGTTAGTGCAAGGATAATGTATCCAACATGACAATTCTAGTTAGCAATAAAAGGCATGGTCCTGCGTACTACCAAGTACCACCAACATTTCATCGATTCGTGAGCTCACACACAAAAAGAACGTACGTTGAGGATCTTGTGTGGCTCTAACTTTTTTGTTTAGTTTACCATTTGAAAATCATAGTTTTTATTTTAAACCAACAAATTAAAGAAGTTAGTGTTGACAACTAAAGAGTATTATCAAGAGTTCTAAAAAAATATAAATAATATTTGTGTTAGTGTTGAAGGAGGATCAGTAGATTTATAACTTAAATTTTTAACTCCCTCCCTCCCTCACACACGCATGCGCATTACCTTTAATAGTTGACATAGATAGGAATACACACACACACACACACACAAAAATCAAATTAAAACAGAATTTAAAATTTGTAACAGGCATAACAATGCATATATGACTATAACTGTTGTTGCAAACAGATAAGATCATACATAGCCTGACGATTGTGTAACAGATGGCTGATATGGGTATGAATTTTATTGTATTAGATAAATAGTGTCATAACCCAAGAAAAACCACAAAATCCCATTACATAACAGTTGATACATGGCGAAGTGATTGATATTCATAACATGATATAAATCACATAAACCACCTTAATTCAAACAATCAACACAGTCTATGATTTTCTTCAATGATGATTCCCCAATACTAGCAAAATAATATAAACGTTGCACGAAAAGAATAAATGAGAGAATATGAGATTTGAAGAGCGAAAAAAAAATTGAACAATCTAACCCAACAAAGCAACAGAATTCAGAGTGAATAATAAATAAGGAAAATGAACTTTGCCCACATGTGCTTAGTACCATCTTCATTTTTCACATTGAACCTCTGTTTTAAAAAGTGACTAATGCCATGTGGTTGGTGATAACGTGCAAAGTGACAGATCCACATACTTGGTGATAACAGATCAATGCACTTGGTGATAAAGAGTTTTTTTTTTTCTTTGATAAGTATACTCGGTGATAAAGCGTATAAGTGACAAAATTAATCTAAAATAGTAAAAAGTGAAATACACATAACTATAACTTGAGAACCATAACTTGAGACGATGAAATCAACTAAGGTCTAAGAACTAGCCGATATCCTTGTTAAGATGTGAAAATGCTTAAGTGAGGGTGGGGTATCTTGGTTAACAAAGTTATTGAACAAAACAACAACGGCTAGAAAAATGTTTGAAGAGAGTAGAAACAACATTCTAGTAACCATAGAAAAAAATAAAAGAGATCCAAAGTTGCAACAACTATGAAGGTATTAAGTGGATAAGTCGCACAACGAAATTGTGAAAAAGAGTGATTTAGCATTGCGTAAAAATACTTAGTGTAATAGAATCATTTTGTATTTATGCATGGTATATCAATTATAAAAACAATTTACTTACTAAGTAGAGTAATAGAAAAGTATGGAGAGGGGAAGGGGGTGGGACATAGTTATTAAAAGCGATAGACGCACCAAGGCACCAAAAATCTCTTGGAGCTTAGGCACGAGGCGTGAGGCGAGGTGCACGTTGTTTGAAAAAAACAAATAGCATACATAGACAATTAATTCAAAATTCAATATAGAGAAATTGAAATTTACATGTTATAAACACTAAATTAGAAAAAAATTAATAAACATCTACCATTCCAAAAACTACAAAAAAAAATACCAAATGTTAAATAATTGGCACTTTTTGCTTAGACAAGAACTCAATAGGAAAATTTACCAAAAGAATCTGTCAATATCTAATTTGAAGCCTATTATCGCATACAAGAGTTACTGGTTAATCATAATTAGCCAAAAGTACAAAGTTCAAATTTTCAATCAAATAATTTTTGGATTGA
>JAUMHN010000015.1:3942747-3959443 GCA_032360265.1 Heliamphora ciliata | reverse complement strand
ACTGCCAAGTACGTATGCAATATTCTAGGCAGTGTTTTACTTTTGCACTGTATAAAGAGTTATTATAAAAATAAATATAATCATTGTAATTAGTCTGAGTTTTTTTACATAAAATTCGGCCCCCTCATGTTAAAGATTCTGGCTCCGCTCCTAGTTATCTCATCTACCAAAGACTAAGAGAGCCCAATGAAGTAAAATTTATAAACGACTCAAGCTGGTTGGTACCAACCTCCAGAATCTTCAGAATATAACGTGCTGCCCAGAAATTAAGACTATCCAACACTGAAATCGAGAGAGAGAGAGAGAGAGAGAGCAGTCACTAACCTTCCAGCATCTTCCGGACTGAACTCCACATCGGCGCAACCCAAACTCCGAGCATATCTCACCATACTCCGAGCCGTATCGATCACTTCCTCCTTCGTCTTCTTCAACTTGTGCTTCATGTGAATCTCGCTCGTCGCGAGGAACGTGTGGATCCGCGGCCGCTTCGCGTACTTTACGGCCTCCCACGCCGCGTGTATATCCTTCTTATTGCACCGCGCAAGGCCACAAATCACCGGCACATACCCATTCTCATCCACCGCGTTACCCACCTCCTGCGCGATCATCTTCACTGCCTCGAGGTCATCCTTCGAAGCTGCCGGGAACCCGGCCTCGATAATGTCCACCCCGAGCTTGGCCAACTGACGGGCAATGTCGAGCTTCTCCTTGCTGGTCATGGAGGCGCCGGGGGACTGCTCGCCGTCCCGGAGAGTGGTGTCGAAAACGCGGACGTAGCGCGGATCGGAGATTCGGTTGGGAATGTATTCCGGCCGGGAAGCCCAAGTCGCGGAGCAGAAAATGGCGGTGAATTGGGTCGATTTTGTAGAGTGAATTGAGGCGGCGTTGTGGAGAAGAAAGCGAGTTGGATTACAGGTGCTGAACTGGGAAATGGGTGTGAATTTTGGGTTAGTGAACAGAGACGCCATGGACGAAGAGAGTTGGAGAGAGACAGAACTCTTCTGAGGATTGAATGGGGAATGTTTAAGCCCTAGGCAGATGAGATTAGTATAAATTGGCGGCCCTGGGTTAGTATTATATAGATGGGGATATTTGTCCTAGCATTTTTTGAACATGAGATTTTTAATCACAGTAAATACGTGGTATAGACGTTGACACTATTGAAGAATCTGGACAAATTTTTCTCGGTGGACTTTTTAAATTCTTTTTATTATAAGAAATTCAGTTTTTTTTTACTAAATAATAAAAAAGTATATAAAATGAAAAAAATAATAATTTAATGAGCTTTTTTTAGCTTTCATTAACTTTTTTAGGAAATCTTTTTAATTTTGGCCCGAATAAATATATTTTTTGAATGTATATCACAAGAAATTAAAAAAAATATAACTCAAAATGTTAAAAAAAAATAACATAAAAATTTAAAAACTCCTTAAAATAGTTATTACACATTTTAAATCAAACATCAATGAGAGATGAGACTACAAATGGAGAGCCGCCAAAAAAAAAAAACAACTTATGGTTGATATTGTTTTTGCATTTGTCCGTCTGTTTCAATTTTTTCACTCCATTCAATTTTGCTCCGTTTTTGTACCTTTTTATTCTCTTTTATACACGAAATTTTTCGGTACTTGATAATAAATTGATATTTATTTTTTTGGTCCCATTTTCTTATCTCGCCACCGATTGTATAAAATAGATATTTTTAATATATATATATATATATAATTTTAAAATTTTATAATAAATTTAAAACATTAAAATATTATAATTATTTTTTATTTTCCTTTTTATTTCTTATATTTTTAGTTTTATTCATCCATTAACTACAATTTTTTATTTAGTATATTATCTATAAACCTTATTAAAATCATTCTCTTAAATCTTAAAAATTATCAAAATATATATGTTCACGTCCCATTCTTTGCTACGTTTTCGATATTTTTCTAATTTTTACACTAATCAAATAAGAGACGGAGATGAAAAATCTCATTCCGACCCATTGTCATCTCTAATAGTCACCTACCATTCTAAGCCACAAGTAGACTTTTGAGATTGTTTAGCATTGCTTTTATAATTAGTAATTTTTTATTATTAATTTTAATAATAAATCATTTTTTTTGGTTGACAATTTTTAATGACACTTGTCCTTAATTTTTCATTTCTCTTAGTGCCAGAAACACCCTAGGATGCTAGGGGCCGTCGCTCCAATTAGAACCATCTAAGACAGTTTTTATTAAATTTTAATAATAAATTATTATTTTTTTCAATGCTCTCTAGGTGACTACTATAAGTTATAATTATATTTTTATTAATAACTAATTTTAGTTATAAATTTTATCTTTTTCAAATATTAATATCTTCTACTACAATATGTAAGCTGTTATTTCAGCAACGTCAAATATCACCTTTGAGTTTGATTGGCAACTTGTTTAAAGTTTTTTTTTTGTTTTTGCATTGTTAGATTAAAAAACTCAATTGAGTTAAAAAGTAAGTTAATTATTAAATTAACTTTTAAACTAGGTTTTTTTTTAAAATTGGTTCGCTCGGTAAAAATAAGTTTTTTTTATTTAAATTGAATAGTAACACCCTTCTATATAATTGATTATGTAAATTATATATGGTTGTCATTTGTAGTAACTAAGTTATCAAATTGTGATATTATTGAATTTTAGAATGGGGTAAACGTTGATTAGAGTATTTTCATAATTAATATTTTGATTTGACTTTTTGATCTTTTAATTTTTTTCTTTTGCCAAACGAATTATGTTAGTTTTTTTTGGTATTTTTAGGCTAAAAAACCTTGGCTATATTGATTGTTTTTTGCATATTTAGCGAAAATATTTAAAAAAAAATGAAATTATCTTGCCAATTGGACCCTTTTTAGCCATTCAGGACAATGCCACGTTAAAAACTCTAAAAAAAAAGTAACACAAGTAAAGTTCATCTCTAAATACATCGCGTCATATGATTATGTTGCTTCTAGGGACATTGAGACACCACTTGACCTTGTATCTGGGGCAACTAATAATTTTTTAGACAGTAGGGTTCTATTATGCTTTTTCTATATATGTATATATTTTATGAGGATGTTTGATATAGCTGAATAAAAGGTATAAATAAAAATCAATAAACATACTTATTTAAGTATCCTTAACTTTTTTTTGTTAAAGTATAAACTAAAAGTTAAACCTCTTTTGGTTACGTTTACAGTTTCCATTTTTTGTTTATTGAAGAGGATCGAGCCCAACTTGGACATGTCTGCTCGAGACCTAACTAGTTCTAAGAGGAAGGCGACATATGGGCCAAGAGGCCCAAATATACTGGGATGGGTCATATGTAATCGAACACAGCGTAATCAGCTAAACCATAGGTCTAGTACGGACAGGAGGACTAAATCAGTTACCTGGTCGAGCCCCAAATATTAATGAGGGTAACTTGGCCAAGCAAGAAATATTAATGGGGATTAGATCAAACTCGTACATTCTCCGTATAGTAATCAATTCCAGCCATGTGGGCTTGACCCGACCATTTGCAGTGTAAGGCTAGTGAAGGGATCAGCCCGTCATGAGTTTTGGGAAGATTCTACATCATTTACCTTTTCAATTAAGTAGGAGCTTTTTTGTCTTTCTCTCCCAAATTCTCATATTTTCCATTTCTAGTTTGGTTAGGTAGCTTCTTTTCTTCCCTCCTCATTTTTGCATCAAAATTTCAAACCTTAAGATAGAAAATTCGTCAAAGAAGTAAATACGCCTTCTGGCCTAGTTGGTTTTGGAGCTAAATATAACATTTCTCCCTCTGTTTTAGTTTGTTTCCATGACGAGACTGTTCAGGGGGAAGCCATCTTAGGGAGGGAAAATGAAGTATCTTTTCCCATTGTTTCAGTCATAGAGGCTGGGGTTCGTTTCCTCCTCAATCCACTTCTTAGGGAGATGCTCAGCTAGTGCCGGCTCACTCCCCACCAAGTGTTCATAAACTTCATCCGAGTAATGATGGGGGTGGCCGAGATGAACCGTCATTCGATTTGATTCTCAGCATCCCCGAGATCTTCCATTGCTACACCATATGCCATAACCAAGACTCAACTACCTTCTACCTCTGCTATAGAAATCTTGGCCTTATACTAGTGGATATTCTTCTCGAGTCGGATAAGCATGCCATTGACTACATCCTGGTGGGGGCAACTTCGAATTCCAGCCTAATCACGCGAAACAACTGGGCCGTCACATTCTCTGAGTTCTAGGCAGACTAGGACGATTTGGGTATTCGTTCAGTTGTTTAGATACTGTCATGTTTCTTTTGCTTTTTCCTTAATTGTATTGACCCGTTCTGTTTTGTGTTTGAAGATGTGAGTCTCGCTCATTGACGAAATAGTGAAGCAAATGTTGTTGAGGTAAACTAAGGTCTCGCAATAAGAGTATAGACACTCCAATTTGATCAAGTCGAATCTTAAGCACCCATCTCGAATGCTTCCTAATGACAAAAACATGGGAACTTACCTTTAGGCCATGACATTCCAAATCTTCACGACCGCCACTTTTTTCATGATCCTACAACAGGCCGTGTCTTTACCTTGACGACTGTCACCTTTTTGTTATCCTAGAACAGGCCGCGATCTTACTTTCTCACGGCTGCCACCTTTTGTGATTTTATAACAAGCCACAACTTTTGAAAGTCACAGTCGTCTCGGTTTGCACAACAAAGTTCACGATCGCCATGTGTAAGGACACGGTCTCAAGTTTGACACCTTTTTGGACAGGTGGCAGCATCTTAGAGTATCTCTGTGCTACCTCATTGCCTATAAATAGGCACCTTGATTCACAGAAATCAAGGAGAGGAATGCTTTGATACTGATACTCTGTCAATTTCATTCCTCACCTGATATTTTTGATATTCTGATTTTCCAATACTCATATTCCCGATACCACATACTCCCGGATCGAGTTCGTGACTTTGCTTGCATTGGTCAGGCCTTGGAGCATGGACTACTTGGCGATTCTAGCTTACCACATCCGAGAGGACGTCTGAGACGGTTGTCTACACTAGGTAGCTTTAGAAAATCGTGATTCTATTTAAACCCTCATCTTTTCTCTCCCGGGGGTGTCACGATTAAGGTTTCTATTAATCATTTTTTTCTTAGCGTTTAAGTTATTCATATCAAGCATGTTCATTTGAATCTTTTCTATGAAAAACAACATGTTCATAGCTCTCTGTAATATGTAGAACAACATGTTTATGACGTAGTTTTATGTTCACTGGCACACTGGATACCCTAAAAATGTTTCTGTGACCATTAAAACCTGACGGCCACGACTTTTAGTTGTCACAGCCGTGAGTTATTTTGACCTCATTACTACGGCCGCTACTTATTTTCTTCACAGCCACCCCCTTTCCTTCATTTTTCTCACGGCCGCAAACTGCCATGAACCTTTTGTCAGACCAGTAGTCTGAAAATTATGTTTAAACAATTTTGTTGCATCTTTTTAATGTTATATGTATTCTATCTTAAGACTCATGTTACTGTCGAAGTGACACATAGTAGATCCTGCCTTAATAAAGTGGGCTGTGATTTTCTATTATATACATCCTATCTGTTTGAGCTCCCTTGGACCTTATATGTTAAGAATCTCATTGGACCTCTAAAATAACATGGCTGCAACCTTTGGTTGTCACAGCCACGACCTTTTTGACCCCTTTTCTTGCGGCTACCATGTATTTTGTTATGGTCGTGAGTTTTGTTGCTTCTTTCGTCACGGCCACAACATTCTGTTTCTACGTCTGTGAGTTTTTTATATGTCCAGTAGCTTGAGAATCATGGTTGAATCTTTCTATACTTTCTGTTCAACCTGTATATGATATGTTAGAAACAGAAACTGTGTTGCATGACCCTTTGGCTCTTCCTTGTTTTTTTTAGCATTCATTTGCATGTTTTTCATTTGCTTTGCACAACCAATAATTGTGGCATGACTAGAAATGATAATCAAGTTTCACGACCCTTAAGATCTTAACTAAAAGCCTTTTCTTCTTTGTTTGCTTTTGTATGGGCTTTCTTTAACTTCTTATTCTGTATTTGTTACCTTTGAAAAGTTTAAAATAAAATCCAACATTAATAAAGTAGAGGCCAACCTTACGGTTGGGCGAAAAGGGTGGCTAACATCTTTCTTTTTTGTACCTTAACTCCCGAACCCTCTTTTTATCTGGTTACGTTTAAAAAGATATGTGGCCTTCTTTTTATTTTTTTTTTGATTTTTTTCAAAAATCTAGTGGCGACTCTATTTTTCTAAAATGTGTTTGGATATCTTGAAATTTTGTTTTTTAAAAGAAAATAATATTTTTCTAAAAATAATAGATATTCGACACATCGTTTTTCGAATGCACCTAAAAACGCTCGTAGTTTTTTTGACGATTCCACTAGGGATTGGTTTTTGAAAAAAAATCCTAAGAGCGCTTAACTTGAAATGTCAATGGTTTTTGTTATAAACTTTTTATCGGTATTCGCATTTGCGTTGTACATATTTACATGCTTGATTATCAAAAGCCTCGCTCTGCCTACCCGATACATCAGTCAGTTTACTGTCTTGAGACTATGTTAAGGAAGCCAACAAGTTTTCTGGCCACATGCTCCCATAGATGTAGCAAAAAGAGTTATTGCGTACCGCTTGATTATGTTTTGCATTATTCCTAGCATGGAAGGTATATTCTTGATTCTATTTAGAAGGTACACTAAGTGCAGACCTACTAGCCTTCTCTTGTTGCATATGGCTTTTTATACCCCTTCTTTTAAGATCAATGAATCTTTTAGGGTTATGTGATTTTTTTTTATGGATGTTTTTGTTTGTATAGTTAGCATCCCTTTTAGGATAGTTCTCATTTTCCCATCTCGTTGCCAAACACAAGTTGTTCTGGGTTTAAACCCCGGCTGATGAGTTCTTCAGTTTACACTAGTCTTTTCAGCTCAGAGACCTAGGACTATAGCTCCGTGCAGAGAAAAACCTATACGCACTTGGGCCCGATCTCCGAGAGGAAGACTCAGACGAGTAGAGCAGTTGAGATCATCTATGGCAGATTTAAAATTAACCATGACCGACATGATGAGGGATATTTTGGAATTACAGTGAACAGTTGAGGGAGTTAATACCGTTGTGACCAACCAGGCCAGGATCCAAACCCAACGCCAAGCACATATTCAAGCCTTGCAGACCCAGATTATGGACCTCAATGTAGTCCTCCCGAATGACCAGGAGAATGGAGTAGGATACAACCTTTGGGATGATAACTTGGGACCCGAAAGAGCCTAACTAGGCACCAGCAGCTGTACCACCTATACGATAGAAAATCCTAGAAATCCTAGCCATAAAGGAGTTAATCTTGTCTGATAAGGTTGATAAATTGGAGAAGATTCTGAGAAAGACCCGTGGGGTCGAAGATTATATGTTAAACATGGAGGGGTTCTATTTGTTTCCCGATGCAAAGCTCCCGAAAAAGTTGAAGATGCCCGACATAGAGAAATTTGATGAAACTAGAGATCCGATAATTCATTTGAGGATATACGTAAGGACTTTATCGTCGATGGAAATTAGTGATCAGTTAAAGGCCTAGCTATTCCAACGATCTTCATCGAGAGCTGCCCAAAAGTAATTTTTGTCACTAGATGCTGCGAAGACAAGAACATGGGGAGATATTGCTACTGCGTTCGTCAACCAATACAATTATAACATCCAACTTGATGTCACTACTCGAGAACTCAAGATTACTAGGTAGGAGGCCAAGGAGTTTTTCGTCGAGTTCCTAACCCGTTGGAGGGCCAAAGCAGCTAGATGACAAACAGGCCCACCGAGAAAGAACAAGTCAGGATGACGGTGAAGAATATCTGCTGATGTTTCTTTTGGCAAGAAGGAATGCACTGGATACCTATTGTTTTTTAAAAAAATATTCTTTTCTTTTTAAAATGAAAAGGTCCAAGATATCTGGGCACTCTTTTTGAAAAATGGAGTCGCCACTTGATTTTTGAGAAAATCACGAAAAACAAAAGAAGACTGGGGTTTTTTTAAAAATATAACCAGAAAAAAGGGTTCGGGGACTAATGTACAAAAAGGAAATGTATTAGGCACCCTTTTTGCCCAACCGTGAGATTGGCCTCTACTTTGTCAATATTAGTTTTTGTTGTAAACTTTTTAAAGGTGATATATACAAAACGAGAGATTAAAAAGAGTTCAAACAAAGTAATCAATGAAACAAAATTCTAACTATGGTTCCTAGAGTCATGCAACTTGGTTGTTTTTTCTAGATATGCAACACGCATCATTTGAGCAAAGCAAAGCGAAAAACATGCGAATAAGCGATAAAATGAATAAATAAAGGTCTAAGGGTCATGCAACAGTGTTTTTTTCCCTAACATGCTATAAATAAGCTGTACAGAATGAATAAAAGAGACTACAACATTATATTTAAGCTACTGGGCATGCAGAAAACTCACGACCGTAGCAACACATATTGCAACCATGACGAAAATGGTCACAAAACATGTGGCCATGATAAATATAAGGCCACCACGAAGAACAGAATAAAAAAGCTCACGGCTGTAACAAATAAAAGTTGCGGTTATGGTTTTTAAGGGTACAAAAAGGGTATATATATTGCATAAGACTTAAAACAAACTCAAATAAATAAGACATACAGGACAAATTCCATAACCTATTGGTTTTAGGTTAGATCCACCATCTTTCATACTCTATACAAACAATAACTCTAAACAGAATATACAGGATATCAAAAATGAACAACATGATGCTTAAAATGCATTTTTATGTCATTGGCCTCACAAAACCTCACAGCCGTAGTGAATGAATGTCGCGGCTGTGACAAAAATGAAGAAAAAAGATGTGGCCGTCATATTTTCATAAGCTCAGAACATATAGATATGAAGGTGTATAGAATGGAGACCATGACCTATTTGGTCTTGGCCATATCTGCCATTCATTATCCAATAGGAAAATAAATAGAGGTACAAAAAGAAAGCAAATGCTAGAGAGAGCAATAAAAAGATATACAACCTTAAAATAAATGGATATTAGAAAATCTTGAAGAGAGTTTTCACGTTTTTGGCAACAAGATGTTCAGTCGTGAGTAATAAAAAAGGCATAATTGTATCAGCCCTTATAAAAAGTGCACGACCGTGATCGTGGGTTTAACAAAACATACGGCCGTGACATAAAAAGGTCACGGCCATCACGTTCTAGAACCTCAAAAAGCTTTTGATGTGCCTAGTGTGCTTGTGAGCATTAAAACAGAATGAAAACGAATGTTAATATAAGAAATAAAGAGTTATGAATACACTGTTAGTAATGAAAAATTTGAAAGAAACAAATGCTTACATTGAAATGAAAGATAAATAGGCAATAAAGACAATGAAAACCTTATCCACGACACCCTCGGGGGAAGAAGATGAGGGTTAAGAAGAGTCGTGGGTTTCTAAGGTTACCTCGTGTGAATATCTACCTCAAATGGCCCTTAGGGGTGAGAATATGATACCTCCAAGTCAATATATGTGCTCCAAGAACTCCTCCGAGGCAAACAAGAATACAAACGAGAGTCCAAAAGTGTAGAATGGATGGGAGAATATCGGGTGGGGGAGTATTTTGGCAGAGTTTGGGCCTTCGGGTGTTTTTTCCCCTTGTTCTACTTGGAAATGTCGTTTATAGGTAGGGCGAGCAATACAGACCCATTCTGGGATGCTGCCACCTATCCAAAAGGGGGTAATAGTGACGACCACTGCCTTTTTATTTTTGTATAGTGACGGTTCCCACCTTTATGGTGATGAAAAGGACAGCCGCGGCTGTGACAAAGAAAGTCATGGCTTAGTTTAGGATTTTCAAAAAGGTTACGATCGTGAGAGCAAGAACACGGTCTAAAGGTTTTTAGGGTTTTTTTATTGGGTTTTGAGCCATATTCATTTTTTGCTTGCTTGGGAGTATCTTTGAGTATGATTCTCATACTTTTGTCATTGGAGCGCATTCGAGATGGGTGCCTAAGATTCGGCTTGCTCAGATTGGGGTGCCTACAGTTGTCCTTTTTTGATAGTGCTTGCAACAACTTGTGGTGCAAGTAAATGTTAAAACTTTAAAGACAAACCGATTGAACAAGTTGCCAATCTTAGGCACAAATAAAACATGCAAAAAAGCATGGTCGAACCCAAATTTTTATCGAGCTTCCAGCGTACCTCTATTGTAAGGGATTAAATCGGTCGCAGTTCGTGGGGCAATATATATGATGTAAATAGGCTAATCATGATGCATGATAGGTACAATGCAAAACATGTATGATGTAAGAAAAATTTAAGGATACAACACGGACCGAGGAATCATCAATCAATTTTAGCTCATGAAAGGACCGATGTGGCTAAGGGTAGTTTATGTTATGTGGGGACCGGTAAGTTAATTTAAGGTCACAAGGAGGACTAATGGGCCAGTTTAAGGTCATGAGGGGGATCGAACTCTTAATGGGACAATTTTAGATCATGCAAGGACCGGTAAGTCAGTTTAAGGTCATGAGGAGGACAGATCGTTTGAAAGGCAGTTTTAGGTCATGCGAGGACTGACAAGTCAGTTTAAGGTCATGAGAAGGACCAAAGAGGTAAAGGGACCTTTTAAGGTCATGCAAGGACTTGAAAGTCAGTTTAAGGTCATGAGAAGGACCGATCATTCTAGGGGCATTTTAAGATCATGCGAGGACTAACAAGTCAGTTTAAGCTTATAAGGAGGATCGATCGTTTGGGTGGTATTTTAAGGTCATGTGAGGACTAATAAATCAGTTTAAGGTAATGAGGAGGACCGATCGTTCTAGGGGCATTTTAAGGTCATGTGAGGACCGACGAGTCAGTTTAAGGTCATGAGGAGGACCGATCGTTTGAGGAACAGTTTTAGGTCATGCGAGGATCGGCAAGTTAGTTTAAGGTTATAAGGAGAACCGAAGAGGTAAATGGGTATTTTAAGGTCATGCAAGGACCAGGGAGTTAGTTTAAGGTCATAAGGAGGATCGATTGTAAGCCTATCCATTTTAGGTCATGACAAGGACCGGAGAGGGTAAACTTACCGATTTTAGGTCGTGATAAGGACCGGAGGATTGAATATCAGTTTAAGGTCTTGAAAAGACCGGTAAGTCAGTTTAAGGTCATGACAAGGACCAGAGAGATTAACCTATCAGTTTTAGGTCGTGACAAGGACTTGGGTTTTCAAAAGGGCATCGAGAACATAAAGAAGGGCTAAAAGAGTTTTTGATTCGTTCAAAACCTACACGAGAGTAGTTCTACAGTCCAAATAGGTGGGATGCACAAAATAAAAGGCAACTGTTATTTCTGGATGTCGCGGCCTGTATTATTTTGCCCTAAAGAGATGGTGGCCTGAGCGTAAAGTTTATGACCATGAGAAACGTTTGAATAAAAACTACGACCATGGCTAAACAAAGTTGCAGCCTGGGCCAAGTTGTTACGGTCGCGAGATTTAAAGGTCTCAGTTCTCATAGCCGCGAGGTCGATAGCAGAACATAAGTTCTGAGATAGGTTCGAAATATCATTCGCATGCACAAAAACAAACTCTCCTCTCTCATACTCTCTCGACTCTCTCATCTCTCTCGCTCTCTTCTCATCTCCGTCTTTCCCATCTCTGTTTTTCTCGCTCACTCGGCTCTCTCTTTCCCTCGGTTCCTCGAGTTCTCTCGGCTCCTCAAGATGTTTATCCTTGAGGAGATGGTGGGGCCGAGGATCTTCTCGGGGGTGGTGCTCTGGGTATGTTGGAGCATTTTGACCTGGCTACGTACATCCTTCTTCTTCACCAGTAGTGGAAGCTGGCTATGAAGAGGTTTATCATCTTGGACGTAATAGCGAAACGCGAGATTCTCCTCCACCGTCGTGAGGATCATTTTTCGGCTAAGAACCTCGAGGTATGCCAAAAACTTGAATCATTACTTGCTTTGTGGATATGTGATTCATTTGTTCATTAAACTTTATTTGTATTCAATTGAATTGAATTTGAAATAAAATTGGACACTTGAGTTGGATTTGAATTTGAATTGCAAGTTAGATTCGAGATTTAATTTTAAATTTGGATTAGAATTGGACCGACCTTGACTTTGGATTGGACTTGAATTCGGGGCGGATTTGAACCTTGAACTTAGATGGAAATGAACCTCGAACTTGGATTAAAACGAACTTTGAATGTGGATGGACCGAAACTTCAATCTTGGATGAACTTTGGATTGAACCTTGAACTTGGGTTGAACAAACCTTTAAACTTAAATGAAAATGAAACTTTGGATTTGAATCTTAAACCTGGGTTGAAAAAGCTTTTAAACATGGTTGAACTTTGAAATTGAATTGAGGTCGAACTTGGATCTTTGGTTTTGGATTAAGTTGGAAATGGAAGTTGGGCCGAAATTGATTTTAATTTTGAGTTAGTTCAAAGTTGAAAATGGGGCTTGTTTGGAAACCATGTTAGAATTTGGACTAGGATGTAAACTTGTTTGAACCTTGTTGATTTTGGAATCGATTAATTGGAATGATTTTGAAGGATTTAAAAACTTTGATTTTTGAATAAAACGTGTCTTGGTCATGAACGGAAACCATGTTGAGTGTTTGAGTCAAGTCTTTTAGAAGTTAGGTTGACTTTATAATGAAATTGAGAGTTTTGGATGATAATTTGAAGTTGAATTGAATTATTGAAATTTAAAATTTGAAACGAAATGGATTTTGTTGAATTCTGGATTTAGGCTTGTGTTTTAAACTAGATTTGAGCAGAGTTGAACCTTAAGTTGAACTTTTGATTTGAGGTTGGATCCTAACATTTTAGAGATTGATTTGCGGGAAGTAGATTGTTGGTTTTGAATTCTGTTTTTCATTTGAAACAAATTTGGTTTTAACGAAGTTTTCAAATTTGAAATGAATTGAATCTCGTCATCGTCTTTTAAAAACAACTCTCGGATTGGCTAGAAGTCGTATATTTTTGAAAACTTGAAGTTCGGGTTCCAATGTTTGAAATGAATTGGGCTCGTCATTGGTTTAGGACTGGGGAGAAGATTTCGAGTCTTAAGTGAAACACTTCTAATTTGGCATGAGATTGTGTTGCTAAACTGAATTATGCTAAGTCTCGCGTTTTGAGGTTGAAAAGCATGTTTCGGATTGTGTTAGAAGCTTGAAAAGTCTCCTTTTGTTTTGAAAATGGGATAGGGCCTGGGTTGCATAGGTTGGTTTTGAGACTTTTTTTTGCGTTGTTTTGATTATCGTTAGTTTGTTTCAGCCACCTTGTCGCATTTTTCATTTTTGTTTCTGTTATCATTCTCGTTTACTGATTCATTTGTTTTGTTTTCTTTTTAGGGGAGGCTTCGTATTCAAGGTTTCGGTGGGTCCTCGAATGTTTTTGTCACGCCTCGATTCCCCGGGTACCCATGAACTAAACCCAAACCGTTCTTCCTAAGGGTCATCATCTACGACTTTCATTCACCATAGAGTTAGAAACCCAATTATATAACAATTTTCATTAAACAACTATATTTTAGTACATCTCAAATCTACAACAAAGGCTTGAAATCTCAAAAGTTCATTTACAATCATACTATCTTTCATTACAATTGTCCATTCCAGTTTGTATACAATCATATTACAAAAATACAAACAAATACAAAATCTTCCTTCCAGTCTTTCTCAAAGAATCCCTTGCCCTGGTATCATCCTTGGTCTTCGGAACCTGAAATGGTTTGGTAAACATACGTGACCCGAAGCTCGTAGGATATAGATTAACTCATAGGTGATGCATGATTTGTGAGGTGCAATGGGTGCAATTGGAGTAAACATGCACATTTATCCAAATCATTACTTTTTAACATTCATACCCACGCACACAAAATTGCTTCCATTTAACCTTTGAATGTAAACCTTCGCGGGCTTTCACCGCAAGACCGCAGCCCCCTCATTATGCATGAACCTTCACGGGCTTTCACCGTAGGACCGCAGCCCCTCATTATGCATGAACCTTCACGGGCTTTCACCATAGGACCGCAGCCCCTCATTATGCATGCAGCCCCTCATTATGCATGAATCTTCACGGGCTTTCACCGTAGGACCGCAACCCCTCATTATGCAGTTTCTCATAGTTTGCTTCGTTACTCCAATATCACCAAGTACCAATAACACAATGTTGATAGCAAAAAAAATCACATTATTTGAAATAGGTATACACCCATCGTGTTTATAGTTTTGTATATATACCAATCCGCTCTTATTGTAAGAGTAACTCAACAAATAGGTCCAATACATGCATCTCAACTCAATCTAGATATATCTATAGATGTGCCACAAGCTCAAAGGACTAGGAATTCAATAAAAAGGGCCAACATGAATGAAAATATGTTTTTTCACAACATTCGGCTAAAAACGGGTAAAAATGATTTTGAAATTTTGAGATACCCTCACTATTTTGATCATAACTTTTTCTACAAAACGAATTTTTTTGTGAGAGTAACCTTGTTGGAAAGAAAACTTCTGGGGCTTCGATTTGAGTACAAGAACGACCTAATTCGGAGTCTGAATGAGGGAGATATGATCGAATAAAGTTGGTCCTGCGCAGTCAGTCCGCTCGAGCGGACGTCGGGCGCTCGAGCACCCAACTCTCTGCCAGTTGAGCGCTCGAGCGAACAGGGCTCCGTTCGAGCGCGCTGTCGTCCGAGAAAAACCCAATTCGCCCCTATTTTGATTTCCAAACCCTAATATGCATTCTCTTCATAATTATACTTCAAATTTATATTTTTCAACTCAAAACATTAGATTCAAAGTTTCACAAACCCTCTTTTGTATCACAATTCTTTAACCAATCAAGGTAAATCACTTCTCAAACCACCCAATTTCATAAAACCCAACTATACTCATGCACATCTATCAAATATTCAAATCTCATATGAAATCAACTTGACTTTCATGTATGTAGGCAATATATCAACCCAAATCAATAAAAACGTATGAGAGAATCTAGATCCTACCTTGGATTTGCTCAAAAGCTTGATATTCTTCAGATTTCTCCCTCCTAGGGTTTGGGTGTTGAGAGATCTTGGCTCCTTGGGCTTTATCTTCAATTTCCTTGCTCCAAAGCTTGTTTTCCATCCTTGGTTACTCCCAATCTAGTCCCAAAGTCTCACTTTGAGTGATGAAGTGTTAGGGTTTTTTTTTTTTGGGCTTTTCTCTCACTCTCTCTCTCTCAAAGAGAGGAAGAAGAAGAAGAAAAAGAAGAGAGAAGAAGGGCGAAGAAGGGAGGAGGAGATGAGATGATATGAGAGTGGTCTCTCCCTCTCTCTCACGTGGGATATACACACATTTACATAAACCCCAACTTTCTCTAACATTCGAGAATACTTTAAACGTCTCTTGATAGTCCGCTCGAGCGGACCTCCACCGCTCAAGCGGTGACCCCTGAAGCAGAATTTTGTAAATTTTCCAGAAACTCATCTCAAACTCCCAACTTTGCTCATATTTTGGTATTTCAAATTATCCATTAACACAGCCATAACAATATCATTCATTACTAGGTATCTTAATTTAACTTTCATATATCGTTAAGTCAACCGTTAACGAGCAAAATTTTATGACACCCACCCTCAAGTTTAATTTCTTCTCTTCTCTTAACGAAAATATAAAAGAATAAAATAGACAGGTACCAGGTCCTTACAACCTTCCCTCATTTGGGAATTTCGTCCCCGAAATTCATCTC
The DNA here is from genome assembly GCA_032360265.1 of Heliamphora ciliata. Taxonomy (NCBI): domain Eukaryota; kingdom Viridiplantae; phylum Streptophyta; class Magnoliopsida; order Ericales; family Sarraceniaceae; genus Heliamphora; species Heliamphora ciliata. The sequence goes on along the minus strand of JAUMHN010000015.1, from coordinate 3,943,697 downwards.
AGGTTACACCAACTGTCCTTTAATCTTAATATCATTTTTCACACTTCTCTAGTTGTTCGATCTACATAACGCCTTTCTTAGTCCACAATCTTGATCATTCTTTCAAAATAATAGGACTCACGGATGCTAACATGCCTCTTATCCAAGAGTGCTAGACTACCATCAGGCCCAATCTCTGAAGACGAATATTCACAACTATTAGAAGCCTTCATGTTCATCGAATTGTACTCCTTTCGGGCTTAACCAATCTAAAATGGTTCGTTGTTTAAGACGACGTCAATTCTACCCGAAATTCACACCAGAGCTACAGTCAACCACTCCGTTGTTGATCACCAACTATCCCTTCATGACCACCATCTCACGTTACATATATGTTCTCGAAGGCTAAACATCCTTACACATAGCGTTAGGCAGCATAGGTTTTCACCATCCCAAACATTTCTCAACTTCATCATATTAAGGTCTAACTCACTACTATACTTCAATGTGTACCGAGGACTATTCTTCCAACCCAAACACATGTGGCCAAACTCAGACATTGTGCACAAGGGTTCCACGTGTTACCTCCAACAATCACCCATGCCCCTTACGGCCAACCAGCTATCAAAAATTTAAAACCAGACCACAACTTGCACTTCATCATTCTAGTTTTTTAACCATCGAAGTTGACACTGCCACCTGAACCCCATGAATCACCATGGTTAAGCGCATGACATGGATCAAACGCCTGACAAGAACACACCCACTAATACAAACTGAATCACATCCTTCTTCATAACGCCATACACATATCCATTAGTCTTCCAAGTCTACCATATCTTAGATTAAACAATTTGTAATCTTCTGTACTTGTATTGTCCCCACTCCTCGTTGCTATCATATACACGCGCATCTTTCTTTCGAATGGTTAACCATTCTTCACACTTTAAAAACTCTGAATAGTTCAAAGC
>JAUMHN010000015.1:3922780-3938749 GCA_032360265.1 Heliamphora ciliata | reverse complement strand
AGGCAGATATCTGCTCCAGGGCCCTCCGAGTAGTGTCTTGAGCCGACCTCCATGTGGCCGGCCGTAGTCTCCCCTCGAGCTGGAGATTCAACCATTGCTTGAGCTCTTCTTTCTCCTCTGCACGCCCGAGGTCTTGACCAACTTGCCTTTTGTGCTCACTTCGGCGCTCGGCTGGTTCATTGGTGTTGCTGAAGGTTTGGGTTTGCCCCTGTCTATTTCTTTTGGAGCCTGAGACGCGGCTTCTCTGAGGGTCTTCATCACGTCGAGGATTCTTCACTGGGCTGCGGTTCGCCCGAGCCCGAACAGCGCCCCTCCTTTCTTCTCGAGCGAACTTCTCACGCCTGTTGGATCTCTCGCGAGATCACTCGTGCTCAGGGCTTATTACTGGTGAACGTCGCTGGTTTATTTGAGTCCTTATTTCGTGGAGCTCCTGCTGGAGTTTGTCCAGCTGCTCGTCCCTCTTGTTCAGCTCATCTTGATACCCCTCCAGGACTTGCTGCAGGTTGAAACGTGGGGGGTAGACCCCTGCAGAAGGTGTTGTGTCGTTGGAGCCCCCAATTTGAGTTTGCCCTCTCCTTCTGTTGAGCCTGGCTACACCAACATGAACTTCAGAGGCTACTGGGTGTCCCCTCCTTGATGTGTTGCATGCGATGCTTCTGCGCGTGGTGCATGCGGATCTCTCAGCTCTTCAAGGTCGTGATTCCCCCGACTAGCCATGGAGGTGTTCTAGGAAATTCCCACAGTCGGCGCCAAATTGTAGAGGATTAGGATAGAGATCTACTGGTCCCGTCCACACTGGCTGTGACGTCAGGGGAGGATGCCACGTGCGTGCCTGCACAAGAAATGGGTGAGATGCCCACCGGCGGCTTTATAGCGGCGAACCCTCCGACGATCGAGTCAAGCAAGAGATTCTAGTGAGAAAGAAGAGCTTGAGAGTAAATTTTAGCAGAGTTTTAGCTAGGGAAAAGAGTGCATACCTAAGTCTTCCCATTCGATGGCTATTTATAGGAAGAAAAGTATTTGACCCGTTTATGGAGTCCGACCCGACCCAAGCAGGTCGGGTTGTACCTCTTCCCTCTGATTAATGCATAGCAATTAATGTTTTGATGGTGACTGGTCAGTGCCATCATTGGATATCTCTGCAAGATATCTCTGCAAATGCCTTTTGTCATGCCTAATTGTCCATCAGTATTCAAGTCTAGCTTCAGGCCTAATTTAGGCTAGGGCTAACCCACCCCCACTTGACCATTTTACCCTTGAGTTGGCCTATTTATTACTGATCCTTCATCACGTATTACCTCCTGTGTTTATGTATCGCGGGGCATGATCTGCAATATTCTCCATTTAGCTTGGACCAAGGTTTAGGCAGTTCTCCTTGCTCGGCTATCCGTGCCGAACATTCCTCGTAATGGTGCCGAGCACCATCTCTTCGGGATGTTAGGGCCGAACTCCCACTGAGCTCGGGCCTTGTGCCTTGTAGTCTCTAGAGCTCAGATACGCCACCGTACAGCTCGGCCCCATTACCCGAGCTGATATGGACCTACAGAGGAAAGTGCCGAGCTCACGTGGAAAGCTGCTCTGTACGGCCTCCACGTGTGCTCGCGTGGCTTTGGTCAGAACTTGATCCCCCTCACAAACAATGATACAAACATTCATAGCAAGTCTCATCAAACAGCATCAAACAGAATAAAAATGAGCTTTACTTGAAATAGTGGTACCCATCTCTTGTTTCCAAAAGTTCCATCGACAAAGATCCATCCCAACGATGCCAGTGTTCTGATGGAGACACAAGAATAGTCCTTCGGTGGCTGTGGCTTCCACGTCTCCCCCCGCGTATCTGTCTATAACTCCCTGTTTGGTTACCTTTATGAAATGAATTTACTACCTTGGAACCAAATATTCTTCGCAGCTCATTTTCTGCAATTAGAAATTTGGGATCCACTTGTAAAATGGAGGTGTTGCATTGTTTAAGCAAGCTGTCACCGACTTCTACATTTGCTCACTTGCCTTTTAAAGGGTCCAATTGATGACTAGAAGAATTATCTTCAACAGATGAACTTTCTAACGTCACCCCCAAGGGATTTTCAATGCTTTGTGTATATGACAAGGGATCCTCCTTGCTCTTTTTCTTTTTCTTCTTCTTCGTTTTGAGCTTAGATGATGGAAATGTGTCGACAGTAGCTTTCACCATGGAGAGTTCTTTGGCATCATTGTTTTGCATCAAGGGTTCATCAGCAATTTCTGGCTCACTGCCCTGCAGCTAAACTTGACCATTAGGCATTGAAATCCAACAGAATGCTATGTAAAATGATTGCCCTTGCTTCCATCAGCAGCAATAACAGGTTGAGAAAATGTGAGAAGTAAAATTGATAAACAGTAACCTAGAACCCTAGTATCACTAGATCACAATTGAAAAATTGACAGGGAAATTTTTAAGTATAATAAGAAATTATAAAAAGAAAAGAAAAGAAAAGAAAAGAAAAGAAAATTAATAGATAGTAAGTGTTGAATTTTAAAAATAATTTATATAAAAAAATAAAATGTGCCATACTTAAGAATGATAACTTGTCCCCACCCCTAACTACAGATATATAAAGTTTATTTTTAAACATAATAAAATTAAATTGATCTTTCATTTTCTGTGTTTATTTATTTTTCACCTTTTATGTTTCATCACTTACCAACTATTATCACCTAAATATCATATGCCCTCTCACCCTCATTAGTACCATTATTTTTAAAAAATTAGCAAAATTAAACTTTTTATGACCGGCAAGCCTCTACATCTTAAATTTTTCTATTGCTCCTGCCTCAATAAAATATAGGGTTTACGTCAGATGCGACAACACAAATCCTGGCCCCATCTTGCCTTCCCTGATTGCAATTTCATGTCACTTGTATTAACGGAGTGATTTCAAAAAAAAATTAAATATCCTCTCTCACTATCATTGATTCTAAATGTTTTAAAGAATATTTATTGCAAGAGAATTGGAGCTTGAAAAAAAAGTAGACAAAAAAAGTGATATTGAAAATGAAAATAAACAAATAAAAGAGAAAATTGGATTTGGAGAGGGAAAATGCCACATAGAAAAGAGGGTGTCAACTTTTTATGAGATTTAAAAAGTGGGAGTTTAGAAAATTTGGAGATCCTACTACATTAATATTTAGAATTAGTATTTACATATTTTAAAATTTCAAATTAGCATATAAAAAAATAAATTAATATTTCAAATATTTGAAATGTTATTTAATGAGAAATAGAATATGGAATGGGGAAGTGGAAGAGTGGGGTAGTGATTTAAAGTTTTATTTTGTTGGCATTAAATTGAAGAAAAAAAAAGTGAAAAATGAGAGGAGATTAGGGAGAGATGCCACATAGGAGAGAAAAAGTGGACTTTTAAGGTGAATATAGGATTAAAGATTTTAAAAAGTTAAGAGGCCATTAATACTACTATATATAGATAAATATCTGGAAAGGTTCGTGTCAGTAAATTATTCTTGCGGGGTACACAACTAGCATAATTTCTAATCATAATTTTAATGGCCTTAGAACATTGTATGGATTGAACCCATTGAGTCCTTCCAACAAACAAAATATAACAACAGAAAAATATAAAGGAAATAGCCATAAAAAGTATTGATATTAACTTTCAACAAAACCCTTTTCAAAAAAAAATCATAATTTCATTGGCACATTTCCCCTTGATTATACACACAACTACGAGAATAGGTATTCCCTAATTTAGCATAATATGAAATCTTATTTCATTTCCTCCTCTCTTAATTAAGAAAATACTTTTTATTCTTTTCACCAATGCTCCACATTATATTAAATAATTCTCATTCTTTCAATGAGGTCAACTCAGTTGTTAGGGAGTCGTTATGAAGGATAATCTCGTCTTCTTGAACCTATGGTCAAATTGCCTGCAATGACCCACTTCTTAAACATTGAATTTCATTTATCTCCATCATCCATGCAAAAGAATGGAAGCAAACCCTTCGTATCTTCCCTCAAGATGTGTGCAGACACGGGTTATCAATATTGTACCATCCAACCCATATTGGGTGAGACAAAAACTGGTGATGTAATACTCTAATTATGTTCTGCCCAAAATACATGTCAAAACTGGACAATACTGGATGGTACTGGTTTTTTTCTGATAAGGAAATTAAGTCCTGAAACAATGGGTCGTACCAAATAATACCGTGTAGGATCGGTTCATGGTTAAATTAAACAAAAAAATAATTTCTACCGAGTTTCTTCTCCCTTTTTCTCTTTGAATTTTGCTACTCAAATCCAAGGTTCAAATGCTAAGGCCTTCATAGTCTAGCAGCATCTTCCAACCTTCCTTTTGTAGAGGTTGCAGGTTCAAGCCCCATAAAGGGCGTTTGGGGGTGATCCCCCTTAGGTTTAGGATAGTGTAGGTTCTTTTGTGGCAAAAAATAAAAGAGAGGTTCAAACATAGCATAAAAATAGTTCTCAATCTAATTAATGTTAGATCAATATGAGAATTATTTAATACCAAATGTATCTCACTTTCATGTTAGCTAGCGGGTGATCTCCTTTGGGTTTAAAATAGTGTAGGCTCTTTCTGTGGCTAAAAAAAAAGTTCAAGCATAGCATAGAAGTAGAGTTCTCAATCTAATTAGTGTTAGTTCATTAAAAGAACTATTTAATACTAAATGTGTCTCACTTTCATGTTAACTGGCTTAGTATAAACAGCATAACTAAAAAAAAAAAATTAGACTAATTATTTCAAATATTTTAGTAAAAAAAATATGATATACTTAATTATTTATGGTTGGATAATATTTTTAAAATATATACATATATGCAATATGTTGTAGAGATAAATTCAAAATGGTATCTGGCATTTAATTCTATCTGCAAATAGCTGGAATTCATTTGCATAAGAACTCTTTCATTTATGTTCGGCATAAGCCACATCGTATACCATATTCCACTAAATAGACTGTTGTGTCATTATGCAAGCCTAAGTTTTGAATACACACACACACACACACACACACACACACTATTAATGAAGTGTGAAGGGTGTGCAAGGTACTAAACTCTAAACACTAAACAGTGTTTTTCATCCGCCAATTTTCGTCAGCACGCGCTTTGGCTATCTACCCTTTCTATCCTTATTATTTTCATGTTTATTCTTACTATGGGAAGACTGTTTTCTCCTCATCCTTAATATTAGGGGAGAGAGAGAGAGAGAGAGAGAGAGAGAGAGTGTGTGCGTGTGTGTGTGTGTAATATCCCATCTAATTAATGACTGTTTTCTCCTCATCCTAACACTCTCCTGCATTCTCATCATGCATTGAGCTCTAAACCCTTTTGGACACTGTTCTGAGCAGCGATGGCTGTTCTAGAGGTAAATCTCTTCCCATGTGTTTCTCCTATTCCTCTCTCGGTTACGAAGCTTTCTTCTTCAGTTTGATTTTGCTTCCTTTTCCTTCGTATTTTTCTACCTTGGTTCTTTGCTTTTCTCTACTTCTGATCCCATGCTTCATTACAGCCACAGTTCCGTAGATCTGGGTTTCTTAGATTCTATAATATTCAATTGTCAATACTGGCAAGGCATTGACTTGTGGCTTGTGATATCCTGGTATCCCACATTGAAAAAGGAGAGGGAGTTTCTAGGCTATAAAAGAAAAACCTTAGACCCTTACATTCAACGAGGCATTTTCTCATGTTGTAGAAACCTTAGCAGAACTCCGCAGTTAAGCGTGCTTAAGCGGGGGCAATGCAAGGATGGGTGATCATCTGGGAAGAACAAAACCGTGAGGGCTTTTGCCCAAAGTGGACAATATCGTTACCATGTAAAGGGTCGGGGTATTACAGATGGTATCAAAGCCGACTCTCCTCACCTCCGAGTGTGGGCCATCCCGTCTCGCGTGACACGTGGGCGGGCTACTGAGTGGGTGGGTCGATAAGGACTGGCAGGCTACTGCACGGGGACGTACAACTCTAAGAGGGTGGATTGTGATATCCTAATATCCCACATCGGAAAGGGAGAGGTGTTCCTGGACTATAAAAGAAAAACCTTGGACCCTTACATTCAAGGAGGCATTTTCCCAGGTGGTAGAAATCTTAGCAGAACTCCGCGCTTAAGCGTGCTTAAGCGGGAGCAATGCAAGGATAGATGACCCCCTAGGAAGAACAAAATCGCGAGAGCTTTTGCCCAAAACGAACAATATCGTTGCCATGTGAAAGGTTGGGGTGTTACATGGCTTCTCAGGTTTTATTTGAGTTTTCTCATCTGTTGGTATTTGATTTTCTCTTGCTCTGTTTTGATTGTTTATATCCGTATTTGTTATTCACTTTAATTAGATCTTATAGTGGTGCATTGTGTAAACCGTGTTTACATAAGCTGGCTCCTGCTTTATGTCTGCATCAAGTAGATTAAGATGATTCTTCAGTGGTTCCATCAATTTGGTTTCACTCAAAGGTTAATATTTATGGTTATTCATTTGTGTGTGTATTTGGACTAAAGGAAAATGCTGAGAACCTAACTTAAAACCACCAGATAGGAATCTATGAGTCCAAATCTTGATTTGTTGAGAATTGTATCTATTAGGTGCTTCAAGTCGTCAACCTTTAGTTGACTTGTGGGGAACATCTAGGCATTTTACAGGTAAGACTCCTTGAGGGAAATCAAGGCTTTGACTAGGGAAACTTCCTCTATTTAAGAAACACCACTAAAATAGACTGAACGTTATTGCATGTCAAGCCTTAACTGAATGTTGCTATTGCATTGTTGTTGGTGATTTTTCTCATCTGTTTGTACTTGCCTTTTTTATTATGTATATAATTTTTAAAATCTACCCTCTGATCATCTGTAGAAATCCGGGGGTATGTTGTCACGGTTTTGTTCCTTCTATTTTGGGGTGTGGTTTTTGAATGTTTCCATAAATCATGAAGTCCCATTTGACACACATTCAATTTGTTTAAATTTAATTTTCTTTTTTTGGGAGCTTCTGTGCATTGTTTTCTCATGCTTCCATTTTAAGGTTTGCTCGAAGATGAAATGAAATCAGGTAAATAGAAATGTCTCCTTTCCTAGCACTTGGACTTGATAATGTTTAGGGTGATTCTAAATACATACACAAATCAGCTAAGTACACCCATGGATCCACCTTCTAAGTACACTCACCATAAATTTTTAAAATTTAAAGAATAACTAAATACACCCACCATAATTCCCAAACTACCCTAACAAAACACAAACCCTACAAATTACTTTGCACACCCACACCCACACCCACACCCACCTTCCTTCCTTCTTCCTTCTTCCTTCTTCCTTCTTCCTTCTTCCTTCTGCTATTTTTCTTGTTGGTTACTCCTCCATCACAACATGCAGGCTGGTATGTATATTCTGCATCTCTTCTCTTTTACTCATAAGTGCAAAACCACCATTTGAGATATGTGCAACAACACCATTGAAGAAATTTTTTTGAACTTTAGTTTACACCCTCTTAGAGAAAAGTTTGAGACAGTGGCACCCTAAATACATAATGTCACTTGATTGATGCAACACTGAACGGATTTTATAAAATGGTGACTCTCAATCTGTTCGGCACTGGTTTGCTGGACTAATGCTCTCTGTTCAGATGAACAGGGCCAAACAGAGAACCTTTGTTCAGATGGACAAGGTTGAACATAGGACCTTCATTTAGTTAGCTATGCCGAAACAAAATCTTTATGTTCGGTTGTTTATGGCCAAACAAAGATCCTAAGTTCGGCGAGACAAGTCCAAACGGTTTATTAGTTCACTTCACTTGTAAGGCCTTTGTTAGTTCACATAGGACCTTGTAATTTACATAATATTTTTATATTAAAGTGTTACTAGTTCACTTGTTAAAAGTTTTTATTAGGCCACAATAAGATTTGATAAGATAAGCCCTTGTTAGTTCACATAATACCTTGTTAGTTAGCATGAAATTTCTCTGTTACCTAACACACTATATTCTCTTTAATGTTGCAGATATGGAAGGATGCCCGTCATCTAGAATTAGATCAACTGCTTCTAATCGGAAGCGTCGAGGTGATGATGAGAGAGCCCCACGTTTTGAGGACAATCGTGTTGAGGCCAAGATAGTTAGTGGGTGGGAGGCGCTTGAGGCCGAAGAAGATGTTGCTGATGTTGAAGAACCAACTGGTCTAGTTCCTGGTGCATCTGAAGATCCGTACTTATTATCTAGTTTTCGTCACCACATTGCTTATGCTATTTGGGTTTAATAAGAAAGCCACCTTTGAAGCGCATAATCATGCACTCAAAATTAGTGGATGACAGTTGCATGAAGAATAGGTACAAAACACAAGATTTCGGGCCATAATTCAGCAAAGTGCCCTTTTCCTCTAGTGACCTCTTACACCTATGTGGGTGGATGAACTCAAGGGGAATACGCCGACCTTCCCTTAGGAAATCGGTAATCTCATGCGCACACGTTAATCCCTGTGTACGTCGAATGACACACCCACGTGCTACTGTGTCACAACCAACTGAATTAGAACGTTTAGTTTCAGATAAAATTTTCTTCAATGTGCAAATTGAAACAATACCCCGCAGCTCGTTAAATTCAAAATAGGCTTGAAGTTGTGTTGGACAACCGTGATGACTTATCATGCATAACGGCCGGCAAGATTGAACAAATAAAGGAAAAGGGATCCAACTAAAATAAATAAAAGAAAAAAAAAGTCACACTCAAAACAAAAGAAAAGCTCTTTATCTCAATACCAAGACTAAACTCAATAACTCAATATCATAGCCTCCTAAACGTATTACAAAATGGCCTATTTATAAGTATTCAAGAAAACCCTAATTAAAACTACTAAAAATAAAATATCACAATTCAGGAAAAACCCTAATTAAACCGACTAAAAATAAGATATTACAATTCAAGAAATCTCTAATATAAGCAGCTAAAAATAAAATATTACAATTCAGAAAAATCCTTAATTAAAGCTACTAAAAAATAAAAGTAATAAAAGATTACAAATCAAGAAAATTCTACGTGATATTACCAAACTTAAAAAGTTTAAATAAAAGTCAAAATATAAAATATTACTAAAATTACTAAATTGCTAAATCTTAAAATATCTTCAACCTATGCTTTTTTGTTCCCCATCATTTCTCCTTGACTCAAAAAAACTCTCCACTGGAGAATTATAAAGATAAAAGCATTTGATGAAATGAAGTTCTTGTTGGCGAAGCACTTCCTCAACAGTGATAGCATGTGACTGGTGAAGATCTACCTCTACAAGATGGCACTTAGAAACTCCATGAAATAATTGATGCGAGGGAAACATGTGAACTGAAAGTGAAAATGCAGTCGTGTCTGCATAAACATCACCAAACAAAACAAGAGGCTTCGAACCACCCCAATTAAGTACCATACCCCCCGTATGAAAAATTGGACCAATATTTAAATTCAACAAAAAATCAATAAAATTTTCATATAGTCCACATTAAAAAATGGCTAAAACATGTCCAAAAGATGTCAGTATGAAATATTTGATTGGACGAGATACATGAGGTACCAAAGTGACAACAATACCTTTACGTTGAAAATAATTGAGAATATCATCTAATATATTGTTAATATCATGTATTAGGAAGAGAATGGTCAAAACTAAAATCAGTTCACTCTTGATTAACAAGCTCAACAAGATGTGCATTACGTGCAAGAACTGGTCGTGAGGAAATAGACTTGGGACAAAAATTTTCTTCTTCCTCTAGATATACCTCCACCTTTAAAGCGTCCTCATAGTCGTCTTCTAAGTCAGTATAAGAGGACATCTCATTTTGAATTTCTTCTTGTAGAGCAACAGAACATGGGCCACTACTAGTGTTTTACAATTTTAGTAGATTTTTAAACTTTACAAAATAATCGAAGACACTAGCATTTTGTGGCATGAGATTGTTGCTAAATATTTGTTGCCTATGAATTGGTCTCATCAACCTTTCAAGGGCATCCATGCTGCTCTTTAGGTTGTTCATGAGGGCTTGAAAGGTGCTCATGTTTTCTTCAAATAAAGTCATAATTATTTATTATAATAATTATTATTTTAATTGGGAATACATAAAATCATGAACCCTTTAACAAAATTTTACTAACTCTCCAATGAATAAGAATATTAATCTCAATATTCTAGAGAATAGTACCTTTTCGAGTTCCAAGTAAGCGTAGATGCTCCCAAAAGTTGTTTAGTAGACCTTCAAATTAGTATCAAAGCTCTCCAAAAATTGCGACTCTTTTTTTTATTGGACCGGATTTTGGGGTTGGTTTGGGTTTCAAAAGTGGACCAAAAAAAGATTGATAGTTTTTTTTTGTTTTTTGGCTGTTGGGTTAGACTTACAATGGGGCCATTGGGTTGACCTTACAATGGGGCTTGGGTTTTTTTTTTGGTGTGAATGGGGTTCAATTTAGAATTGGGCTGGGCTATAAAACTTGGGGTAGGGGATAAAAAGGATGGGATGAAGTGGGTTGTGTTGGAAAATAGACTAGCCCAGTGTAAATGACCTAAAGTGAGGGTGCTATGGGTTGAAATTCTGGACCAGGTCGGATCTTCTTTGAAGCTGGGGATTTGGGATTTTGTTTGTTAGGTGTTCAAATCATGGAGGCTCAGTGGCGAAGGCAGCAGCATCTTGATCGGCGAAGGTGGCAGAGGTCGCGGAGAGCCTGGGTGGCGATGGCAGCGTCGAACTTGTGGCGAAGGCAACGCAACGATGATGGCGCCGATGGTCGCAGTGGTGACTAGGGTTGGCAAGCTCAACTTCACGAGAGAAAAGTCAGGGTTGTTGGTGGGGAGTGGGCTGGTGGTGGCAACCCCGGAAACCACCGGTACTGGTGGTGGCAATGTCAACCGTGAAGGTCGTCGGCACAGGTAATGAGAACGTGAAATGGTGGTTGCACTGGTAATGCAGTACGGCTACGCTGTTTTGTGGTAGCACGGAAGATCGGTGTTTGCTCTGATACTACTTGATGTTGGACGGCCAACAAGATTGAACAAATAAAAGAAAAGGGAATAAAAAGAAAAGTCACACTCAAAACAAAAGAAAAGCTTTTGATCTCAATATCAAGACTAAATAACTAAATATTATAACCTCCTAAACCTATTACAAAATTGCCTTTTTTATAGGCATTCAAGAAAAGCCTAATTAAAGTTATTAAAAATAAAATATCACAACTCAAGAAAATCCTTAATTAAAACTACTAAAAACAAAATATTACAATTCAGGAAAATCCCTAATTAAAGCAACTAAAGATAAAAGATTACAATTCAAGAAAATCCTTAATTAAAGCTACTAAAAAATAAAAGTAATAAACGATTAAAAATCAGAAAAGTTCTAATTGAAGTTACCAAGTTTGAAATTTTTCAATAAAAGTCAAAATATAAAATATTACTAAATTACTAAACTCCTAAACCTTAAAAATATCTTCAGCTTACGCCTTTTCGTTCCCCAACACTATCTGTGTGAATTGTAACTCAAGCAAGTTGTGGATCTTCATCCACAAAACCTCAAAACTTCCTTGGCTAGACGCCAATTGCATTTTCAACTTCGCATGTGAACTCTAGACCCTATTACTGGTAGTTACACCAAAATGCATACATTTGTCCATCCACGTGGCTGCAAACCATTCTTTAAATGGGTCCAGCCAACCCTATCTAATATAATTCAAAGCCTTCGGGTACGTGCCGAAATCCATCACCAGTGATGCAAGACCATGAACAAATTCTTGTCTATGGAAGATAGAACCAAAAGATTCCAATTCAATATAAACTTATCCTACTCCTTCGTTTCGAATAACTTGTTGCACTTTGTGACAACATTTCTACTAATATGCCATCTACATAACAAATGCGTAGAAACAGGAAAGCCCAGTGGAGATAGCATTGACAAGTTCCATATGTATATGAGTCACAATTACCTCAGGAAGACTAGACTCGTCCATCAAAGAATGTAAAATACCTAATGCCCATCGATAGTTGTCTTCCCGATCGTGTTGAAAATATGCAAATGCAACACAGAAAGTCATGTTAGTTGAAGTGACTCCAACAATCTCTAAGAGGGGCATACGGTATCGATTCTTCTTGTACGTACAATCCATAATCAAAACAAGCAGAAAGGTACAAAGCAACACAATACTAGCCAGGTGTGCTCAAAACAAGTCAGTGATCGTCTTAGTGTCTTCACAATTGCGGTGCCACTCGACATACTTATAATGGGCTAATTGGCCCAACAACTGTTGCATCTGTGATCTCCCAAACTCCTCATTTATTCTGAATTTTTATCATGTATTGTAAACTGTCTTGATTGTGGTTGCATTATGCGCATCTATTTGCTTCGACGCAACTAACATCTCCTTTGGCCGCACCATACTCTTTGACGCGTCGACCAACAATGATGATTCCTCCTGTGTTAATCGATCGGCCATATGAATGTCCCTCAAGATGATCCGCATGTGGATGATTATGCAAACCACACACAATGGGTGGAGTTCTTTGGTAGATGAAGATTCCTCTTTTATGGGAAAGATTAAATTGATGTGCCTAATATAAATGGAGCATATGTAACCAAGAAAGATCCAGGCATAGAGCTCAAGAAATGACAAACTTTCATCACTATCCCATTGAGTTATTATATACTATCATAGATATGCAAATCCAAGAACTTAACAATTATTTTAATGAGGTGAATATCGAGTTGCTATTTTGTGTTGCATGTCTAAATCCATTTAATTCATTTGTAGCTTTGACAAGGAAAGATTAGTCCGCTTCGCCAAATTTTACCCAAAATGTTTTTCTATTGTTGAGATATTAGTAATTTCTAATCAACTTGTGAACTTGAGAATTTTATCATGGATGTATGCTCTAGTCTTGCATCTCCAAATTTAAGAGGAATTGGTGACCTTGCTCAGATGATGGTTAAGACTAGAAAAGATATAGGATACCGCTTTGTTTAAAGGCTTTTAACTTTAGCATTGATTTTACCCATTGCGAGAGCTATAGTAGAGAGAGCGTTTTTTGCTGTAAAGATTGTGAAGAACTGACTTCACAACAGAATGGGTGATTAATTGATGCATGATAGTTTGCATATTTATATTGAGAAAGACATCTTTAAATAATATTTGAAATGAAACTATCATGTACATTTTCAAAATATGACAAATTGTTGTGGTCAATTGTAAGTTCAAAATTTATGTTATACATTTATATGAACTTTTTGAGTAGCACTTGGATTTAGTTTTCCTTTCTGATTGTCAAATAGAGAAAAATATATCGATAGTTCTAAGAATTATCCCCCACTAAACAATAATCCTAGCTCCGTCCATGCTTGTGTGCATTTAGAATCACCCCTGTTACTTGTATGGATCAAATTATAATCCTATGGAAATAGTTTTGCTCCCACAGGGATGGTGTTCTATTTCCAACACAGCCAGGATTTAAGAGTGTGAATTCTGGTTTTCTGAACTTCACTCGTAGATATTTTCTTCTATGTTTCCCAAATTCTGTAAATAAAAAAAATACAAAATAAAAAACTTTAGATCTTCGAAAAACGGGCTGGAACAAAGGATAGACAGATGCGCATAAAGCGATCAGAAACCCTTACTAGGCCTACAACACCATAAACTACGGCAAAAGAGGAAAACCACGCGTAATTTAGAAAAGTACGATGCTTCAATTTAAAAGATATGTAATACAAGGTAAAATACCGGCAGGTGGCAGTACCAAACCTGGTCGTGATCATGTTCATCGTCGTTGAGGATAACGAAAGGGTTTAGGTAACAGTGAGTGGACGAATCGGAAGACTCGGATTCATCGCCGTTAAAAATCTGGTCCCCTTCTTCTGCTTCAGGGTCTGACAGGTTGCCGCGTTGTTGTTGTAGTTGTTGTTGTTGTCCACGTGCTTCTTGTTCTTTAAAAACTTTTCTCAGCAATCGAGGCGACATTGGTATCGTGATGGGTTAGAATCGTTCCTGCTGACATCCGAAGCAGCTACAGCTCAAGACGAACAACTATAAACAAGGCACGTTACATTTAACTCCGGTTAATTGAAAATAGAAAGATTTACGAATTTGAAATTACATTGGCTTCTCTTGTGAACTTATAGGGTTAACGGCGTTAATTAAAATTAATATTTTATAATTTTATCCTTGTACTTATTAAAAACTTACTAACTAAAAAATTAAAAAAACAAAATGCCCTCAACTTTTGAACCCTAAAATCTCAAGCACACCATCTAAGAGAAAAGGGAGAAGGGAGAAGGGAGTTATTGACATAACTCTAAAATCCCAAACAGATCGTAGAGACCGGGCATAGACACAACCAAGAAGGGAGAGACAAAAGAAACAAAGAGAGAGAGAGAGAATGGGGAGGCGACAGAGAAGGGCAGGATTGATCGAAGGGTGGTTGCGACGGTGGACGGTATGATGGTTGGGGTTGGAATGACGAGAGACGCGAAGGTTGGGGCTGTGATGGTGGCAATTCGGGATGGCTAGGGATGCGATGGTGGCGATTCGCAATGTTTGGAGCTGTAGCGATTGAAAGCTGTAATGTAGGTTTAGGGGGACTGGGTTTCTCTCTCAATCGGGTCGTGCTCGCATATCTAACAGCAGTATTAGGGCATGATGCCCCCAAACTGTTTTGGAGCGTTGAATTTTTAATTCTAATTTTAGTCGTCCAATTTTTAAAATTAAGAGAAAAAAGTTACTTGAGGGTGGCGCTCAACTGGCGCTTGAGCGCCGGTTGAGCGTGATTTCCAGAGACTTAGTTTTGGTGTTGGTCTCTTGCGACGGCATTTCAATTGTCACAATTTCTTGGGTCGCAAAAACTATTAGCAATGAAAAAATACCGTCATAAAAACTATTAGCGGCGAAAAATTTTGCGTATGGAGGAAAGAGTATCCCGAGGGTGCACTCAACCTGCGCTTGAGCTCATTTTGGGCGTGATTTTCAGAGAGCATTGGTTCCAAACTCATCTTTGCTTTTGCGACGGCATTTCAATTGTCACAATTTTTTGGGTCGCAAAAACTATTAGCAATGGAAAAAAGCCGTCGCAAAAACTATTAGCGACGGGAATTTTTTTTAACGACGGCATCAATATTGTTGCAAATAGATTTCTATTTTTTTTGCCTTTCACACACTAAATGTACTATTTGCAATACTCAAACTAAACCAAAAAAAAATTAAACTTAATTTTATATGTAATTACGATGTTTAAAATCTTCAATAAGATTATTCCTTATAATGTTTGAATAGGATTGAAAATAATTGTACATCTTAAAAGTCGTAATCCATTTTTTAAAATTTCTTCAATTGTTTAACTTTAATAATAACACGCGTCGTCTAATGATTGGTCAAAATTAATGATAGTTGTTCTAAAAAATATTTAAATTAAACAAATACATATTTTATATCAATTTACTTTATTTTTAATGCACCTCCGCTCGAAATATTTAGAGTACGTCTATATGAATTATTTGAAATTGTGCACATTAATTATTTTTCAATGCACGTTGAAATAATTTGCTAACTTCGCTTAATGGGATGGTAAATATGATTAGATTCTTTATAATTATGGTCACATTTTTCTTACGTAATTGTGCATTGTATAAGATTGGAATAATGGTGGATGGTGTTTGACATTACTAAAACTAATAGTTTATAGATTGTAAATTCTAAAATAAGTTGTGAGTATTTCTTAGAACTTATAAATTACAGCTGAAACAAAAAGTTATAATTATACATTATAATAGAAATTGTGAGTGTTTGTTAAAAATTATAAATTACAGTTGAAACATATAAACATTAGTTATAATTTGTAACATAAGTTATGAACATCTAAAAATAATTATAACTTATAGCTAAAATTAATAACATGAAATTAAAAGCTACAATGAGTAGTTTTGCCAAACACCCCCTAATTCTCTTTCCAATGCACATATGACCAAT
>JAUMHN010000015.1:3890900-3903359 GCA_032360265.1 Heliamphora ciliata | reverse complement strand
AGAGAACTTGAACTAACGAACCCTTAAACACAAAATCAGAGCCTTTACTAGTCGAGTTACCCCTCAAGGTTAAGCAACTTGGTAGATTCACCAAGTTTAAGCAAACCACAGATAAGTAACTGCATAATTCTGCTGGCAAAGCTCTATCTCCAGTGTGAAAGTTTAAACTTTCTGCAAATACCAGCTCAATGTAGAAAGTTATCAGGTTATAATCATGATGTTGGTGAATTCACTGAAGAAAGATAGATAATGAACATTGTCTTCCTGTCAGATAAATTATGTGAAACTAGCAGAAAATTGGACTTGTGTGTGAACATGATTTGGAAAAATTGCTTTCCTGGCCCTCCCACACCTAGGACAATTTGTCAATTATGAAAAGACTCTCTCCTCTAAGGGGTGCTGCTTTAAAATATCAATCAACACGGAGCCACAAAGAGGGCCTTCTCTACATGAGCCACTACTTAACACCAAGAAATCATTACTTGCAAGGGGATCAAACATGTACAGTACAGTACCACAAGCATAGAGGTGCATTCTCTGATGTGATGAACAAGAAGCAGCAAGATCCAATCTTTCAATTGAAAAAACAGCTCATATTACTTTAGACTTGTGCAGAAAGCATAGATAACCAAAAATGCATAGTAAGTGGTTGATCATTAATAAGTACAAAAGATTGGGTAATTACATACTCGCGGCTTAGAAAATATTGCTATGTAATCAATTCTCTCTCAAACGTGAGCTTTTTTCTAAAATTAATATGTTAATTTGTTCATTATGTTTCTTAACATGCAGAATATTGATGAGACAGGGCTGCCTTTTCTGGTAACCCTGAATCCATCTCGCATCCCGGAACATACATTGCTGAAGTGGTCAACTGGCCATCCAATCCCATCAGTTGCTGCATCAAAAGCATCACTTGAGCTTGATCATGTTCAGGGGAAGAGAGGAATATGGTTCTGTGGAGCATACCAGGGTGAGCGTCTTTCATCATTTTGGCTCTTCATGAAGCTTGGAGCACATTCATAATCATATGCCAACTATGTAGATATTATTTAATAAAGCAAGAACATGAACTTATACTTTATGTTTATAACAAACTTATAATCTCAAGGAAGTATAATTGTTAACAATTAAGCAGTGCAAACTCATGAGTATTTTTTGCACGAGATATCATGTTCGATTCTTTCAGCTGTCATTACGATTTACTTCAAATTGCTCTAGCTATAGTATTTTCATCACTTGTAGAAACTAAGTAGCTTGCGTTCGTTTGAGGCAAGTTAAATAACTTTCAGCTTACTGATTCATTTTACGCATTTTTATTCAATTCTTTCAGGCTATGGTTTCCATGAGGATGGACTAAAGGTAGCGTTGATTTTATTATGAGCACATATCCCTTTTTGTTTAATACATAGGTAGTGATTTCAAATGCAATGGAAATACTTGTGTGCTTTTACATGTTGAATAATAAGCTGAAAGGAATTGCCTTCAAGAAAAATGGTAGCTAATCTCTAAGTGTTGTGGTTAGCTCAAGTGGCATGAGCTCCAAAAGCCCCCACTTACCACCTTGGGATCAAATCTTGGGGTCTCCAATCCATGCTTACCTACCCCCCCCAAAAAAGGAGTAGCTAACCTATTACTTGTTTCCTTTATTATTTAATAGGGGTTTGTGGTCCACGAGTTGCATGTGCATTTTTATTTATTGTATGAAATATTAAATAAAAAAATTTAATAATATTTATAAAAACTAAGAAGTCACTATAAATACGGAATCAAGGAAGCAAAAATTACCTATAAAATACTTATACATTATGCATAAAGAATTGTACTTGTGGGTATACTAAGTAACAAATTATGTGTTACTTAGTAACTCCCATTTGAAAATAGTTGGAATGTGGTGTTGGTTAATGGAAAACACTAACTACGCACACTTTTTTATTTAGTACAGTGGCTATAGGCATTGAACATTTGTACATGATGCAGGAAAACTTACAGTTGTAGGTGTATCAAACAAAATAGTGTGTGCATCTAAAAACACCCCTTGTTAACTTCCAGAGCAATTTTTCTTACACTTTTACCCTCTTGATTAATAAAAGATTTTACATATTTACCCTTTTTATAATGAGCAAATTAGTGGGAGAGGCTTCACCAAATTAATTGGATTACCCCTAGTCTTTCCTTATTCTAATAGTATAGATTTATGCAGCACACAAGTAAATGGTAGACCCCGTGGTTCAAATCCTGGGGTCTCCAATGGCCGCTTACCTACCCACAAAAAGAAAATGGTAGCTAATCTATTACTTGTTTCCTTTATTCTTATTTATGAAGCAGACAATTAATATATTTTTGCAGGCTGGCCTTGTCGCTGCACATGGTATGCTTAGAGAAGGTTATGCTGTTTTGAACAACCCCCAACATATGGTACCTTCTTTGATTGAAACAGGAGCTCGCTTTTTTGTTACTAGGTTCCTTGGACACTATATATCTACTGGTTGTTTAATGTGAGTTCACCCTAATTATATATTTTATTTCCATAACAATGTTTGCAGTTTTCCAAATTTTCTTCTCTTTAAATGATGTATGTGCGGCTGCGTCCTAAGCTCATCATGTCTTTTTTAACCAATTTCAATATCCTTCTAGGTTAGTCATGTGTTTCGCTGGGGTTGGACTAATGGAATGCTTGAGGATTTTCTTTTCTTCGGAGATCTAAGCAGAGAATCTAAATATCTAAAAGCTACACATTTTAGCCTTGCAAATAAGTTCTGCACTTGGCTGTCCTTGTACTTATTCTGTCATTGCATCTTAACCTCATATTTCATGGATGAATGTGTGAATGCATGTGTAAAATGTTACCAACAATCTGGATCAGGAACGTATGGCTATTGCAATTACATAATGGCAGCTTAATGTACTAACTATTGTTCTGGTTAGGTGGTACTTTATGACAACTTTTTGGAGATTATGTAATGGAATATTTTTATGCCGTTGTTAATAAATAAACACAAGTGATTTCAAATGGACACCTATATGCTTGATGTGTTGTGTGTTTCTTGTTTCATTCTCAATTATAGGAGCCTCTAATGCATGCATCTGCTCTGCCAAACTAGATTATCTTTATTCAAAGGAAAAGTATGACCACTCATGAGGAGTGTTAACTATAGATAAATCTTCCAGTCTTAAATCTCCTAAACCACTGGGTTGTCAGAATTCTACGCATCATTCTTTACCTTCAGTCCTCCATACCCATGAAACAAGTCCTTGCTTAGTTGGTTCTTCATTTCCCCATGTACCCAAATCTACTTTCCTTTGACTTAGCATAGTTACTCACCAGTCTCGACATCATGCTGTTTTGTTTGAATTCCATCATGATGAAAATGATGAAAAATTTCTCTATGGAACCACAGTTTATTGGAGGAAGGAGGTACAATCTTCACCTTTGAAGGAACCAGGAAGAAATGTCTCCTTAAAACTTCTTTGAGAGTTCACAATCCCCAGTTTTATTGGAAGGTATTCTCCTTTCTTTTAGTTAAGGCATTGCTTTTACTTAGGGTAGTTTCATATGAAATTGAAACTAAAGAAGAGATCAACCATTGAAAAAAATAAGAAACAAAAGAAGAAGAAGAAACAAGTAGAACAGTTCAAGCATAGAATTAGATAGCTTGATATACATTATTGGGTCTATTTCCTAACAGCTTAAGCTTTTGGAAAAATTGGTGACTTAACATAGTATCAGAGCTCTGGTTCCACGAGATCTTGGGTTCAAGTCTCGTGATATGTATTTTCCTATTATATTTGTTATTTTCCTGTGCACTATGTATATTGGTGCACCTGTTCAATTTAGTCTGTTTGCCTCTTTACGTGCGAGACAGGATCGCACGTGAAGGGAAGTGTTAGATAGTTTGATATACATTGTTGGACTCATTTCCTAACAGCTTAAACTTTTGAAAAAATTAGTGACTTAACGCGTACTATTGTTGATGAAGTTTTAATGCACATCTTACTTAGATGGAATTCTATTGGCAGGTTGCTACACAGGCTGATTTAGGCCTTGCAGATGCATATATTAATGGGGATTTTTCTCTGGTTGATAAAAATGAAGGTCTTCAAAACTTGTTCATGGTAAGTCAATGAATCTTAAATTCAACTTTTAGCATCTAGTATTGGTGTTTTCCTTCCTGACCTCTTTTTCAGATCTTCATTGCCAATAGAGATTTAGAGAATTCTGTCACAAGGAAAAGGTAAATTTTGTTCCATAGATATGATGTGATGCAGCTTGCATTCATCTCCTATGTTTCCATCCTTGGGTGAATATCATATCTTTGTTGTAGGGGCTGGTGGACACCATTGCTTTTCACAGCTTCTATTGCATCTGCAAAATATTTCTTTCATCATGTTTCACGGAAAAATACTGTTACACAAGCTCGCAGAAATATCTCCCGTCATTATGACCTGGTATGAAAAATTAACTTCTTCAGCATGCTTCACAACAATGCTAAGATGCACACACCTGCACCCGAGTCCTTTTGACATGCTGTCTATCCAAATAAAGAAAAAGGAAAAAAGGAAAAAAGTAAAAGAAAAAAGAATTCTCTCAAGTTGTCAAACAACGCAGGAAACTTTTTGAGATAGGAAGAAGTTCTAAGAAAGTTACACAAAGACGTGAAGTATTTTTTAGCTCGAGAAGATGGATGAATATGTGTTTTCACTATGACATTTGTTCAAGCACAGTATGTTAAGCACATAGCAATGCAAAATTCAAAGAGTCCACTTAAGCGTACTCAGTAAATCTAAGCATGTAAAAGCACTCAATTGAAGATTGTAGTGTATGGTTTTAAGATTCTCAAAGCGAAACCAAATGTAGAATGCGGTTTTGAGGTAGGAGTGGGAAGCAATTATCCTCATGAAGCATGGGCGTATATTAGTGATGAGAACTTGGTTACTCTTCATTGGTGTTCCTTTTCTATGTTACTTTATGGAGCTTTTAGACATTAGATTACGTGAACATAAGTTATCAAGGGGGAATTCATTTTTGTATTATCGAATATCTAGATTCTAGTTCAAAGACGCATAGTAGTTGTTAATGCAATTTTCTGCACCAATTGGATAAAGATCGAGGGCTTTACTCGAGATCTTGTGATAGTGATTGCTCGTTATCTTCAGCCCCTGAGTACCTGCAAAGAAAATGTTTGGGGGAACCAGGTCGTGTAGATCAAGACCCCTCTGCTTAAGTTAGAATATAACAATATCAAAAATCTGTAATTGTAGAGAGAATGTGAATATGAAATTCGATCCTTACTCCCTCGTAGATGATCCCTTTATATGGGAGTAAATGAAGCAAAAATTTAAGATAGTTATCCCTTGATTATAGCCATCTAAATGATTATATGACGTGATTCTCAGCACCATTTTAGACATGATTTAAGGAGACTTAATCTTATTGGGTTGAGATGCCCTATCACTCGAAGAAGGCTATTCATGTTATACTCAGTTCAGTTTGCTCAGCTACTCATGGTATGCTCGGCTCAACTATTCAGCTCGGGCGCTTTGTCTCTATTGTGGTCAATCATTTTTGTTAGAGAAATATATCCATATTAGTAGTCGACGCCAATAATGTCACGAAATGATCCCAGTGGAGTTTGACATTCAGTCTTTGGTAACTCGCTAATACTACAACTTCCGACTAGTTCTGCTGTTGATTTAAATCTTTTTATATTGATATATACGTGTTCTTAGTTAGATATTTTATTACTCATGTGAGACTTTATTGGCTGGAATTCCACTTGACTGACCTTGCCATTTTTTATTGTTATTGTCTAATTTAGATGCACTAACACTGAAGATGCAGGCTTCCTTTTTATGAAACTTTTGTTTAATTTGTACTATTGCAACTAAGAAGGGGTCCACAACATGTGGGGCTGACCAACTTTGTTTTGATATGTATTTTTCTAGAGTAATGAACTGTTTGCTCTTTTCTTGGATGAAACAATGACATACTCCTCTGCAGTATTTAAGGTCAGGACCCTTTTGATTGGTTGTCTTCAAACAAAAGTTTATCTTTTTTATTCTTTTAACTTATGGTATTCTCATTTCCATTGTCAAATTTTGACAGTCCGAAGATGAAGATTTGAAAACCGCACAGCTGAGAAAAATCTCTATTCTGATTGAAAAAGTGAGGCTAATGTTTAGAAGTTGCTTCATTTTCAATGTTGATTTGTGCATAAACATACTTTTTGGCACTCTGATGTCTAACCAATCCAGGCAAGAATTAGTAAGGAACATGAAATACTTGAGATTGGATGCGGTTGGGGAAGCTTGGCTATTGAAGCTGTCAAAAGGACTGGATGCAAATACACCGGCATAACTCTATCTGAGGAGCAATTGAGATTTGCAGAAATGAAAGTGAAGGAAGCTGGCCTTCAGGTAATTAAACTTTTCTAGGTCACCATTTGGTTATACTTTGTAAGTACATATTTTCTTTCTGAAGCATAAAAGTTGCAGTACTAAACAAAACAAACACTTTCTATTAGTTTAACCAATAATATGTTGGGCTAGGTGTCTTGTATTCTACATAACTCGTATTTTTTATTATTTTATTTGGTCTATATATAATTGGGATGGGTAGAATTAGGGTCCACTAGGAATTCTTTTTTGTATAAAGTTTAATATTATATAGAGTTATGGGCTTCTAGGTCTTCCTTGGTGTGCCTATAAATAGGACACTAGTGGAAGCTCTAGGGTTATAGAAAATAAGACAAAAAAATATACTGATGCTAGCTGGTAGAGAATAGAAAGTGGCTATACTCTTTCACGCACGACGTAGTGGAATATTTGCTCTCTCACTCATGGATGAAGGTCAGTGTGGGCCGAACTACGTGAATCCTCCATGTTGATTATTTTTTCTGCTTTTATGCGTGGCTTTTTTGCTTCGATTTGTGTTCGGAAATTGGTGCTTAAATTCCAACAAGTGGTATTAGACCCGACGGTTGACGATTCGTAGCCGTGGTATCAGAGCATGATATAATTTTTTGATTTTGTACCATACAAATCAAAAAATATTTAATTCGCACACAAAAAAACAACGAATGCAGATTTTTTAAAAAAATGCTGTAGAGACGAACAGTGCTTCGACGGAAACGGCGTTGAAGGTTTTGTTACAGGTTGATAATTGTCCAAACTCCCCGCTAACCAAGACGAATTAATTACACAACTACTAAGTTGACATTTGATTATTAAAATTTTCATTCTGTAGGTTTTTCTTGTATGTTTAACAAGATCTTACTCTTTGCAAAATCCATTTTTTTAAAATTATGAATCAAATCACCTCAGTTTTCTTTTATTCGTTAGAATCTCGGCAAGAATGCCCAAATTATAGCATTCATAAAATGTGCATGCATATTTCTGGTTGATAAATCATACTCTCTTATATCTCTACTTATTATCTCATCAAATCTCTTACTATTCTAAATCAATATTGTCAGGACCATATAAGATTTCTTCTTTGTGATTATCGCCATTTGCCTGATTCCTACAAATATGACAGAATTATATCTTGGTGAGTTCATCTCAAAAGTGCTTCAAATCATAACAATCCTATTTTGTAACCTTTCTGATTACCATCTCCAGTGAGATGATAGAAAATATTGGCCATGAGTACATGGAGAAGTTTTTTGGTTGCTGTGATTCGGTATTGGCAGAAGATGGGCTTCTTGTTCTCCAGGTAATGATGCTACAAAATAAATAAATAAAAATGATACATTCTTTTGGTTGTTCCTTTTGTTCTCCTTTACAATTTTTCTATGAGAATTCTTTAATTAGCAATTTTGTTTATGTCTTGGTTGCATTGAATTATTAAATGTTTTACCTTCATTATCTATCATTTTCCATGGTGGATGACTCTACTTGATTGAAATTCCCACTACAGTATCTACATAATTGTTCATTTTGTATTTATATTTAACACTACACTCCCGTGTGGATTACTTAAATCTTTTTTTAAAAGTAATTCATCCTTGTCATTAGGCAGTGTTAATGTAGGTAAATTTTTACGACATTCATTTAATAATTTTGCAAAATTTTTATTGTATGGGTTTTCTTAACTAAGCAAAAAAATTTTATAAAATCTTATGCGGAAGTTAAACACCGTGAGAATCTTTCTAATTGCTTTCTACCGATTCAACCATCAGTCCATTGCTAACAGTTAAGAGTGGTTTTTTTTTTCTCCCTATAGTTCATATCAATACCAGATGTGCGGTATGATGAGTACAGGCGAAGCTCGGATTTTATAAGGGAATACATTTTCCCCGGTGGATGCCTACCTTCATTAAGTAGAATAACATCAGCCATGGCTGCTTCCTCCAGACTCTGGTAAAATCAAACGCTGTTCCTTTAAACTTCGGCTGCCATTTCTCTATTCTACTTCGTTTTTCTTCAAATCTCTACTGAAGTAAGTGCTTTGAGTACAGCGTTGAGCACCTGGAAAACATAGGGTTGCATTACCACCAAACACTCAGATGTTGGAGAAAAAACTTCCTGGAGCAGCAGAGGTAAGTGAAACTACCCCCATTAAATTTTACTGCTTCAATTCGTGATTAGACTCTTTAATAAATAAAAGATGGTCATGCCTCTACTACATATGCACAACATATCAAGAGGTAACCTAGCAACTTACGCTTCGTTTATTTCGATGGAAGCTATTTTGGAAAAAAAATTCCAACATATATTGATATGAACTACAAAAAGACATTTTCTGGGGGAAAAAACTTCTGTAGAAAACATTTTCCAAAATACGTTTTCTGTTGAAACAAACGAGGTGTTAGAGAATCTCATATATTATTGTCCATTCATACTAGAGTATATGTATGAGCAAGCGATGGGTAAAAGAATTGGTGGCAGACTCTTTATCTTTGCATATAGACACATCACACGTGACCTTCATACATAATACTCTCATTTTTTTAACTAACCTTAAATTGTTTGATTACCAAAGGATAGTTCATAATCTGGATCAGAATAAGTCAACAGGTTTATGCCATATGAAATGCCCAATTTTTGGAAATCGTCATAAATCTAGCTAGGAGTAAAAGGATGTGAATTTGTTATTACAAATTGTAGGTATGAGGTTCTGGTGTAGATCGGAATAGTGAAGTTTGGGAAGATGGAGTGCACCACGGTGGCTCGAGGACGCCGGAGGTGGAGGAGGTGAGAACTTAGGGCAGCCTTAGAGAGAGAAAAGATAGTAGTGGAGTGCAATCGGAGATATGGAGAGGTTGAGATGATCTAGTTGAGGATGATATGCTCTGAAAGGAGTGTGCCCATTTATAAGCGGTGTGGAGGGAACCTGTATCTTCAAGATCACTAAGGACGACGGGTGTTCCACCTGCCATTGGTTCTGCAGATATGTTCTGCTGGCTCTGATCGCCTATACGATATGCTGAGGTGGGTATCATACGGCGTATCATACGGCGTATCACAATGCTTGCAAGTTTGGTCTACTAGATGCCAACTCCTAAGCTTGAAGGAGCTCTATGTCTTGATCAGGTATCTCTCTCCATATGACCGGTCATATGGAGTTGCTTGGACGCCACTCCATTGACAAATCCTAGAGTTTTAGCCTCCAAAATACGTACCTCCTTTGTTCTCGAGTAAGGAGGTGCCTAGGCCCTGCTCCCAGCCTAAGACCATGTTAATGTTGGAGATGGTGTAGGTTGTGGGCCCACTTGCCCAAAAGGGGTTGGCCCGATGGCCTGCATGGAGATTGGCATGGCGGTTTGCATGGAGATTGACCCAACGATCTATTTGCGTGGAGGCGAGGAGATTGGCCCGACGGCCTGTGTGGAGATTGTCCTGGCGACCTCATAGAGATTGACTTGACGGCCTATTTGGTTGGAGGCGAGGAGATTGACCCGACAGCTTGTATGGAGATTGGCCTAACGGCTCACTTGCCCGGAGGCAAGGTGGACTAGATACCCACACAAATAATCCATAAAGAAAAGTAATACAAGTTTAAAATTCTTCCATTTCTTTGCCTCTGATTTATGTTCTCTCCAAACAATGAGTGTACATAAATCGGTTTATTCGGTTTAGAGGTTTTAATTAATTAAACCAAACGATAAACATTGAATTTGTTAATTTTGTAAACCAAAATAATCCAAATGAGAAGAGAGAACTAATCAAACCAACCATAAAGATTAGTTTGGTTTGGTTGAATTAATTGGTTTCCATTTGTATCATAGGATTGGCCACTTAATGCTACGATTAATATATACAGATACAATATATACGATTAATATATACAGATACAATATAATCAACATAAGCGTAAAAATTGAAACTAAAGTCAACTATTATTTCATAATATAAAACCAAATTTATATTGTTACGATTACAATTAAAAGCATATTTTATAAAGAAAAATTCACTATTTAGTGTTAAGTGGTTTATCATTTAATCATATACAATTTACTGTTACATGAAATCAATCATAGCAGTCGGTCTATAATTTGAGAGAAGCAAGTATAGCGGTAGGTTAGCATTTGAGAATTTTGGATTGAATCGCTTTTAAACTCAATTTAAACTGTTAAAATCATAAACCGATTCAGCTTAGCTGATTTAGCATTTTCTCTCATCCAAACCAAACCACACAACCAAGTAAACCAACTTCTCAATTTAGATTGAATTGGATCGCTCACGTCGGTTGTTTTATACAATTTCTTGTTCACACCTACTCCAAACATCTGCTGCCTTTGTCACTTAATCTGCTATATGTATATATGTCTTCCTCCCTCTTTCAGCCTCTGATATGTGAAGCTCATTAAAAGCCTAGCTAGGATAACTTTAAGGTGCTATATGTATAATTATAATTATGGATCCGAAAGATTTCCAAGTCCTTGACAAACTATTTGTGTTCTTAGCAAAATCATTGCACTGGGATTCAATGAAAAGTTCATCCGGACATGGGAGTATTATTTCGATTATTGCTCGGCTGGTTTTAAAACTTGCACGCTTGGGGATTACCAGGTATTACTCAGCCCTTGTCACACTACTAATTTCTCTTTTTGCTCCATACTTTGCGTTTATACTGCGTTGTAACACACCACCCCTATTTAATCTACTCCTATTCTTGTTCAAACAGAAAAATTAGATAGGGGTAATGAACTTAATGAGATTCATGATGCAAATAACAATAGTTGTATTAACTTTTCATCGGTCTCATTTGAAGCCCGAATTACTTCTGAACACAAGATTACAACTTGGGTTTTGGGCTTCAAAAAGAATTCATCAGTGAGCTTTATGTGGAATCCATTGATTATGGATGGCAGTAAGGCGAGGTGGGGCAGTGTGGGGCATGAGTGGGTAGAGAAAATTGAAAAAGTGGCAAGAACGGGGTAGGTTCGGGTCCATAATGGAGATATTTTTCAATTTTTAAGAGAAAATGATCCTGATAAAAATAACATGCAATGATATTAGAAAAGTAATATTAATAAATGATTAGAATTAAAGACAAAAAAATAAGAAATACAAGTACAAAATAAAAAATAAGTATAATATTTTTTTGTTTTTATTTTATTGTATTGTTAAATAAAATTATATATACATATTGATATATAATATCTTTAATTAATATAATCGAATACAAATTAGGAAAAAAACAGGATGGTGAAAGGAATTACTGTTCCCTTTCTATTTTTTTATTGGGAATAGGAAAACCCGTAAAAACGGGATAAGAGATCGCTAAGAGCGAGAAAAAATTGCCATCTCTACCATTGATCGATTCTAATTAGTTATGATTTCATTTTTTATTACTTACCGTTGATGTTCTCTCTCTTTTCCGGAGCTCAAGGAAGTGTTTGGATTCCCGTTAATGTAGGTTGTTTTCTCGCGTCCTGGCAATGTCTCTGCATTGGGTAATCCATACAAGGAAATTCCATCTGTGTAGATCAACCTCTTTTTACCCCCTTCAACTACTGATGCATTTTATCATTTGAAGACGAACAGAATCATTCAAACCTGGCCACAAAGGTTCATTTATTTCTCATTCTCTGTCTGATCCTTTTATGCGTTTGGGAGCCAACTTGAATAATCTTCCCTGATGGTTCAAAATGACCAGACAATGCATTTGCAACGAACCTTATTTTCATGACTTGTAATGTTGATTCTTATGTATGATGTGGCATGCAATCATTCTAAAACATGCACTTCGCGTCGGTGATGAGTGAAATCAGTACAAGTTCATGCTACAGTTGGGTTTTAAATATCAGTTATTGCGTATCAAATCATTTTATACGTATAAAATTTTAAATATCTGATACTGATGTTTCCTTATGTGTCGGATGATACCGACTGATATCTACCGATACATATGGATATGTATTTCAATACCATGATTTATAACCTTAGTTTATATGTGCCTTAGCATACAAACAAAGCATAATTCGTGTTGTCTGACGAGAGTTAGAGGGAAAA
>JAUMHN010000015.1:3838786-3878300 GCA_032360265.1 Heliamphora ciliata | reverse complement strand
TATATATATACTTGCATATGATGGGTGCACTCCATTTCTTCATACGGCATAAATTCAAATTTTTGTGTTATTGGTGCATTATGAGATTAATGAAGAAATACAATTAATATAATGTCGTGTCTTGGAACTTATGATGCATTTGATGTGAAAAGGAGATTGAATACTAAAACCGAATGTGACTGGACAATGAAATAGAAAGGTTGAGATTGGAATTGAAATGATAATGTGTAAAGATGATTGGGGGAGAAACCAGTTGTGGGTTAAACCCCCGAATTTTTGTGAAAATAAACAAATAATGAACCGTATGGACTAATGTGGATTAAGTTGGCTTAGCGAGTCCACGGTGAAAGATCGAAAACTTGTGCAAGATGGAGACCACATGCCTACGGGTTAGCCCCTGAAATATGATGTTGTATTGTGGTGAGTTATAGAACTATCTATTATCCAATGGCTTCGCGTAGCCTATTGGGATAATAGGGAGGAATTTTTATAAGCTGCACCCGATACTGGTTCATTAACTGTGATAAATTAAATGTAATATGATTTTGTGATAAATCGGGTAATGATAATGTGACACGATTTTTGTGAAAAATCGGATAATAAAATAGCGATATGGATAATATGAAAGAAAGAATGGGAACAAATTGGTGTACGTGGGTGCGTGCGTGTGAAAGAATAGTAAATTGGTAAAAATTTATATTTTTCTTCGGTTGCACCCATCACATCTCACAAATCATGCATCACCTATGAGTTAATCTATATCCTACGAGCTTCATCTCACGTATGTTTACTAAACTATTTCAGGTTCTGGAGACCAGGAACGATACCATGGCAAGGGATGCTTTGGGAAAGACTAGAAGGAAGATTTTGTGTTTGTTTATATTTTTTCATTATGATTGTATACAAATCGAAATGGAGTATTGTAATTAAAGATATTATGATTGTGAACGAACCTTTGAGATTTCAAGCCTTTATTGTAAATTGGATATGTGCGAGAATACAGTTGTTTGAAGATAAGTTTTTATATCATTGGAACTTAAATTCTATGGTGAATGAAAGTCGTTGATGATGACCCCTAGGAGGAACGGTTTGGGATTGGTTCACGGACCCGGGTTTGGGTCGTGACAATAACAGTCATTGTCCCCTGTGTCAGAAAGAGGAAATCCTCTCAGTAGCGATCCCTCAAAGTCGTAGGAAAGTATTTCTCCAGAAATACCTTCGTGAATGCATCCCAGGTGCTCCCAACTGTAGTCCTAGCAAACTTCCACCACATATGAGCACTCTCTCTCAGCTGGAAGGCAGCAAATGAAACCCGCAGATCATCCTCCTCAATCTATAGAGTATCAAGGATCTTGGTAACCAACTCCAGCCACGCAGTGGCAACCATGGGGTTGGGATCCCCAGAAAAGATAGGAGGGTCCAGACGGCGAAACTCTCACATCGCGACCATCGCCCTCGGCTCTGGTATGGTCTCTCTCCCCCTAGAAGCCTCAGCCAGTTGCCGAATTGAGCCGACCATCTCACGCAACAGATCTCCATCAGCAGGTCCTTGGGGTGCATTAGCATCCCCAATATCTGGGACTAGAACGTCCTTTTGGCCAGAACCATGGCCACGGCCTCGACCACGACCTCGTTCTTCCCGCGTGGACATAACTCTATACGGAAGCAACATAACAGGATAAGCATCCATACAATATGTTATTGCTAACGTAAAATATAGATAAGCATGCTAACACATAGCCACTTAATATCATGTCATCACATCTCACATATCGAGGATAACCAACAGAAAAGACTCGTCACTCTGAACAACCTACTCAGATTCCTTGCTAGAAATCACGTCCGCGAAACGCGTCTCTAACATGGCTCCCAAGTATGTGAATCCAAATGCCCGAAAGCAAGACTAATCAATCCTAAGGCCCAACCCCCGTACTCACGTATACACCCAAGCTATCATGCTATGTTAGGAAAATGCTGTAACACATACAATCAAGCACACATACATCCACACAAGGTAATGTACCCTCTTTCCCATGGCTCATAGGTATTCGAACCCAAAGCTCTGATACCAAGTTGTCACCCCCCAACATCAGGGTCACGCAAAAGCCCACCAAAATACCATTTGAGAAAATAAGATTTGCAATTGGAAAATCATCAACTCAAAAATATACATCATTTGGATAAAAAAATCCCCACAATTCAACTCTCATAAACTGAAAATATGCATCTCATACATGAATAAGAATATCGCCCAAAGGCGTACAAAACCAGCCATCACTGGCATTACATGTAAAA
The DNA here is from genome assembly GCA_032360265.1 of Heliamphora ciliata. Taxonomy (NCBI): domain Eukaryota; kingdom Viridiplantae; phylum Streptophyta; class Magnoliopsida; order Ericales; family Sarraceniaceae; genus Heliamphora; species Heliamphora ciliata. The sequence goes on along the minus strand of JAUMHN010000015.1, from coordinate 3,876,005 downwards.
GTATATGTGCAAAAATAGAGAAAACAACAGCAAGTCTTCCATCACCTCTGCAACTAGGTCAACTCTTCATGCTCACCTGAAAAGATTTTACAGCAAAATCTCACACCGTGAGCAAAAGCCCAATAGAACATAGACAATAAAACTGTAAAGCAGGCTATGCAATTACACATACACAGGCTCAACCACAGGAGCCAAAAAGATTTTCCTTCCAAACCACAAGTTTGCATCAGACTACCACGAGTCTCAAAAAGGTTCTATCTCATAAAACCCCACGTTTTCAATCCTTCAAACTATGCATATCATCCTATCAGATATCATGCCACAGTTAAGGAAAATCTGTAAATAAACAGTATGCTCCACTCGGGTCACACAGCCGAGGAGAAAAGATGTAAATGAAATCCTATGTACCGACTCTGCTGTACAGACAAATGTAACAACTATAGACTCCTGCCCATTACCCTAGTCCTGAACCACTTAAGACCTGCTAGGTAATGACAAGTTCTAAACATAGTTACAACAACAACGCCATTCACAGAGGCAACCGACTTCTTTACGAATTTCCATGACCAATGGGAAAGCACCCCAAACCATGCACTTGTTTCTTTACGGTTTTCCATGACCGATGGACGAAACATAACCAAACCACGTTTACGGGGATTAACCCGAGAGACTGTAGCGAACCCACTCTGCACACGTTTTTTGACTTCCACCAAGGAGCAATAGAAGCCCAACTCAAAATCACATACTGTCACGGTACATCTATGAAAACATTTAAAAATCCACCGTAGCTCAACTACGAAAACCCACAAAACAGTTTATACAACACATATATAAAAGAGACCCAATCTATCAAAATGGAGATCTAAAATCATTTCCCACAAAACGTGTAAAAGGTGAGACTCAGCCTTGCAGGTTAACTCCAAACCTCCAAAAAGACATTTTTCACCATTTTCTCAAAACTCCTCGTTTTCAAACCTTCTTTTGAAAATTACGAATACCACGTACCCGAAACATGTATACAACCAAGAAAAGGCGTAAAAATCCACTTTTACCCAAAACCAAGGTTTACACAAGAAAATCACATTTGATGTATTTTCTACCCGGTAAAAACACGTATAACCACATATATCACCTTTATACAGTAGTAGGGTCTAGAATCCTACCTCGGAGAGTCAAGAACTCGACGTCTCAAAACTGAATAGCGTCAGAACGAGAATCCGACCAGATGAATGCGAAGCCCTCGGCCCCGATAGCAAGGATCCGCAAAGGGATCAACCCAAAATCAAGCCCCGGGCCCTCAAAGTTAGAGAGAAGGCAGAGAAAAAGGGTTTCTTAGCCTAGAAGAAAATTTTTAAACAAATATCTCCGCCACTGGGATATTTATAGAAAATAGAAAATTGCACTGTTCAGTCGACTGAACCTCTGAGTTTAGTCAACCGAACTCAGAAAACTTGGTTCAGTCGACCGAACCAACCCCTCCAATCAACCGAACTCAAGACCAGAAGCGTACTGGAATCTGTTGTGGTTTCTTAGCCCAAAAACCAACTCAACCAACCTAAATAAGGTCTAGAAAAGCATAAAACGCATCTACACATGCAGTTCTACAACTATAAAGCATAAATCATGCATCAATACTATTCATATACTGAAGGAAACACATCAAATATATAAATAACCTAAAAGATAAGGGTCATGGTCTCACAGAACACCCCTTGTGTCCCATGAAACGTGTCGACTTAAATGAGATTAGTGTCAACACATTTCATAGAGTTTATATATAGGTGGCTTTTTCCCCCATCTTTTCTCATTCGCGCTCAAACCATTTAATATTCATAACGTCTCTTCATCTCCCTCCTTCTTTCTGTTTCTAGTCGAACCCTAGTGTCGATTCCTCATCTTTGCTCCCCCTCTTTCTCTCTCATTTCTCATCGACGATGCCTCCTAAGACGATGGGCAAGGGCTGCAAACGCCCCCACCGACGAAGGGCCATCAAGCCCTAGGGCAGTGAAGAAGCAAAAATTAAAGAAGAAATCGTAGACGACGGCGGTGGCGATGCCAACCACTAACATGGGAATGGCCTCCTCTCTGAAGTTTCAATTCTTGAAGTACAAGAACTTGTATTTCGCATCCTTCGCCACTCGTAAGGTTATAATTGACCGCTCTATTGATTTCTAATTTTTTGATTTAGTTGAAATCAACTTCTCTGCGTGGTTCACTAACCTTAGTTGGATGGATCTACTCTAAATCTGTGACCACCACTACCCTTCTCTTGTTAAACTCTCTATGCCCACATTAAAATCTCTGATACTCCTAACAACACCATCACCATTTGGGTGAATGGTGTGGATATCAAGTTGACCTCTAAAATGTTAAATGAATTTCTCGGTATTCTTGAGGGCAGACTTTTTGTTCCCTGTAAACTCAAGAGGAAAACCATTGAAAGTTTCTCCTTTCACGACACAGTTAAACAAATTTTCGTTGTTGATGAGGTTGACCCTTCCAAGCCTCTTAAAGCCAACTCTCTCATACTTGAGATGAGGAATTTGCATCATTTTGTGAGTCATATCTTTTTACCTCAATTTGGAAAGTTCGGTGATGTTTCCTTCATGCATATTTTTATCATATGGTGCATTCTTAAAGGAAAGAAACTCGATCTTAATTATCTTTTATTTTAGATATGCTTCAATTATATTCTAGGAAAAACTCCTCCCTTCCTCATGGAATGTTCCTAACCAAAGTTTTTCGTCATTTTGGTGTTGACTTGACCACTGAAAAAGAAATTTCTTTTTTGAAGCATGATCTGTATGGTAAGTCCACCTTAAAACATATGCAATTTTTTTTGGTTGATGGCATATTGACTACTCGTCGTGGTACCCCCTCTGTAAACAGAACACATCTTCCCCCCTCCTCTAGTCGTGCCAATTCCCATATCCCTTTTGATGCATCTTTCCCTATTTCATCCCACACAAGAACTGATATTCCTAGTCCCTCCTCTTCCTCTGTTCCCACTGCTCCTCCCCCTTCTGTTGCTTCTACCTCTACTCTACCAGTTGGTCCCTTCTCCCAGTAGCTTGCTGAGTTAGTCACCCTTGTTCAGGGGTTGACTTCTTCCATGGCATCCCTTCGTGAGAAGGTTGATGCAGACCTTTACGACATCGGTTGTAAAGTGTCCTCACAAACCATGAGAAAACCACACGCATTCTAAGAATGTAAGTGGAAAATGATTGTGATGTTGGCAAGTCACTGAGCAAGAAGATGAAGCACAATGTTGAATCCATTTTGAAGGCCAACATAGCCATTCTGGAGCAAGCAAGAAAGGAATATGATCAAGGAGTGGTCATCGCTGTCTAGCAAAACTTCAGAAAAGTGAAAGACCACCTCTAGTGGATCCAGGATGCTTGGATCAAGCAGTTAAAGCACAAGGAAACAAAGGAAGAAAAAATTGCTCGTTTGCAACGTGAGGCTGATCTTGCTTTGGCAACCACCTTTGTAGCTATGGCAAAACAGGAGACAAAAGCTAAAAAGGCAGCCTCTTTAAAGGAAAAGGCTTATAAGAGGAAGAAAAAGAAAGAAGAGAAGAAAGCATTCAAGAAGTTTATGGATGAACCTTGATGAAGACCCTTTGATGATTCTAAAAGGGTAGAAAGTGAAGAAGAAGAGAAAACAAGAAGAAGAAAGAGAATAAAAAGAAGAAGTTATGATGTTTTTGTCTTGTTGTGTTTTGTTGAAGGAGAAGATGTAACTTTAAAACATACATTGCCGTCTTTTTATGTTGTGGATGTGTTTATGGATGAAAACATTTTTGTTAAGTTTTTTTATGTGGATGAATGGCTATTGGCTTTTGAACTGATGTATGTATGAAATTATCTTGATCTGTTTGATTACTCCATTTCATACCATCTGTTGCAATGTTGTTTGGAATGTCAAGTAATGTATTACTATATTAGAACCATTGGATGCTTGAGCTTGTTTGATTTGATGCCCAATTTTTAATAAATTCAGAATGCTTCTAAGTTTAATTTTCTTTTTATATTTAAATTCTATTGAGTATATATGAAACACTGTTGTTACATGCCATTTGCTATGATTGCAAAATGTGTTCAAGGCATAGAAATAAGGAAAAAATCCTTGTCCAAAATCTTCTTAAATGTTTTTTAGAAAATATTATAATCATAAAAAAATGAGAGATTGTTAGCCTATGGGTTTTTAATTATATTTTGATGATTTTAATAATTTATTTTTTAAATTAAATTGACTTAAAAAGATTATATTTAATTATTTTTAAAATGAAAGTGTTGACACTACGTGACAAATAAGTCGACACCTTATGCCATTTGTGCTGACCTTTGCATCAAATGGTTTACACTCAGTGTTCCTATGAAGAACATTTTGTGTCGACACCAATTGATAATTGGGTCGACACCTTCAGGCAAAACACGTTAGAAATTCTCAAGTGTATTGACATAAATGAAATTTAGGATCGACACCTTAATTAATTTGCTTAAGATGTTTAAAAAACTTAAAATGAGTCCACACCAAATGATTTTGGTTCGACACCTTCAGTATTGAACTGAGATTTATTTTGAGTCGACACCAAAGTATTTTGAGTCGACAACAAATGATCCTTCAGGTTCCAGACTTAGAGTTTTATGGGTTGATACCAAATTCACATGAGTTGACACCAAAACACCATTTAGGAAACAAAATGAGTCGACACCAAAGAGAAATGGGTCGACACCAGAACTACAAGCCATTTCCTGATTCCACGTCAAAATGGGTCGACACCAAATATTTTTGAATCGACACAAATGTTTCTTTTGAAAACAAGACGTTTTGGGTTGACAAAAAACGAAGATGAGTCGACACCAAAACAACCAAGACTATCAGAGATTTTATGAGTCGACACCAAACGAAGATGAGTTAACTCTAAAAATCCCGAGGCTGACTATAACTTTATGAGTTGACACCACATCAATTTTGAGTTGACACCAAAGTTCCAGTAGTTGTTCTAACAAATTGGCTCGACACCAAAGAGTCTACACCACAGTCTCACTTGGAAATACTGATGAAATGTATGAGGTCGATACCAAATGATTAATAAGTCGACACCACTGTGTGGTTGAGGTAGATGCAAAAATTGGGTTAAGACCAACGATGAACTGAGTCGACATAACCACTTGAAGAATCAAGCCCTAGATATTTTGTGTCGACACAAAATAGTTTTGAGTCGACACCTGCGACATATTTCAAATCTCGTGCTAGTTCCAACGATTGGATTTTAGAGCATTAATTCCATCTACCAAGCCCATCAATGGTCATTTACTTCAAATGGCTCTATAAGGAGTAAATTTTCAGAGTTTCGAATCTTTGGACACTGTTCTATTGCTTGAATCGAAAGCTCAAAATTTTTAAAAAAGCATTTATTGCTCATTTACTCTCACTCTTTCTTGTTCATTTATTTTCAATCATTTGTAAAGAAAGTGAGTTAGTAAATCTTTGATTATCTCATTTATTGTAATAGAGTGTGAGTCACTCTTGATCATTTAAGAGAGTGAGTGATCCTCTTTAAAGAAGAGCTCAAGATAGTTTAGAAAAAACAGAGGTTGTTTTAAAGGAACTACTTGAAGTTGTAAAAGGCTTTTAAATGCGCTTGTGAAAATTCGATCCTAGTAGATATTCTCAATGAGAGTCTTGAGGGGTAAACGTAGACTTGGAAGAAGTCGAACCATTATAAATCTTGGTATCTGTTTCACTTTCTCTCCTTAATCTCTTTAATTTCTTTATTGCTTTATTACCTACCATATTCGCTTGTGAAATTAAAGGATTTTATAAAAGATTTCTAAAATTATTATTATTATTTTAAAACCCAATTCACTCCCCTCTTGGGTTGCCTAAACTAATAGTTTTCTTGATTAATGGTTATACCATCAGTTTATCCAAAAGATAGAGGAAACTCTGCCCGAAATGTTTAAGATTTATATTTAGAATATTTGTTAAAGTCTAGGGCGTGACAAGAAACCCTAGTCTTGAAGCCAATTAACTGAATTGTGAAACTAAGGTTTATATTTGCACTTTTATAAGTTACAACAAGGACCTATACAGTAAATAAGACGCGAGTTCCTAATATAATTATGAAATTCTACCTCAACTCAGAAATAATTCCATAAAAATATAAATTATAATTCATTTCATTAAAGAATTATAATTGTACAGCCAGCCTTATTCTCAAAATCTAATTATTCGAGTTTCTGTTATGAAATACTTATTTATTCTCTTCCACATTAAGATTACAAATGCCCGTCGATTAAATTAAATTACTGACAATTATATTTAATTGACCTCTTCGAAAAATCCTTAGGACCTTTCCCTTAACTTATTTGACATGCCAGGTTATAAAATTCACGTGCAGGGTTTGACACAGTCAAAACTTATAAATTTTCTCAAGGGGTATCATCAATCCTGATCACGGGACATGAATTTCGTCAATAATTAATATCCACCATATAATTAGCATCGTTATCCAACTCACCAAAATTATAGACCCGTAAAAGATCATACTCTTTAATGAATCAAAATAATGAATATTAAATATATATGTCTAATAATCATTTCAGAATTAGGAGTATAAGCACTTATAATAATTATGGGGGATAAAATGATTTAGATGGTCAGTATAAAATTAATTTATCCCAACGAGATTCTGTTCAATACACACAAAACACAATAAGTGAAAACAATTGTCGAAATAATTACCATTTTTCGTAATCAAGATAGATCTACTAAAACACTGTGATACAATCATACCGATGGTGTATCCAATTCCATCTAAGACTGTAAATCAAAAATTTATATTCTACAAGATTTGGTCTTTTGTGTGTAATCTGAGCTCTACACACCAGATTAACTACTATATAGAATAAAAGATACCCATGCACAATATTAAATAAATAATATAACGCATATAGTTGTTCATTAAGATTTTCATAAAATAGAAAAATTAATTTTATTAATAAATAAAATTAAATACCAAAATTCAAAATTAATTTTTAGTATACAACCCTAATAGTACAAGTAGATCCAGAGCAAATACAAATAATCACAAAGAGGCCTATTTTACATAGTTTGACAATTTGCCTACAATCACGTTTAGCGAAATTCAATATATGGTGAAAGAATTTTAAATCACTCAGCTCTCATAAATTTTCTTTCTCTCAAATAACATACACACTATAATTGTCTGATAATACATGTTCATATCCATAAGAGAGAAAGAAATCTAATCAGATCGTACTTGTGCTAATCAAGTTCAATACTAATCATAAATGTACAAATTCATAATGTTCAAAACTCTTCAACAGTCAAATTATTGTGGCTAAGACTTAGCTAAACGATACACTACAGTCAAGTTTATCCCATCTCTAATAGGATTTAAGCAAAATTCCCAACAAGTTTCAGTGGTGTTTTTGGCTTGGTTTGGACTAAATTTTTACTATTTGGCTAAGTAACTTATTTTTGTTCTTCTTTTAACGTTTTTTTTTTATCTTTAGTCAAAATTTCTTACTTTTTGATTTCATCTCAACCAGAGAATTGCAAAATGTAAATTTTTTTTATCAAATAAAAAAAAGAGTTCATTAGAAACAAAAATAAATAGAATAAAATAAGTCAATAAATCACCATCCGCAAATAGGCCTTAGTACTCTGATAAGCAGGGTTTCTCCCTTTAATTCACCACCTCTTATATTTACTAGGAAGCAGACTAAGAAGTTCATGATAGGAATAAAATCATAAAAAGAACAAAGGCATATTGTTTATATCATAATTTGTTAATCTTACCAACAGAGAAATAATAATTAAATATTGTTAACTATTGTATTATTTTTTGTCGATGGCTTTGTCAATTCTATATAAGGATGGCATTTTTTGTCTAGATGGCTTGTCGATTTTTACAAAACTTGATGAAAGACAATTATGTATTTGAAACACTCACATGGAATATTTTCAAGGATGACGAGTGGCAATCAAAGACAAAAACATAGAGATTAGAAGAAGTTACTCAAAACACTTGGCGTCATAAGAATATTTTTAGTTAAAAAATAGTTATACGTAGTTATAGGCGGTTATTCGCAGTTTTTTTATGAATTTTTATATATAAATAGATGCAATATATACAATTTTAAAAACAACAATAATAACACTCGACATCAGCCTTTCAGTTTTTTAACTTATTGCCATTTCAGTTTAAGTTGTAGGTATTTTTAATTCCCTCACATTGTATTTCTTTATTTCAAATAATAATAAAATTCTCTTTTACTTCCATTCAAGTTATTGTGTTTTTTGAAATCCAAGTTTCTTCCAGTAAAGTCCTGAAACATGGCATCAAATCTCAACATAGTTGCTTGATCAATCATTTTTCCTGTCGACCTCGACGAAAAAAATTTTATTTAGTTAACAATTTTGGTACGCCCAGTGGGACAACATACTAAGTTGGACGAAATGGTGAGCACATAAAGGTAAGACAAAGCGGTTCAAGAAGAAGTGGCCTCCGTAGAGGCTAACAGTGAAGCAAATGTCAACCAACACCCGTGAATTGGTGATCAGGAAGCCAGCTAGTCTAATGGCCAAAAAAGATTTGTTCAGCATGAGATGATACAACAACTTATGGAAGTCTTTTCCAACCCTAATGTTGAAGAAAATCAAGAGTTGATTTCGGTAAAGATGTCTTACTATCTAATAGCCACTTATGGATCTTTAATTTCTCAAAACTAAGTTTTAGTAAAATGCATAACATAAATAGGCATTTATGAAGCCACGTTATAGATACCTCTTGTTAGTGATTTTAATTTGAAAAAAAAAGTACAATCGACTGTATTTTCTATCGATTAGAATTACAGCCACTAATGGCTATCAAATTTTTTTGATATTGGTATAATGATACAACTCTTCAAGAATTCGATGGCTCTCATTCTTAAAGAGTTTGGGGCATTATTTACACCATAATTTGTCAATCTTATTGACTAGGGAATAATAATTAAACATTGTTAATTATTATATTATTTTTTGTCGATGGTTCTGTCAAATTCCATATAAGGATGTTATTTTCTGTTCAAATGGCTTATCAATTTTTACATGAATTAATGAAAGATAATTATGTATCTGAAATGCCCACATAGAATATTTTTAAAGATGACGCATGGCAATTGAAGACAAGAGGACGACGGTTAGAAAGAGGTACTCAAATGACACTTGGCATTATAAGAATATTTTGCATTAAAAAGTAATTATAGGCAGTTATGGGTTGTTTTTATGGATTTGTTTCTTATAAATAGATGTAATGTATACAATTTTAAAAACAACAACATTAACAACACCCGACATCAACCTTTCAAGTTGTTGTCATTTCAATTTATGTTGTAGCAATTTTCAATTCCCTCGCATTGTATTTCTTTCATTTCAATTAGCAATAAAATTCTCTTTTCTTTTTTTTCAAGTTCTTGTGTTTTTCGACTCTAAGTTTCTTCCATTGAATTCCTAAAACATGGCATTGAACCTCAACACAGTTGCTTGATAAATCATTTTTCCTATCTGACGAAAAAATTTTATTTGGTTAACACAGACAGAAGAAAATGGGTACTGTTAGGAAATTTCCTAACGACACTTTGCCTCGTTTTGGTAAATTTGTGACAAATTTGTTTTCTGAAATTCTATGATATGAATACCTTATTTTTGGAAGTGTGTTTTAATCTGATTACAGGTTTCTTTTTTACCAAACACTGTTGAACATGTTAACTGCATTGTTGAAATTTGCATATACTGCAAAGCAGTCAAAATGGATCGATCGATCCTATGCATAAAACGACTTTATGCAGCAACTAGGGTTATTGGGCAGCCATTCATGTTGTCAGACTTGTTGAGCATAAAATCACAGGTTATCCTGCCGCACCAAATAGAAGTGGTTTTTGGTCAGTATTTTGTGCTTGGTGAATACATGCAAAATTAGAAGCTTCAAGACGATCATTAAGCACGTTCATCATCAACACATCTGTGACTTGAGTGGATTCTCAAGTGGTGAAGACCATTGGTGGATTTTGATGATAGACAAGCACTGAATTGGTGTACGAGAATTTGGCAAGAAAAGGTTACATGCTAGGATTGTGGATTCAGTCAGTACTGTAAGGGTTTCTTGTAACCAATCTTGATATTATAGTGTTTGTTCATCGAACTTAGATAAGTCCTATTGTTTTTATCCTCTTAGGGTTTTTCACGTAAAAAATTGTTCGTCTACCTTGTGTGATTGTTCGTGATTTGTTATTCGTTAGTTTTTTGATTAATCCATTCGAGCAAATCAAACTAAAGATTTTTGTTTTAAAAGAAAAAATCATTTTTCAATTGGTATCAGAGTGAGATTTTTGTTGGTCCTATTTTTTTTGTTTGATTTACACAAATGGGTTACTTGAAAGAAGGTGCTTCCACCAGTCGACCCCCTTTTCTTAACGAATCCAAATATCCTTTTTGGAAAGTCAAGATGAGGGTTTTTCTTAAGTTTATTGATGAGTCCGTTTGGCTAGCCGTTATTGAGAGATATGCATACCCTACCACTGTTGTTGACGGTGAAATCATCCCTATGTCTTCAACTAAATGGGATAGAACTGATTTTGATAATAATTGTTGGAATGGTAAAGCTATGAACGCTATCTTTAGCGGAGTCACGCAGGAAAAATTTTGTAGAATAAGCACGTGTGATTTGATTAAAGAAGCATGGGACATCCTTCAAGTCACTCGTGAAGTAACACAAACGGTAAAAATCTCCAAATTTTAACGTTTTACTACAAGTTTTGAAATCATACGCATGAAAGATGACGAGAAGTTTGACGATTTTTACGCCAAGTTAAGTGATATCATGAATGCTTCTTTTAATCTTGGCGAAAAAATTTCTAACTCAAAAAATTGTTCGAAAAATTTTAGGATCTCTTCCCAAACATTTTCAACCAAAAGTCACTACAACAGAAGAAAGCAAAGACATTGATTCTGTTATAGTTGAAAGTTTGGTTGGAAACTTACAAACTTATGAGCTAAACTTTCAAAATCACAAAACTTCAAAAATTTTGGCTTTTACCTCAGCTTAAGGGTTTGCAAGGGATTCTGATAATGAATTTGATCTTAAGATGATGGCTATGTTTATTAAAAAGTTTAAAAAGTTTTGAAAAAATAAGAAGCGTAATCAGGAAGAAAAATCATAGAAGAGAGTTGGGAACGATAAATTCGGGAATGGACCCAAATCCTTTAATAAAAAGGGCTAAAAATCTTAAAACCTTGGTCCACAGTGCTATGAATGCAAAGGATTTTGGCACCTTACTCCAGAATATCCAAACAAGATGAAAAAGAAGCAAAAGGTATTTATAGTAATCTGGGATAACGAAAGTGAACCAAAGTTGAGTGATGAGAATGATGATAGGAATGCCATAGCCTTTGTTGCTTCTGTCCACGAGAACTCTAGTGAAACAGGTAGAGAGAAGACTGAGAGTGAATATGGTGAGGAAGAAATGAGAAAACTAGTGAAAGCGAAGACAATGAAACTCTCTAGGTAGCTTACGACAAGCTTTACAAAGAGAGTTATGTGTTGACTAAGAAGTGTGCCAAACTGTTTTTCAACTCAAAACCAGTGAAAAGGAGAAAGAAAAAAGTATGCAAGAGCTACTGATGGCTCAAGTTAAAGATGAAGATTTAAAAGCTGAAATGAACATATTGTCTATTAACGTAGAAAACGGTAAATAAGATAAGGAAAGATTCATGTTGATGAATGATGATAAATCTTCTACAATGTCTGAGTTAGAAGGTCAAAGTTCTGCCGGTACAAGTTCTTAAAGGTTCATAATCCACACTACGTTCAGGAATCACATCGGGAATACAATAGGAGGTCTGCTCAGAACTTCAACTCGAAGAATCAAAGTTCGTAGTTAAAAAAATAACTGAAAGGTATTCATCTAAATTAACTATGGTGGAACGGATTTTATTTTGGTCATTCGACATCAAAAAGTTTTTAATCTGAAGCCTAATTCGGCGATTGTCAGTCTAGTTTTTATTTTTTGAAAAATTGTATTCAAATCAATGATCTTGATAGTTTGCCTCTAACAGAATCTGCTCCAACATTTTTGGGCAGAAGCTGTAAACACTGCCTGTTAGACAGTTAACCGCGTCTAATTGAGATCGGAAACCCTTCACACTACCAATGAACTTTGGAAAGGCACCAAACCGAATGTCAAGTACTTTCGAACATTTGGGAATAAATGTTACATCTTTCGAGATAGGGAGCAATTGGGAAAGTTTGACTCCAGAAGTAAAGAGAGAATTTTCTTAGGCTATTCCATGAATAGTAGGGCTTATCGTGTCTTTAATATTAGAACTTCTACTGTTATAAAATCATTAAACGTTGTCATTGATGATAAAATCTTTATTATGCATTTTGAAAATGACTTACTTATTTCAGGTGATCTCAATAGCAGATAGGAAGCTAATGAACCTGAAAATCAGCCTAAGCAAGAAGGAGGAGAAGAAACAGCTGAAAAGAACCCCACAAATGTGAAATAAGGTTCTCAGTAGCAAGGTATAGAACCCAAAGGTCTAGAACTTTCAGCCAGAGTGAACCTCAACCATCCCATCAGTCAAGAACATGGAAAAGTCACAGATTGGATGCGCACTCGGAGACAAATGCGAGATAAGGTAACCTTTATGTGTTATGTGTCTCTGATTGAGCCTAAGAATGTGAATGATGCTTTACATGATGAGTGTTAGACTAATGTTATGCATGAGGAACTAGAACAATTTGCTAAGAATAATGTGTGGAAACTAGTTCCTAAGCCTTCTGACAAAAATGTAATTGGAACCAAATGGATCTTCAAAAATAAAACTAATGAGTTTGGTGAAGTTAAAACTAATGAGTTTGGTGAAGTTGTCAAGAATAAAGCTAGACTTGTAGCTCAAGGTTACACTCAGGTTAAAGGAATAGACTTTGATGAGACATTTACCCCTGTAGCCCGTCTTGAATCCATTAGAATCATTTTTGCCATTGCATGCAAACTTCATTTTAAATTGTTTCAAATAGATGTCAAGTTTGCTTTTTAAAATTGTGATCTCAAAGAAAAATCCTATGTTGAACAACCTAAACGGTTTGCTGATCATTTTTTTCGTTCTGAAGCTTAGGAAAGCTCTAAATGGACTTAAGCAAGCTCCCAAAGCCTAGTATGATAGGTTGACTTCCATCTTACTTGAGAAAGGATTTTCTAGGGGTGGAGTTGATAAGACCTTATTCATTCTAACCCAGAACCACGATATCCTAGTGGTTCAAATCTATGTCGATGATATAGTGTTTGGGTCTATTGACGAATCTCTCGTAAAAGAATTTTCTGTTGAGATGAGTAATGAATTTGACATGAGTCCTATGGGAGAACTCAACTACTTTTGGGTCTTCAAGTTAAACAAACTGAGTCTGGCATGTTCATCTCCCAATCTAAGTATGCTAGGAATCTTGTCAGGCTAGAAAACTCTAAGCATGCTCGGACCCTAATGAGTGTCACCACCAAGCTTTCTAAAAATAAGTCTGGCAAAGCTGTTGACCAGATGATGTACCGTAGCATGATTGGGAGTCTTTTGTACTTGACAACAAGTAGACCTAATATTGCCTTCAGACTCGGTGTTTGTGTGAGGTATCAAGCATGTCCCAAAAAGTCTCATCTTTTGGCAGTCAAACGTGTTATTAAGTATGTGAATGAGACATCTGGGTATCGAATTTGATTCACTTATGATACGACTACTGATATCGTAGGTTTTTCTAATGCCGATTGGGCTGGGAGTAACGATGATAAGAAAAGCACCTCAGGTGGGTGTTTTTACATAGGAAATAATCTTGTGTCCTGTTACAGCAAAAAGCATAATGTCATCTCCCTTTCCACAGCTGAAGCTAAATACATAGCAACTGAAAGTTGATGCACTCAGTTGTTGTGGATGAAGCAAATGTTGTCATATTATGTTTTTTATCAAGGTCCTATTGTGTTATACTGTGATAATACAAGTGCGATAAATATTTCTAAGAACCCTGTTCAACATTCCAGAACCAAACACATAGATATCCGACATTACTTCATTCTAGATCTTATAGAAGAAGGCACAATTATCCTTGAGCACATTGGCACTGAGTTTCAAAGAGCTGATATTCTGACCAAACCTCTTGACCATCTTCGGTGTGTGTTTCTTAGGAAGACTCTTGGAGTCTGTCTCGTTGAGTAGTCTTTTATCTTTTTATTTTGTATAATATTTATAAAAAAAAGGGGTATGGGGAACAGTCTTTAAGTTTTCAGTACCTGTATCTATGTTGTAGAGTTATGCTAACTGCTTTTCTAAATTATTCTCTTGAGACTCAATGCATTAACTTGTTTGGGAAATAGCAGTGTCATAGCTTTGAAACATATTCGGATGTGATTCTATTCTATACACCCTTGGATAGTGACAGGATGCCAGGAACCTCAAATCCTGAGATCCCGATGTTAATGGGTATTTTTCACCCTCAGTTTTCCAAAGCTTACATGAAATGACCATTGTGTGACGACCTTCGTGAACTCAAGGCTAAAATACTCGTCTAATCTTGGTACTGTCTTTTATTGTCTTTGTTGTCTTGAGAAAATGGCTAGCTATGCAAACATTTTATTTTCATTCGTACTAGTGCACAGTTGCCTCAAAATGTATGTCAATTTGCTAACTCATGTTTGATAAAATGACTACCTATGTGAACCTTATTTTTTTATTCCTATTACTGTGAGAGCCGCATTTCCAAGCATGAATAGATGATTTGTTTTGTTTCTAAAAATGACTATCTAATCGGACCATGCTTTTTCGTTCGTGTCAGTGTGACAGCCGCCTCTGGAAACTGTATCAACCCTATTTTATTTTGCTTACAATCCTTAATTAAGGAGAGTTAATCCAACAAGTCATTTGGGTCCAAACCGATATGAGTTAATGTGAAGTTTTACTTCTGACGAGTGTAAGTGACTTAGTAACATTGATCCTCAATATGATTTGAACCAAAAATCTAAACACATTTCAAGTCACACACTCACTTGGTTTCATAGAATTCAATCTGGATATATTTCCTGGAAAATATGATATTGAAGTATCTTAAATTTGTTGAGCATATATGGTTTTAAGTGATTGAATATTGTCTATTCAGTTAACTGATTCATTGCTCGGACTGGTACTCCCTTCTTAATCTCTGTTCCTCTTCTCTATTCAAAAGTATTTTTTTGAGTGTTTTTGGGAGTGTCTTTGTTTCTTTTGAGTTTATCTTTGTTAGTGTTTTTGGGAGTGTCTTTGTTTCTTTATCTTGTGTCAAGTATACAACCGCTTGATAGATCAATCGATCGATTTTTTGAACAGTCGAAGCTCACTCTTGGTTTCTCAACTCAGTTGCACCAAGTGTATCACCACTCAAAAGACCAATCAATCGGTCTATCGAGTAGTCTATTTCCCCTCTTTATATCTCTGTCCATAACACCAAAGTACCAAGACCTATCAAAGACCGATCAATTGGTCTTTTGACGGATCAACCGGTCTGTGCTTAATATAAAAAAAATTGGTCTGTGCGATCTAGGGGTTTTTATTTTGCGACCTAGGGTTGGCTCTTGCCATTATCAACTCTTCCATCTTATCTCTGTGCTGCGTCTCTCTCTCTCTAGCTTGGTGTTTGGGCATGCTCCACCTCTCGAATCATCTTCTCTTGCTTGTAAGTGCTCTTTCCCTCTCCTATTGTCTTTCTTTTTGGTTTAATTTCTTTTGTGTTATATATATATATATATATATATCTTTTGTTTGTTTTTTTTTGTCTCCTTGTCTTCCTTTTGTTGGTCGTGTGTGTTTTGCCCATTAGTGTTCTATTTCTACCTTCTTGTTGGACGGATGTGGGTGTATCCCTTGTTTCCTCTTTGGGTCTATTCATATTTCGTTTTGTTTGTTTACTCGTATCTCCACCTTGTCCCTATTTGTGGGTTGCCCATTTGTGTTTCCCCGTTTTTATTTTGTCTTGCTCGGTTTGTCTCCTATTCTTGTCGAGGGGTGTATTGGAGGCAAAACTGTCAAGATCATTATTTGTGCAAACATTTATCTGAAAAAATTAACTAGACGGACAAACGTTAAAACGGGCTCCAGATAAAAACTTTTAATGACGAACGATCAAAATAAAATCTGTGCATCCAAAATTAATTTAGAAGAATACCTTTTTACCGGTTAAATCTTCAACTACGATTTGAATCCGAGTTGAATGTCTTGTCAAATCCTCCACTTATATTTAAAACCATGCTGCCATACATCTGACTCCTATACCCTTTGCATGACTATCAAAAGTTTTAATCAGTAAGCTCTTTATAAAATGATCTGCAAGGTTATCTTCTGATACAATATTGGTCACAGTAACATCACTTCTTTATACAATTTCTTGTATCAGGTGATATTTACACTTAATGTGCTTACCTTTCTTATGGACCATTGGCTCCTTCGAGTTTGCAACCGCTCAATTATTGTCACAGTAAAGTGTAATAGCCGACTGAACTGATGGTACCACCTCTATATTCAAAAGGAAGTTCTTGAGCCAAACGGCCTCCTTGGCTGCTTCAAAAATTGCCACATACTCGGCCTCCATGGTAGAATCAGCAATGCAGGACTGTTTAATACTCCTCCAACTTATATCTCCACCTCCTAAGGTAAACATATATCCTAAGGTAGACTGACGAAAATCCCTGTCAGACTGAAAATCTGAGTGTGTGTACCCCAAAGGTACTAGACTGTCTGCCTGATAAACTAACATATAATCCTTAGTCCTTTGTAGGTACTTGATTATATTCTTTACAATAGTCCAATGCTCCTACCCTGGGTTAGACTAATATCTGCTAACCATGCCAATGGCAAAGTAGATATCGGGTCTAGTGTAAAGTATAGCATACACGAGGCTTCCTATTGTCGAAGCATGAGGAACAGCCTTCATCTTCTCTATCTCATCAGGTGTTTTAGGACATTGATCCTTGGATAAAATAATTCCATACCTGAAAGGGAGAAACCCTTTCTTAGAATCCTGCATGCTAAAACGAGTAAGGATATCATCAATATATTTTGCTTGTGATAACCCCAACATCCTTTGTTTTCGATCTCGCACAAGTTTGATCCCAAGAATGTAACTGGCTTCTCCCAAATCCTTCATATCGAACTGTCCAGATAACCATACTTTAACTGTAGATAATGCCTCCACGTCATTTTTGATGAGCAAGATATCGTCTACATAAAGTACTAAGAAGATTACCACGCTTCCATCACGCTTCTTATACACACAGGACTCATCTGGACT
Organism: Heliamphora ciliata; assembly: GCA_032360265.1. Classification (NCBI taxonomy): domain Eukaryota; kingdom Viridiplantae; phylum Streptophyta; class Magnoliopsida; order Ericales; family Sarraceniaceae; genus Heliamphora; species Heliamphora ciliata. The sequence goes on along the minus strand of JAUMHN010000015.1, from coordinate 3,858,625 downwards.
TTGATTAAAACCACAAGACTTGATGGCTTGATCAAACTGAGTGTTCCAAGATCTCAATACTTGCTTAAGTCTATAAATGAATCACTTAAACTTACACAACATTTGTTCCTGACCCTTTACAATGAATCCATCTGGTTGTATCATATAGATACACCCATTAAGACTTCCGTTAAGGAAAGCTGTCTTAGCGTCCATTTGTCAAATTTTGTAATCGAAATGCGCGGTAATTGATAAAAAAAATTTGGATAAACTTAAGCATAACTACCAGCGAAAATATTTTCTCATAATCGATCCTTTCTTTCGGAGTGAACCTTTAGCAGCAAGCCAAGCTTTGAAGGTTTCGATCTTTCCGTCTTCTCCTCTCTTTCTCTTGTAGATCCACTTGTATCCAATGAATTTTATCTCTTTGGGTGGTTCTACAAGTTCCCAGACCTAATTGAAATACATAAATTTCATCTCTAAATTCATAACCCTTTGCCAAAGATCTGCATCTTTGTCTTAAAGTGCTTCATTGTAGTTATAGGACTCGGTATCTAGTTCTGCTGGGATCTTGTCAAAAGACTCTCCCAAAACATATACCGATCAGGTTGATGAACAACCCTCCCACTACGACGAGGCACTACATGTGTCTGTGTACTAGCAGTAAAACGCTGTGCAAAATCAGAACCCTATGCATCAGCACCATGTTCTTGATTTACACATGTCTTCATAATCTTCCCACTACGACGAGGTAATGGGATATCAGTGACTTGTTCTTCCGTTCTACTGGTATTTACCCTCAGTTCTTCTAGAACAATATTACTTTTGAGCCTATGATCTATAATATAATCTTTTTTCAAGAATCGGGTATTGGTGCTAACAATGACCTTATGATCCTTATGATTATAAAACAGACCACCATTCATTCCCTTGGGATACCCTACAAAGAAATAGACTTCTGTCATCGATTCTAACTTACCCACGTTCTCTTTTAGCACATGTGCTGGACACCCCCAAATCCGAATGTATTTTAAACTAGACTTACGCCCAAACCACAATTCTGTAGAAGTAGAAGGTACTGACTTAGAATGTACTAAGTTCAAAATATAAGCCACTGTCTATAAAACGAGTCTTGAAAACGAATCAGGTAAACCTAAATAACTCATCATGGACCTTACCATTTCTATAAGAGTTCTATTCTTTTTTTTTGCTATACCATTCTGCTGCAGAGTGCTAAGTGCAGTCAACTGGGATGTAATCCACTCTAATGACAAATAGTCTTTAAACTTCCCAAAGAGATATTCCCCACCACGATCAAATTGTAGTGATTTGATACTTTTACTCAGAAGTTTCTCTGCCTCCACCTTGAATTCTTTAAATTTCTCAAAGCATTCAAACTTATGGTGCATCAGGTAAATGTATCCAGACCTTGAGTAGTCATCAATGAAACTATAAAGCACTCAAAACCATCTCTATCCTGGATTGTCATAGGACCACACACATTAGAATTAACCAGCTCCAACAGTTCTTTAACTCTGTAGCCTTTGGCCAAAAAGGACCTATTGGTCATTTTACCTTTTAAGCAAGATTTACAGACTAGAAGTGCCTCAACTTCCAATGAACTCAAAAGTCCATTTGCTACTAGTCTGTTTATCCTTTTTAGATTAATATGACCCAAGCATAAGTGCCAAATAAACATTTAGTTTATTAAAAAAGAAAACTTTCTCTTATATGATAAATTAGATGTGTTATTCATTTTAGTCAATTGTAGTTTAGGAGATATTGGAGTAATAATGTAAAAATTATCCACCAATGTAGTAGAACAGATAACCCATTTATTATCCTTAATAACTACAGAGTTATTAAAATAAAGCAAATATCTGTCTTTAGCCAATCTAGAAACGAAAACTAAGTTCCTTCTAACAGTAGGTACATAAAGACAATCTCTCAATATTAAAACCCGATCTCTACCAAAACTAAGAGTAACATCTCCTACTGCATCTACTGTTACCTTTGTATTATTGTTCATATGTAGGTAAATCTCCCCATCACTAAGTTGTCGAATTTCTTAGAACCCTTGCAATGAATTGCAGACATGATTAGTGGCTCCTGTATCTACACACCAGATACCAATAGATAACATTGGTAAACATGTTTCTACAACTAATGAACAGAAATTACCATGTTTGTTCTGCTTTTTGAGAAATACTGGACATAGCATTTTCTAGTACCGGGTCTGGTTGCAGTGAAAATATTTACCTTTCGGCTTTCTCCCTGTTTCTAAACTTTTTTCTTTTTCATGCTTTTCGGTTCAGAGGAAGAACTTTTTTTAGAGACAAACACATTTTCTGATATTGAAGAAATACCATTTGTAGTTAAAACTATATCCAAGTTATATTTTCATTCAACAAAATTCAGTCTTGTAAGTTTGTTTTCTTTGAGTATAGAAGCGAGTGGGTTGAAATTCATTTTAATCTTAAGAATTATATAATTAAAAAAAATTCGTTAATTATGATGAGTAAGATTTTGAATTTATTTTAATTTAGTTTCCTCTACTATTTTAAAATTAATTCACCAGTAGCCTAGTAACCTGAGAATAGCATGTCTCGATGGGAAGACTTCTACTATCCTTTATAAGACAAGACATGCCAATTCTTTTTAATTTTACTATCTAAGCAATTGACTATGCCAAGTAAAATTAAATAGTTGACATAGTTTCGCTCCAGTATATAATTGTAGTGACTCAGATGGAGAGGATAGTATTATATACAGCAAGGTGTTAACATCACCTAATTCTAAATCAATCGCTTTGCAATGAACCTTTCAGATGGATAAATGACCTACACTAAGAATTATCCAGAATTATCCCTAAAGGAGATTTGTACTGGCGATACCGCAATTAATCTGTCCGATGGGGAGGAAGACCTTACTGCCAACACCCAAGATTTAATTACATCACCTACAAACTGGTGATGAAAACCGCAAAATTTATCTGTAAATAAATTTCATCTTCCACTTAGATTTTAAAATATTTTTTAGGGTTATAAAAATCTATTAAATTAAAATAAATTTATGAATTTTAAAAATCACACGATCTGAAAGAATCAAATATCTTTCTGTGTGCACGATTCTAAAAATTTTAGTTTATCAAACTATCTTTTCGTGTTTAAATGCATAACACATAAAATTTAATAAATGCACAGTTTTTTATTAGATTTTCAGTTAAGGTAGTGATTAAAGGTATTTATTTCTTTTATTTTTCGTTCCATATTTTTTGAAAAATAATAATTTATTTTGATTAAACATTTTTTCATTTAATTAATTCAAAATCCAGAATTAATTCCCACATTTTTTTTCAATATATCCAATTTAAAAAATCATCTTAAACGTGATATTTTGTAAAAAATAAAATATCTAAAAAAAATTTATTTAATTAAAATTAATTAATTAAAAAAAACTTAATTTTATTTTTCATTACAAAATATTTTAATTAAAACCGAATTTTTGAATTATCTGAAAAAATTAATTGGACGGGCAAACGCCAAAACGAGTTCAGATAAAAACTTTTGATGACGAACGATCAAAATAAAACTCATACATCCAAAGTTAATTTAGAAGATTACCTTTTTACCAATCAAATTTTCAACTACGATTTGAATCCGAGTTGAAACTCTTGTCAGATCTTTTACTGTATTTCTTTATCCGATTTCCAGATATACTGTGAGCTATAATCCTCCGAGAACTCGTACCGACAGAACCTGAATAGCTTTAGTCTAATAAGACAAGTTATGAAACTGGTTCAATCTACCCGCATATATGTAAGGTTATAGAAAGAACCTAAGGAGTAATTATGAGTAAAACTTCCAGTGGAACACAGACACGTATCAGCAGTTTTTGTAATTAAGCAAACCTCATAGCGGTATCTGTAATTATGGAAAATCAACAGTGATTTCTGTAATTTTCATAAAACACTGAATCACAGTTCACACCACTAAAGAACTATAATTACACTCTGACCCATAATCTCAAGACCATATAGCATTGAGCTCATGTTATTAAATACTAACCATTTCTCGCACGTAAGATTTTCGATACCCGCCAATTAAATTTAATTAGTAACAATTTAATTTAATCAGCATCTTGATACTCCTTAAACCCTTTTGCTTAACTTATTGATCGCCGAATAATCAAATCCATCTGTAGGATTTGGCCCAGTTAAAACTTATAAGCTTCCTTAAGGGGTATCGTCAATCCTGAACTTTCGAGACGTGAATTTCATCAATAATTAATATGTGCCATATAAATAATATCGCTATCCAACTCACCGGGAATATAGACACTTATAAGATCGCACCCTCTAATGAATCAAAATCACTAATATGAAATATATGTAAATCAATAATTATTTCAGGACTAAGAGGATAAGTATTATTCATAATAATCTTAGAGTGTGAATTAATTTATATAGTCAGTATAAAATTAATTACCTCAAATGTCCCGTTCAGTATTCACAAAATGTACTAGCACAGAGAGTCGAAACAATAGACGACGTTATTATCTGTTCCCCGTAACTAATACAGGCCTACTAAAATTTTGTGCTGCAGTCGTATCGATGGTATGTCCATTTCTATCTAAACTATGAACATAAAACTTATATTCTGTAAAAACTTAAAATTTAATTTTCTGTGTGCAAGCCGTACTCTACACACTAGATTAAATACTATACAGAATATCGAACATCCATGCATAATATTAAAGAAATGATACACATACATTACTCATAAAGATTCTCATAAAATAAAAAATTAATTTTATTTTAAATACTAAAAATATAATTTTTAATATACCAACCCTAACAGGGTGTCCTTGCTTCTCCACTTATTTTGTGTTAGATTGATCTTGTTGATTGGGGTTTATAACTCTAGGTTTAGGTTCATCTTATGGCACCTAAACCTAAGACCAAACTAGCCGGGGGTAGTCTTTCCGCTGGGATTGAACGTCGTTTTCAATCTAAATCCGGTCTAGCTCAATTTCAAAAAATATTCCAAAATAGGTCTGTCAAGCTCGAGAGGAATGTGGTTCTCCAATACTTTTCCAGAGACCTCATTATCTCCATCTTTTTGGACTCCAACTAGAAGGCTCTCATTACCTTCGATCCTTCCCATTCGGTCAATCTTACCTTGGTTTGAGAGTTCTACAACTCTCTTACAGAAAACGAGAATAGGTATGAATCGTTCTTCGGTCATGTTAGGGGTTTCTACTTCACCCTGACATTAAGCCTTGTTGCATCTTGGCTCGGTATCTAGAGTTGTCCTGGTGCGCCTAATTTTCCTCTGCCCATGGTCTTTCCCTTCGACACATTTGATTATGGACCGATTGCATCTGATCTTTGTGGGTAACCCTGACCGCGGATTGCTGGGACATTGATCCCCCAACGCAATCTTATGGCATCTTATCGACTCCTAAATCTTATTCTCCGTGCCAATGTTGATCCCAAGGGTCACTCCTCCGAGATATCCCAACAACATGGGTATCTCCTGTGGGCCATTGCTCATAGAAAAGAGGTTGATGTCAGTCTTCTTCTCTTTCGAGTGATGGTTCGTGTTGTTGGGGGTAGGGTCACATTGGGCCTTCTTTTTGGTTATCTAATCACTCAATTTCTTCGGTTTCATCATGCCCTGGAATATGAGTATGGCACACATCCTGACGACACCCGCTTTCTGTCCAAACCTATCACTAAAACCACTGTCAAACAGAGTGCCTCTCATATTCCCAAATCACAATATGAGGCATGTCCTTCGAATGTTGGGGTTGTTGGCAAGGATGCAGACGACACCGAGGAGTTAAGTTTGGATCCGGATGTGGATCTTCCTGAGGAAGAGGATCTTTCTAGTTGCCTGGAGCGTGTGGAGGAGGAGCTGAGCTTTCTTCGCACCGATGTTTGAGATATGCTCCGAAAACAACATGAGATGTGGAAAAAACAAAAGGAGTTCCACTCTTACTTTTATTCTCGTTTTCCCCCTCTTTAGCTTCTCTATTCCTTTTTTGTTGTATGCACAGTTTGGGTAGCCATTGGGTTTTTGGTTGTTCGTTTGGAAAGTTAACTTTTAGATATTTTATTTGGATTGATGAACATGCGGATAGGTACTCATTTTTGGATGGATCAATTGTTAACTACATATTTTTGGATGGCTCAATTGTTAACTAATAACTACATATTTTTTCGATGGATCAATTGTTCACTACATCTTGTTTTGGATGGATATACTTCTCTATACCATGATTTTGATCTTCCATGCTTAATTTTTTTTGTTGGCCAATTCAGTGCTAATAGGGGGAGAATCATTGAGACTTTGGATGAATTGTGATAGCTAGATAGATATTAGAATTATAATTTGAGAGAATAGTTATTTGTGAATTGCTAGATAGATTGAATTGAGAATGTTCTTGGATTGTGGGCAGTTAGTTGGTTAACTCGGTTGGTTAACTCTGTTGTTTTATGATTGTTAGAGGTTTGTCACAAAATTGCTAAAGGGAGAGATTGTTAGGAAATTTCCTAACGACGTTTTGCCTCGTTTGGAAAATCTGTGAAAAATTCATTTTTTGAAAATTCTATGATATGAATAACTTGTTCTTGGAAATGTGTTTTAATCTGATTACAGGTTTCTTTCTTGCCAAACACTGTTGAACCTGTTGACTACACTGTTGAAATTTGCATATACTGCAAAGCAGTCAAGACCGACCGATCGGTCTTTTTGACTGATCGATCGGTTCTGTGCGCAGAATAACTTTATGCAGCAACTAGGGTTATTGGGCAGTCATTCATGCAGTCAGACTTGTTAAGCAGAAAATCACAGGTTATCCTGTTGCACCAAATAGAAGTGATTTTTTATCGATATTTTGTGCTTGGCGAATACATGCGAGATTAGAAGTTTCAAGAAGATCATTCAAGCACGTTCATCATCAACACATCCGTGATTTGAGTGGATTCTCAAGTGGTGAAGACCACTAGTGGATTTCGACTTCAGACAAGCACTGAATTGGTGTACGAGGATTCAGCAAAAAAAGGTTACAGGCTAAGATTGTGGATTCAGTCAGTACTGTTAGGATTTCTTGTAACCAATCTTGATATTATAGTATTTATTTATCGGACTTGGATAAATTCTGTGATTTTTACCCTATTGGGGTTTTTCACGTAAAAAATCACCTGTCTCCCTTGTGTGATTGTTCGTGGTTTGTTATTTGTTAGTTTTTTTTATTAATCCTTTTGCGCAAATCAAACTAAAGATTTTTGTTTTAGAAGGAAAAATCGTTTTTGAGGTATATCAACGACAAATCTCTAATTTCTATTCTTGCATGGCTGGATTTAGGTTTCTGGGGGTTATTGTGCATTCTTTCTTCAGTACAAATAGACTGAGATGATACTTTGCAACAAACTACAACATTAGAGTTAGAGGGATGCATTGACCTCTTTTTTCCAGAAGCTCTATCAAAATTCAACATCTGTCGCTTTGCATTTAATGAAATGGAATGTCATTTGTGCATATATAGAACTTCTAAACCTGCTATAACTATAAGTTTTGAGTATCTTCCCTATTCTTTGTACATCCTAAGCTTACTCCAAAGGGCTTCTACTAGCTCTACCATATATATACCAATGAGATACCACGTAATCCCTGCTAAAATTACCTGTAACCAGGAGCTGTTGACAATGTATAATGCGAACGAACCCCCAATATGCTCTTCCAATCTGCCACTCGAACCTTCCTGTAATTGTAAACGAACTATAGTTGCTGCAATTGTTGCCGTTGCCATTGGAATACCCCAAACAAAAGGATTTCTCCTGTTTTCTTTGTATATGATAAGATCTTTGGTATCTGTTTCATGGATGTCCTTCAAAGGTGCAGACTCTAACGCAGCTTGGGAGCCAGAGATATCCCTAGTTGCTGGTGGCAAAACTAGAGTTGATGGTACCCAGTAAGCATCATCGTATATGTAATTTGATGGGATCCGAGCAATTGGTTTTGCATTGTCTGTTGCATGTTTTCTAGCCACGACAGCTTCTTGGAGCTTCTTGATGTTTGGTTCCGTCCATTTTTTGCCACTCCGTGTCAATTTTTTGCCAGTTTCTTTGGTATGTCCTCCTGAACCGGGTGAATGCCAGTAGAACCAATTTGAGATTGACCTGATTGTTTGAATAGCTGAGTTTCTTGCTTCTCTTTGGGAATCTGATTCCTGAAATAAACATTTCATGGGTGGTGCTTAGTGCAAGAAAGAAAAAATTGTACTATTGGAAAAAAAGATAAGAAAATATGCTAACCAATGTCATAAAAGACAATACAAGACTTACACAAAAGAACTGTTATTTCCTAGCCTATATTTTTTAGATGTATAAAATGAAAAGCAAATTAGCCCAAGCAATTAGTCTGTGGCACATATATGGAAAAAAAAATCAGATAGATATTTCGAACTGACTAGTTTTACTAACAATATATACAATTAATGTTTTGCCTGTGCCATGCTTAAAAACGTTTGACCGAAGAAAAGAATGGTTAAAAGATTTGATGAAATTAGGAAGTCATTTCCACAAAAATCAAAAAGGCTCAACAAATGTTGCTATCTAATGACAGAACTTCAGGCAGGGCAGGATGAAAGTATGCCAGAAACTTGTGAAACAAAACTTCAAAGCTATTTGAAGCACTTACCGTGGACTGTCCTGCAGAAGCTTCTTTATTCATGGCATCCTGAACCCTAGCCTGAAATTTCTCCACATCCACGAAGATATTTGAGACACGTGTACCCACTGTATTGCCTGCACCAATCCTGACACTGCCACGTGGCTGCTTGGACATTAGGAATTCTAAGGCAGCCAGGTTGGACCTCTCCACAATCCTTTGTTCAGGTCAACCACAAAATAGTTAAATGGAATAATAAAGAAATAGATTGAGAGGCAGAGTATAGACATTTTCATCAACTGGAAATTATGGCATAGATACATGCTGGGATGCCCTTATAACATGCGATGTCATGAGCTCAGCCCTCACCTTACTCAAAGAATTACTGCTTGCAGTACTTCAAATAATTTTTTTGTTTTTTTATTATTAAAAAAAAAAAACAATCCAAACCAGCTTTTTCATTATGTTCATCTCTCACTGCACTTTTTTATTCCTTTATTTTTCAGACCATAATTGTATCTTAGGCTAACATAAACACACTACATTTCTTGTCTTGTTGCTCTTTATTTGATCCTCATTAGGAAGGGATAACGTCTCTATATAAAATTAAGTGGACCATATCCCCATTTTCCAAGCCAAGAGCGTGAGGGGGGAGTTATAAAGACAAGGCCATCCCCTTTCCAATTTGAAAAGATGCGGTAGGAGGACGTAGGTTTTATAGAAAATGTAGCTTCTTGGTGGTTCTTCTTTTTCATTTCAAGGGAATGCAAGCCACTTTTTTTGTTTGAAGATGAAAGCCTTGAAAGAGAAAGTGAGGAAGTAAAATAATTGAGGAGGTGTTTGGGAGGAGGGTGGACTTGACTAAAACGGAAGCTTTGGAGGAAATTACACACCCAGACCGCACAGAAGAAGTTTTGCTAAATTTGCAATCAGAAGGATTTGATGTCCCATCCAACTAATGATTCAACTAGTTCCAGTAGATCGATGCTCAGCATCTAATGTTTTAAGTCCAAAAACTCTTTGTGAGTAACTTTGAGAAACTAGAATAAGCAAGGAACAACATTTTTTTATGACCAGAGAGCTGTTGTTTGGGATCTCAGAGGCAAGTTCTTCAATGTAATATGAGATGGAGATTTAATCCAGAAATCCTCGAAGTGAAATGGGAAAGATAATTTTGGTTATTGAAACTCAAGACTTGATAAGAACAGTGACTTTTGAGGTTAGCAATAGGTAAAGCTTAATAGTTACCACTCTTAATTTCTTTTTATTTTTCTGTGCTCTCTCTCTCTCTCTCTCTCTATATATATATATATATATATATATATATATTATGATTTATAACCATACATATATGTTTATATATCGGTGGACAGATTCATAACTTCTCCTTATTGTATGTAACAGATCTTGGAATCATATACTTCCAGTGGTTTTTCATCATACCAACTTACTTATTCAGTCAGTAATTGGGTTGGAATTCATGATAATCTCTTCCAAAATTCTTCAACAGTGTATCAACAGCTCCAGAACCTAGTGGGATAATTCTTCAACAGTGTATCAACAGCTCCAGAACTTAGTGGGATAAGGGTAACGAATTGCTTTATGAATCCATAAACAGGAAGGCACCAGCTTTGCTAGTTAGTAGAATCAGCTCAACATGCTGATATCCACATGAATTTGAAAGAATTAAGGGAAGTAAGAGAGGATTGGGTCCTCTCCCAATTGAGAAGAAATGCTGATGAATATGATTGCTCCTCTCTCTAGTGTCTGACTTATGCAACTTGGGAAAGCAAAGAGTAAAGTAGAGGAATAGAAATAGATTGAAACACTGTATTAAAAACTAGTGTTTAGTTGTATCTTGGCTTTGGGAATTTATAGAGCCAAATTTTAGGTCCTATAGTAAAATCAGCAGTAGAGCCAAGGGAGAGGATAGATGGGATATATGGATGAGACCACCTCAGGGAATAAACAAAATTAAGTCAAATGCTGTCTTAAACTAGAAGTCATTATTTGAGGATCGTTATTACAGATTATCAAGTCTATTGGTTGGAGCAGAAGTTGTGAACCTTAACAGAGATACTAGGCCTTTTGAATGGATAAGTCAAAGCGATTGGAAAAGCTCAGCATCAGGCTAAATGGTTGGAAGCAAATTGTATATTCACTGAGAATGATGCTCAGAAAACTATCAATCTACCTAACCATAATGAGTAGATTGATAGCAGAAAGATATCTGAGATTCTTTGAAACTCAAATCTGAGACTCTTGGATGTGGGAAATGATTTAGTTACTGTAAATTTGAGGACAATGGAAGGGCATGGCCCATGGTTAGCACAAAGATATCCTCATCAGAGGAGAGACACTTGGAGGTAGAGGGGCCATGTCCTGCAACTGCATCTGTCAGAGACTCAAGGCATTAATATTCTCTTCTATCAGCAAAACCCTTTACAAGCCAATTTTGCTTCATTTTCTCAAAGATGAAACTGCATTACAATGTCTAGAGGGAGTAAAATTCTGGATTTCAGAAAAAATTAACATGGTTATTATGTGTAGGCCTGCTTAATTGCATGGGCGCAATACTCTCAGCCAATTTATAAATCATCATTGAGTATATCATAAATTTTGCAAATGTTCAGGTACAAAATCCTTACGAGATGCAATCGACAGGACATGCTTCCGTGGCCTCTTGGATTTTGTTTTCAGGATCAGCCCATTGAGCAACAACCCTCGCTCTTCCATAAACCGATTCAACAGCAAATGTCTTTTCCGCTAATAAGGCACATTTCAAGCATCCAACACACTTGACTTCATCGACAAACACGGCTCTTTGTTCGCTTTCTGATCCAAACCAAACTGAATATACAGGCTTGCCAGTATAGCCCCTTAATTCAGAAAACTTTGCTTGTTCCTGCATGACTGACGGCTGAGTTAATTGGGGGAAAAAGAAACAGAAGAAGAAAGTAAATACACAGCAACAGTAAGCATGCCAGTTTACACAGATCAGCATCCTCCTGGGGCTAAGTGTAGCCTTGTGTATCCTTCATGCATAACTAATGCATATAATAAAACCAAGCAAAAATGCAAATTAGGTGTTGATTTCAATCCCACTGTGGATCCAATTAATTATCTTTTATGAATTGTGAATCACAAGCTCTTACTATGTGTGGATTTCCCTCAAATTTGAATGGTTAACATCAAATTTGAATATTTGACAGTAATATTGAGAACTTGAGTTTTAAATTTCAATATTTGTATCGTGGAGTGGACTAGATCATGAAATTGATATAATATTTGTATCGTGGATTCATCAAGTGGAAAGGAAAATTAAATTTGTAAATATTCATCTTTTATTGGTAAATAAGCAAAAAAATAAAACTTTTCGATAAATTTCTATTCAATTTGTTAACCCAACGAAAAAAATAATAACTTCTTTCACTTAATTCCTTTATCATATGATCATATATTTTTTCCTCTCCTCAATTTTCCTCCGTATATTCAAAACCCAAATGCAACATTAAAATTAGGGGTAAATAATAGTGTACACACTCCTTTATAATGTGCATACAGTATGCACCTCATAAGTGAGCCATAAAAATTCATAGCAAAAGTAGTGCAAAACCATAACTATTCACAACAAAATCGCAGCAAAAACTTGTAACAGAAAGCTTAACAAGAATTCATAACCATGACAACAAGTATGGGAAATTTCTATGGTACACACTACATAAACAAAATAATTCTCACAAAAAATCATAAAAACTTGTATAACTAAAACAACATTCGTACATAGCTTTTGGCATCAGCGACAAATAGAATGAAATACCTAGATAAAGGAGCGATTTACAAGGAAATGAAAAAGAGTGGGTCTGGGTGAAGGGATGTCAGCCTTTCATTATAGAAGACTAGCCATGGACAGGAAAATACCTACATATCTATATTATACATATGAGAGAAGGATCTTGATGAGAGTTTTGTCTCATGTGACATTTTTTTTTTCTCTAGTTCATATCTCGCCAACTAGTTGTTCTCTGTGTTCATTTGAAATTTAAGTTTTTTTTCTCTTTCTTTAAATCCAATTTTTTTTCTTTATTTTAAATTCAAATTTTTCTTTTTGTTATCCCCTATTAAAAATATAATTCTAATATATGAATATCAAAAAAATGTAATTAGTTTGGTATATTTTTTAGTTTATGTAGATTTTTTTGTTGCTTTTAATGAGAATAAAAAATGAGCCTAATAAGAATCATTAGGAACATGCCTCAGACTACTAAATATTTTACTATCTTGATACTTTAATAATTAAAAAAATATTTATTATTTACAAATAATTTTATAATTAATTTATGTTTAAATTAACTTGCCTTTGATTGGATTAAAGAAAAGGAGAATGAAGGAAAGTATTATTAACATTTAGAACTTTTTTTTTTTCACATTACTTTATATCTAAATAATATTATAACTAACATTTCCATTATTTCATACCTTGTTCTTCAAATCTTTCCCTCCTAATTATAATTTGGTAGTATATTAAGAAAAGCGAGCACCGATCCTATTCTACTGACCTTATCATATGCCAAACGTGAATTTGGGTCAGAGAGAAGGGAGTAGGCTTGATTTAATATGATAGCCATGTCATGGCCGGGCGGGCCAGCTATGTCAGGGTGGCACAGCTTCTGCAGCGCCCTGTATGCCAACTTTATCTGGGATTGGTCGGAAGAGCTGTCGACACCAAGAAGATCGTACAGATCGAAGCCCGTGATCGAAGAAGAAGAAGAAGAAGAAGAAGAAGAAGAAGACGACGCTTTGCATGTCATCAGCGAATTGCTATGGCTCTTCCGACTCCGAATGGTTGGACTTGGAGCGTAAAAATTGAAGGCTTTTGGCTTTAGGTGATCGGGAATTATTGTGGTTATGATTGAAGGAGCGCTGGGAATACTGCATGGAAGGTGTCTGGAAGAATGCATCTTTTGCTTGTTTCTCAAATCTCAAGGGACGAGAGAGAGAGAAAAGAGGAGGGCCTAGCTTGTATTGTATGTATTTACTGTGAGAGATGATATTTTTGGGATGCAGGCGACTAGTAGACGCCAGAGAAGATATTTTTGGTGAATAAAGATCAATTGGTGAAATTTCTCAAATGCCCTCGACTGCTCTGCCTGAATTGAATCCATCCTTAACTCCCTCGATGGTTTGATATATGTAGTGAATTGAGTCCTATTAGTAATAAAGCTTAATTAATATCATTACTACATATTCACAATTGTCTGACAAATATTACTACATATTCAACATTGTTGTCCAAGACACGCATGCAATAAAAAGCAGACATTGCTGTAGTGTTTGCCATATTTAAAAAGCCCATTACCTTTTTTATTTTTTATTTTTAAAAAAAATTTATACACATTCTAAATATTAGTCTAACTCTTAATTAAAAAAATTAACTCTACTCGTAAAAATAAAAGAAGTTGTACTAATATCTTAATCATTATATATTGTGGATTCGACATAAGTCTCAATCAAATCCAACTCACAATCCTCGTTGAATCACGCACACAAGCCACAACAAATAACGAACAAAAAAGAAAAACTAATCACACAACAGGGACACACAATATTTATATGGTTCGGCAAGTAACGCCTATATATGTCAACAGGTTCACACTTTAACTAAAAACCTTTAGAGAAAAGAGTACAAGAGTTTTAGGGCTGAGAGGTGAGAAAATATATCTCAAAACAATGTAAGCACCACGGCTGCACAAAACCCTACACGACAATTAAAACATCAAATTCACACAGACCGCTCGAGCAGTGTTGAGCAATCCGTCAAGTGGTCTCAACACTCTCTCGGTTTCTCCCGCACAGACTCCACACTGCTCGAGCAGTGTTGAGCGGTCCATCGAGAAGTCTTAACATGCTCTCGGTTTCTCCTGCACAGACTCTACACTGCTCGAGCAGTGTTGAGTGGTCCATCGAGCAGTCTCAACACGATCTCGGTTTCTTCTGCACAAACTCCACACCATTCGAGTGGTCTCCACACTCACTCCAGCATTGGATTTTCTTCACATTCAACAATCTCCCACTTGAAGTAAATTCACTCAAAGCATTCTGAAACCCAGAAACCTCTGTCACCTCAAAACATCAACCACGCAAACCTAGTGTGAGCCATCCTTCCGTCTTTTAAGTTTGAAGACCAACCAAAGTTGAACTGACCTTTAGCTTCTCCACTATAACCACCTTTGTGAACATGTCCATAGGATTTTCATTCGTATAAACCTTCTTCAGATCAAATGGCCCCTCTTCCAACTCAGACTGAATAAAGTGATATTTAATATCAATATGTTTGATTCTTGAATGAAATGCAGAGTTCTTTGCTAGATGTATAACACTTTGACTATAGCTAAACAACTAACACTTGTCTTGTCCTTTACTCATTTCCTTCACGAAACCCTTCAGCAAAAAAAAAATCAGCTCCTTGTATGCCTCCGTAGCTGCTACATATTCTACCTCTGTGGTTGTAATAATCTGTAATCCCAAAACTAAAGGAAAAGAAAATGTGAATCAAATTACAGAAGAAAATTTCTGAACCTAATTCCTTGGAGAAGAGCCAACCTAAACTTTTGAGTCTTCTTGAACCCGGAATTCGAATGGACCAAGCCTAGTGTTGGTTTAAAGTTATTAATTTTGTTTGGTAGCTCAAGTTCTTAAGCTCAAAGAGAAAATAAATAGAGGATTTAGCCTAAAGCTTAAATAAGGCTTAAATGAAATCAAGGCCCAATTCTTCAATGAAACCCAAACACACACAAGTCCCAAAATTAAGAGTAAAGCCCAAGTAGGAAAAATGACTCAACTCAAGTCAGGCCCATATGGTATGGAGAAAGCATTCCCGTCTAGGTCCATAAGGATAGCAGCGCCTCTTGACATCAAGATTTTGATGAGATAGGATTTGGCTCAATTGGGTTTGAGCTTGCCCCTTGGATCAAAGATTGGAGCCATGATCTCTTTGAGAACTAAGTCACCTTCCTTCAAGTTTTGAGACTTAACTTTCTTGTTAAATGCCCAAGTTATTCTCCTCTAATATCCTTGAATGTGAAACAGAGCTCTGAGTCTTCTTTCATCAAATAGGAGCAGTTCCTCAAATCTATCTCTCTGCCACTCTGACTCGAGGATACTACTTTCAGCCATTACCCTTAAAGACAGAATCTCCAATTCTATTGGTAGAACGACTTCCATTCCATAGACCAATGCATATGGTATTGCTCCAATAGAAGTCCTAATCGATGTTCGGTACCCCCAAAGTGCAAATAAAAACTTTTTCGGCTAATCTTTTACTACTCACTATCGTCTTTTGTAGAATCTTTTTCACGTTCTTATTAGCGGCTTTCCCGGCTCCATTGGTTTGCGGTCTGTATGGAGAAGACTTATGACTAACAATTCGATACTCCTCTAAAAGATCTAAAACCTCTCCTTGAAAATGAGAACCATTGTCAGAATTAATCTCGTGCGGAACCCCATACCGATAGATAAGATTCTCCTTGATGAATATGGCTAATTGAGTGGCCTTCAGAGCATAGTAGGAGGCGGCATCTACCTACTTTGTGAAATAGTCAATTGTTACGAGGATGAACTCATGTCCATTTGATCCCTTAGGTGTGATATTTCCTATCACGTCGATTTCCCAAAATTAGAATGGCCAAGGTGATATCATGTTATAGAGCTGAGATAGCGGTACATGCATGAGGTTTGCGTGAACTTGGCATTTTCGGCATCTCCAAACAAACTGGTGACAGTTTGCCTCCATTGCATCCAGAAATATCCCTAGCGCAGGATCTTTTTAGCCAGCATCATTCCATTCATGTAAGGCCTACAAACTCCTCTGTGAACCTCTTTCATCAAATCGTGTCCCTCTTTTGTGTCAACACAAAGCTTACTAACCCCTAGATATCCTCTCTTGTACAATCTTCCTCCACAGATCAAAAATTGTGCAGCAAGCCTCCGAATTGCCCTTTAGTCCTTCTTGCTAGCTCGGCTAGGATACTCTCATTTCTCTATGAAATTCTCAATGTCGTGATACTAGGGTAGTCCGTCATTGACTTCTTGGATAGCAAAAATTTCATTAATTGCAGGTGCATCTCTTTGCTGAATTTCAAAGGGTCTCATCCTTACCCCGGGGGTATTTCTATCATCGATGCTAAAGTAACCAAGGCGTCAACAAACTTATCCTGCAATCGCAGGACGTGGGTGAACACCACAGTTTTGAAGCAAGGGATCATCACTTTGAGCTTCCAGTGATACTAGATCAGCCTCTCTTCTTTAACCTTCCATTCTCCTTTTGCTTGGGAGATGACCAAAGCTGAGTCCCCTATGACTTCTAACTTACTTGCCCCTAGTTCTAAGACTGCTTCCAATCTAGCTAAGCAAGCTTTGTACTTGACCTGATTGTTAGTAACCTCGAAACTCAACTTAAAAGCCAGAGAGATATGGGAATCATAGGGAGTGATGAGGAGTATCCCTATCCCGTATCTGTATTGGTTTCAGGCTCTGTCGAAAAAGAGGGTCCACAGATCATTTTCAATTTTCAACACTTGTTCATCGGGAAATTCAAATTTCGGTTCTTCATCTCCTTCAATAGGATGGTTGGCCAAAAATTCTACAACGGCTCTCTCTTTCACAGATTTCCTTATGACGCATTGCAAGTCGAATTCAGCTAACATGAGCAACTAACGGGCTAACTTTCCTGTTAATACTGGCTTCTCAAAGAGGTATTTGAGCTGGTTAATTCTTCAGATTAGAACAACTTGGTACACTAGCATGTAGTGACGTAACTTCCTAGATGCCTAAACTAGTGCCCAACAAGTCTTCCCCAAGGGCGTATACCAGCGTTCGCATTCTGTCATCTTCTTACTCAAGTAGTAGACAACTTTTTTTACCTTGGCTTCATCTTCATGTGCAAGCATACACCCCATTATTGAATCAATCACTGATAGATACAATATCAGAGGATTATCGAGTTTTGGTGGTGATAGGATCAGAAGGTTCTGTAAATACTTCCGTATGGCGTCGAAGGCATCTTGACACTGTTGATCCCACTAAAACTTGGTCCTTTTCTTCAAAAGCCAGAATAGAGCCTTGCAGGTAATGGTCAGCTTTGCAAAAAACCAACTAATGATCAGAATCTTCCATAAGAAACTCCTTACGTCCTTCTTGGTCCTTGGAGAAGGCATTTCAAGGATAGCTTTGATCTTTGATGGGTCTACCTCTATACTGTTAGGGTTGGTATACTAAAAATCATATTTTTAGTATTTAATTTAATTTTAATAAAATTGTTTATTCATTTTATGAGAATCTTTATGAGCAATGTATGCATATTATTTATTTGTTATGCATGGATGTCCAATATTCTGTATAGTATTTAATCTGGTGTGTAGAGTACGGCTTACATACAGAAAATTAGATTTTAGATTCTTGCAGAATATAAGTTTTATGTTCACAGTTTAGATAAAAATGGACATACCATCGGTACGATTGTGGCACAGAGTTTTAGTAGGTCTGTCTTGGTTACAGGGAACAGATAATAACGTCGTCTATTGTTTCGACTCTTTGTGCCAGTATACTTTGTGTGTATTGAACGGGATTTTGGGGTAATTAATTTTGTACTGACTACTAACTATATAAATTAATTCACATCCCAATGTTATTATAAATAGTGCTTATCCTCTTAATCCTGAAATAATTATTGATTTGTATATATTTAATATTCGTTGTTTTGATTTATTAGAGGGTGCGATCTTATATAGGTTTATATTTTCGGTGACTTGGATAGCGGTATTATTTATATGATAAATATTAATTATTAACGGAATCTACATTTCGAATGATCGGGATTGACGATACCCCCTTAAGGATGCTTATAAGTTTTGACCAAGCCAAACCCTACTGGTGGATTTAATTATCCGGCGGTCAAATAAGTTAAGCAGAAGGGTTTAAGGAATATCAAGATGCCGATTAAATTTAATTACATTGTCAGTAATTAAATTTAATTGGCGGGTATCAGAAATCTTAACGTGAGGAAAAATGGTAAGCATTTAATAACAGGAGCTCAATGCAAGAAGGTCGTGAGATTATGGGTCAGAGTGTAATTATAGTTCTTTGGTGGTGCGAACTGTAATTTAGTATTTTATGAAAATTACAGAAATCGCTGCGTCTTTTCATAATTGCAGAAATCACTCGTAACTATCTGTGTTCCACTGGAAGTCTAACTCATAATTATTTCCCTGGTTCCTGCTGTAGCCCTATATATACACGGGTAGGCTGAACCAGTTTGAGATTGATAGAATTGATAGTTCAGATATCTCATTTATTATATGATATTAATTTTGTCTTTCAAATACTTAAATATATCGGAGTTCTGCCTGTACGAGTTCTCGGAGGATCGTAGCCCACACTACGTTCGAGGATCGCGTAAGGGAATATGGTAGAAGATCTGACTGGAGTTTCAACTCGGAATCAAATCGTAGTTGAAGATTAGATCAACAAGTGGTATTCATCTAAATTAACTTTGGTTGCACGAATTTATTTTTGATCATTCGACTTCAAAAATTTTATTTATAGCCCGTTTCGGCGTTTGCCCATCCAGTTAATTTTTACCGATTAATCGTTTTAAAAAACAATGATCTTGGCAGTTTTGCCTCCAACAAATTGGTATCAAAGCCGTTTTGTTTTTTATTTACCGTTATCGAGGTCGAGTAGATTTAGAACTGTGCTAACTTTGTTTTGCAGGCGTTCTAATCCCGATTTTGTGAACATAATTTATTTTCATGTTTGATTGAATGCGTGGATGATGATTTAATTTAATTATTTTTAACCACGGGGGTTGACCGTGTTTGATTAATTATTTTTTTAGATCGAATATGAGTCTACGGGTCATAGATTTCGATGTAAAAATTTTATGTTCTTTAAGTTTTTTTTTCTAGTTTATTAGAAAGAAAAAAAATAAGAACAGGTATGGAAGAACATTGGCGGTGGTTGGCGGCGGCAACTGGCGGTGGTTCCGTCGTTTACTTTACAGTTTTTTTTCTCTCTCCAGTTTTTTTTTTTGATTTTTATAATTGTTGGAATTTGTGAATTCATTGGCCATTGAATTCCAGAATTCAATAGCAGAATTCAATTGCAATTGAATTGGCCATTCAATTGG
>JAUMHN010000015.1:3775876-3793663 GCA_032360265.1 Heliamphora ciliata | reverse complement strand
TTACTGGTGATGATCATGTTGGGATTGGCAACCTAAAGACTTTCTTGCAGTCACAATTTCAAACGAAGGATCTTGGAGACTTAGGATATTTTCTAGGAGTCGAGGTAGCTCGAGGAAAGCGTAGGATTTTTATTTCTCAAAAGAAATATGTGATTGACATTCTGCGTGATGCCGGTCTACTAAATGCAAAAAGTGTGGAGTCTCTGATGGATCCAAGTATGAAGCTTCTTCCAGGAAGGTGATGTGTTTCCTCATCCAGACAGTTATCGACGAATGGTGGGAAAACTTAATTATTTGACTACCATGACTAGACCAGACATTGCCTATCTGGTCAACGTTGTGAGTCAATTCATGTCTGATCCTCGTACTCCCCACTGAAATGCAGTGGTTCGTATTCTCCGGTATTTCAACAGCAACCCAGGAATGGGTCTACAGTTTTGTGATCGGGGTCATTCGCGTACCGAGGGCTATTCTGATGCAGACTGGGCAGGATGTCCAACTGATAGAAGATCCACATCAAGGTTCTCTGTTTTTGTTGGTGGGAACCTCGTGTCATGAAAAAGCAAGAAGCAAGATGTAGTATCAAGATCAAGTGCAGAGGCAAAATACAGGTCCTTGGCATTAGCTACATCGGAAATTATGTGGGTTCGACAACTTCTCACTGAATTAGACGAACCGCCTATGGGTCCTACCAAGTTGTGGTGTGACAATAAGTCTGCTGTTTACATCGCTACTAATCCAGTGTTTCATGAGCGGACTAAGCACATCAAGATCGACTGTCATTTCATCCGCCACGAGTATAAGAACGGCATTATCGATTTTGGTTTTGTTCGTTTTGGTGAACAATTGGCTGACGTGTTCACTCAGGCACTGTCCGAGCCCCGAGTTCACTATATTTGTAATAAGTTAAACATGATTAATATCTATGCTCCAACTTGAGTAGGTGTTAATATATATTTAGTATTAAGGTGTTAAGTATTAATAATAACCTGTGGGAATGCTCACAGTATTTATTGTAGA
This sequence comes from Heliamphora ciliata, assembly GCA_032360265.1. Taxonomy (NCBI): domain Eukaryota; kingdom Viridiplantae; phylum Streptophyta; class Magnoliopsida; order Ericales; family Sarraceniaceae; genus Heliamphora; species Heliamphora ciliata. The sequence goes on along the minus strand of JAUMHN010000015.1, from coordinate 3,792,643 downwards.
CTTTTATTTGCTTAATAAATACGTGTGTATGTCTCACAATAAGATACACGCTTCCCCGTACTCTTTCTCTCTTTTCTAACACCAACCCTCGTCTCTAGTAATACACAAGTTTAAAGAATTCTTGATAGCAAAAAGTATATCATCCACCCTCAACAGACCAATGTAATGCCGATTCTAAAAAACATCGACAATCCAAATGCCCAACCCATCTAAAGGAGTAGTATACCTCTCTTATGAAGTGAAAGAATATGGATAATCCCCTCATTTAAGGCCAAACCGAGACACTAACTCTGGCGGGTTAAGCCATTCACGGCCTTCGTACGGCTCCTTCATAAGTAGCATAGGCTCCGAAAGACTTGCAACATTAAAATTAAACTCTAAGGCTTTGCTCCAAAACTGTTCTGGAGAGCCCAAATAGGGAGCGCAATGCCAATAATCCTCTTTTGGAAGGCTAGGAACCGCTCCGTCTTTGTCACGTTTAAAAGAACTCTTTTTAGCACTTGGAGAAACTGTAGAAGCCACTATAGCTCGTTGTGTAACTGAGACGAGTGGAGCATGATGAGCGTTGCTTGCCAGCCCTCCACTCTGTCTAGACGAGCTAACTTTTCCAAAGTGAACAATCTTCCCGCCTGTTCCTCGAAACCTTACCATAACTCAAGTTAGATGTCAAAAAGTCCTACATAAATAAACAAACAAATTTTTAAAAAAAAGGGGGAGAGAGTTACAATTTATTTGAAATCAAGTATGTATATACGAAGATTAACTTCTTAGGCCTGGGATGTCTTGGGATCAGAAAACCCTTGGCTCAAAAGGACTTAGGCTCAAGAAACCTCTCCCTCCAGGTAAACTTTGTTTTCAAGAAAAATGGAAAAGACATAAAAAAACCCAACTACCATGACTTAGTGTACATGAGCTCAACAACACTCTTGGCTTGGGTTCACCCATGCTCAACCATCATTGGCTCCAAAATTCTTTTTATGACAATAGACTTAATGAAAGGAGTGAAGCACACCTTACTCAACGAAAGATGGAATAATCAAGCACTCCTCCAATAGCTAAAAATGCCAAATGACACAAAAAACCAAAATCCCTTGGCCCCAAAAGTTGGTTAACACTCGCTCCACAATACCTCGCTCCAAAACCCAACGGATGGGATCTCCAAATCTAGCTCCAAAAAAAAATTCAAGAGACACATGATTAGGTTCCTTAACACACAAAAAAGGAAGTTCAAAACCAAGGGATACCCAAAAACACGAAGGCTTTCTTTCAGTCACACCCTTGCTCCACAACCTAGATGAGAACACAGGTTGCTCCAATACAAGTTGCTCTAAAGGGGTTGCTCCAAAGAGGTAGGTTTGTTGACTCCAAAACGTAAAAAATCAAGCCCCCCAAAAACCCCCTTGCACCAAAACAAATTGCAAGCAGCTACCGTATGTATGACTCTAAAAGCTTTTAATAGTTAAAAACTTTATTCCGGAACCTGGATGAGAGGAATGAAATATAAATATAAAATAAAAGAAAAAGGAGAAAAAAATAAGCAAAAGATCCCAATTCTCTAACAAAAGCCCAACTCCGTTTAAAAAAAAACATCTCGACCTCGCTAGCTCGACCACTATAGCTCGCCCCAACACACCTCAACCTCCTGAGGCACCAATAACCTTGCTCCGTCGACTAGAGTAAGACCCATCACCAAAACAAGATAAACGAACTTGATCCTCGAGAAGGTGGGCAACTCCAATCCCTCCTCCAAAGCCCTCTGCTTTCCAAAAAAAAAGTCTCTTTTGGCTTGGCCTGGAGTTTTGCGGCTACCACTTGGCCAAAACCTTAGGCCTGAACTGTTGAGCTTTACCCTCCCTCTCCCCTCCATCTCCGCCTTTGTGCAAAATCACACAGCTAATAACTAAAAAAAAAGAAAGAAAAAGAAAAAGGGAGAGGTCGCATACCTAAAGAGCTCCGCCGCCCCAAGTTTTTGCTCCAAGACCAGAGTGCTCCATGACCCTAGTTCGCGCCGCATGTGTCTCCTCTTTATCTCCTCTTTTGCGAAAATCCCTAGCTCCGAAATTAGTTTCTCCGGAAGCCTAGGCTCGAGGCGTGGTGTTTTTCCCCTCCCTCCTCTAGTGCGAAAATCATTTGGATGAACAAAACCCAAGGTTGGAACACCCTGCTCAAGGAACCCCTTGCTCCGATCACTCGACATGCTCTTGCTTAAGTTGAAACCCCTTTCCCAAAGTCCCCTCCTTAAGCTCCGAAACCAGTTGCTTCAAAAACTTCGAAAACTGGTGCCTCCAAAATCTAAAATCAATTGCTCCGAAATTAGCGGCTCCAAAATCAGCTTGATTCAAAGGCACTTGCTCCAAAAAAATAAAAGGTAATTGCTCCAAGCTCCAAAGTTTGTTGGTCTAGAATATGTCTCTCCAAATGGGGTTACTCAGTTGCGCCAAAGTCTTCTTTTGATTTGTTGGGCTACTAAAGTTGTTCATAAATAAATAAATGAGAGAAAAGATAAAGACCCACTAACTCCAAAAAAGGCGGCTCCAAAAGAGGTCACTCCAAAATTTGTTGCTCCACAAGGGTGTCGCTCCAAAAGAGGGTCGCTCCAGAACCTGGCACTCCAAAGGTCACTCCAAAATGTGTTACTTCAGAATATCTCTCTCAAAATGGTTGCTCAGATTGCGCCAAGTCCTCTTTTTACCTTGTTAGACTTCTAAAAGTTGTCACTAAATACATATATATATAAATATATATATATATATATATATATATTAAAGAAAGGGACGGGGAGAAGATCCACCAACTCCAAAAGAGGTTGCTCCAAAATATATTCTCCAAAAAAGTGTCACTCCAGAATTTGTTACAACAAAAAAACATGTGTCGCTCCAGAATCTATCGCTTCAAAATGAGTCGCTCCAGAGTCTATTGCTCTAGAGACTTGTCGCTCCAAAAGGGATTGCACCAGAACCTGTCGCTCCAAAATCCCAAATTCCAAAATCCTTCATATGTATGGCACCTAAAGTGAGCTTAGGGAATTTGGAGCAAGGGTGGAGAATTTTCAGGACCAAAGCAGTCCCAAATGAGGGACCCTCCCTTTTTTATATGACTAGGAGCATTTTGAATTCCGAATCGCTACCATTCTTGTGAAAGAATAAAGGTAAGTATAACTTATCTCCAAAAAGAAGATAAAAGCCCTATCAACACCATTCTTTGATGAGACGGAAAGACAGTTAACAGTTCAAAATTCAGTTGTTCCAATCACCTAGTACATCTCCCAATAATAAATGAATACAGGGAGCATGCTTGTGCACTCTCATTAGTCATGAGAGCACTTGCACATGGGGCATATTGTAGATATGGTCATCCACCTCCGGGCTAACTCCGAACCGCTCGTCCGAGAAGGGCTAACTCCAACTCAACCCAGCTCCACTAGCTCATGAGAGGTTAGCTCCAACCCACCCAACTCCACTAACTCAAGAGGGGTTGGCTCCAAACCTCTGTTCCTCGAGAGAGTTTACAGCTCCCTCACATAATTAACTACGGGTAAGACTCCATGATAAGACCTAGGCTGAGAGTAGGGCCTAGGAGACCTCGCTCGGGATCTCTAGAGGATTGTGGCTTAGAGGCTGGAGCTGAGGGGTCGTCAAAGTTGCTTGGCTTACCCCACCCTTGGCGTGGCTCCACTCTGACAAACCTTAAAGAGAGAGGGGCGTTAACACAAGAAAATAAGAAGTACACAGACCATTCTGAGGAATATCATTCTCTAAGACACAACAATGAGCAAAGCATGTGCTCCCTTGCCATGTCGGGTAAAAGAGGCCTCCACCAGCAGTTGACTCGATCGATACGTTCACGTCTCCAAAGGAATGGATGGTTGCAGCCTTCAGGCTCCTTTGTCTCTTATATAAAGGAACTCATTCTCCTCTTTCAAGGATTATAGTTCATCTGCCATTCTCCCCCAACTTTGAGCTTCTCTCTCCACTACCTCCCTCTCTCTCTCTCTCCCCTTTGCCTCCGGTCTCTCTTCCTCTGCCTCAGGCGGTCTCGAGCAATCAAGTGCCTACCATCTTCCCAGACATTTTTGGTCATCCCCTGACTTCGGACCAATCACCTACTGATATAATTAATGGTCATACCTCCTAAATATTAATAAGATAATATTTCCATATAATTAGCAACCATCCCATAAAATAAGGGATTTAATTATCTAAAGATAATTAACTATCCCATTACCTCTTTTCTCTCTGCGCCACGTGGACATTCTCTTTTGTGGTCAATTTTGGTCCAACAATCACTGAGAACAAATGGGGGCATTTCCTCAATTTTTCAACGACAGAGACCAACACGTAATATAATTACTACCCGTATAGCAAGGTTGTCAAAATCAAGATTTTATGTTGGACTGTTGGAGGGTTTTACAGGATCGGATCGTAGGATCGGATTGAGAATCGTAAGTTTCAATAAATATATATATATATATATATATATATATATATATATATATAATTTCTAGACTAATAAAATTTCTTAAAAATAAACACATAAAGAAGAAGTAAAAAATATGAAGAATATAATAAACCAAGTAATATTAAAATGTGAACTAACTTGTGTGCTCCAATCCAAAATACATAAAAAGGCCTTGTTTATGTATCAAGAAGACACCTAAAATACATGTTAGGTGAAAATCAATGAATAGGTAAGTTAATAAGCTTCTGAGATAGCAGAAGAAAACAGACAATGGATCAATTTCATTTAAACCAGGAGAACAAGGAAGAGCATTACTTCAGTTCATCAGTATGCTCCAGTTTCCTGCTTCCTTCAATTGCTGAAGTTTTGTCTGGTGTTTCATACAGGAGATTACTGTCTGTAGGGACCTTCAAATTCCACTTGCAGAATGATGCAACAAAAACCTGGCATACTCTTGTAAGAGGGCTTCCCCCCGGCTTCTGAAATCTATACAGAGGAGTACCTGAAAAGAAACTTGCAATAGCAACACCCATAAACAATGCAGGAATGCCCAAACCTAGGCCCCACCCAGAATTGTCTTGAATCCACACAATTAAACTACTTGATACAAGAGCGCCAATGTTGATCGAAAAATAAAACCAATTAAAGAAGGATCCCTTCTTTACCCTCTCTTTAGAATCAGTATCATCAAATTGATCAGCCCCAAAAGATGAAACACATGGTTTGATCCCGCCAGTCCCTAGTGCAATCAGATATAGCCCAAAGAAGAATATTGCATACTGAGCGGGAGTAGCAGAAGGGCATATGGAATCAATACAGTCAGAAGGCTTAAAAGCAGGAACTGTTGCTGAGAGAGTCAATGTACACATTCCCTATACAAAACAACACATTTAAACAACATCAGAAAGAGACAATGGCATCAGACATTCCTTAAAATATTGAGAAAACATAACATATATGAGACTGGTGTGAATATTTTCAATGACCATAGCAAACTTGCCTTCTTGTCCACTTAAAATTAAGAGGAACTCAAGATATCTATGTCCCAGACAATGTTGGATAGACTATAGTCAATAAAACATCCCCAAGTGGCACATTATCCAAATCACAGCATTTGGAAACATGGACAATTCCTGTATTAAATTGTTATTCATCTTTTAAATTTTTTTTTTTTTTTGGGGGGGGGCGTAGGGGGACACCAGAAACAGCCTCTAAATGTATACAGAGGCAGTTATAGTGCATTAAACAAACTGACACATAAAAATCCAACGTTGAAAGTTCCAGTTTTAAATTTTGCCGTTATTTTGTTATTTTGATATTTTGTTTTTTTATTTTTATTTTGGGGGAGGGGGGCGCACTAGAACAGCCTTTAATTCTGTAAAGAGGCAGTTATAGCACATTAAGCAAACTTAGTCACAAATAAATCCTCTCTCATTCCTTCACCTTGTTGGTAGGATTAATTAAATTTCCAGATCCTTTTTTGTCTTATAGTTAATCCCTATTAAGTGACATACATAGGTCTGCTGCCATTAAGCCATGTTCTTGGGGAAATTGCAAAAGTACAACTAATTTTACTAGCAATCTAATATCATAGTGATACATTATTCAAGGAAGATTACACGACATGGGTTCAGCCCATTCATTCACTTAAATCAAGAGTTAAAACTAGGGAATAGTAACAGCTATAAATTTCAGAATTGATGAACTGAGGAAAAAAAAATCATATTACTAAAAAAAAAATACTAAAACTACAAACCATCAGCTTCTAAGTAAAAAGGTCACAACAAATATCCTAAATGGGTTACTATTGAAAGAAAAATGCCCCATAATAACCTTACTACCACCCTATACATCTAGAATAGATCATTGCCATATAGTGGGAAAAGATAGTTCACTTAGATCAGTGCAGGTAATTGGAAGCTAAAGATCATTCAAACAATACACGTGCTTTGAACAGAAAACTACAAGACGATGCACTACACATGTCCAACACAAAGAAGGATCAAGCATGTATGAAAAAGTTGAGAATGTTCATGTATCATCCTCCAACGCTTTATGAAGGATCTAATTTTTCAGCATAGCGACAACTATGTTTGATACTTACAATGAAATAAATTGTAGAAAAGGCAGCGATTGTCCAATATCGTCCCCAGTATGCATCAGCCAAGACTGCTCCAATGAGGGGTGTTAGGTAGCAAGTGCCTGCCCAAGTGGTAACATTTCTTGCGGCAGAGACATTTCCTTCATGTAATTTTGAGGTGAGATATGTAACAAGATTTGTGGCAATCCCATAGTAAGCTAAGCGTTCACAACATTCAGTACCTGTTTTGTTATGCAGCGGTGTTAGAAGATGGAATATAAAAAAAAACATAAAAGAAATGTGAACAATGATAGATTAGTAACTACCAAGAATGAAGGGGCAAGCTCTCCAATTCCCAGTATTGCTCTTCAACACAGGTTGCCCCTTCAAGTCAACTGAACCATCTCCTGTGTAAAGTCCACTGCTTTCTATCTGAATACATAAAAACATGTAGTACCGTAGTAAGACAGATCAGAAACCTTTTAGAAAAAAGACCTTACAGAGTAAAAAATTGTGTTGTTGGTTCTTCTTCTTTTTATTTATTTATTTATTTATCTTTTTGCAGGGGGTCAGTGAGATGCAGGTGTGTGATTGTATTTGTGTGTGTTAGTGTGTGTGTGTGTGTGTGTGTGTGTGTGAGAGAGAGAGAGAGAGAGAGAGAGAGGGCCAGAGAGAGTTCCAGCAAGGAAGAGTGTCCATAGCTAGTAGTTCCTTTCACCCAATACTAAGCTTTTGACAACCATTATAACATTTAGGGTGTGAAGACATGACAATCTAGTCTAAACAACATCTAATATTCAGATGTGAAACCGACTAGCAATCAGCTAGGGTTTAAAGAGAGTTATTTGTCGTTCCAAACAAGGAAGCCCAAGGAACAGGCTGCAAAGTGCCAAGAATGAAAACACAGCGCGTGTTTAGGTGCACAAATTCACAGTTAGATGGGTCTTGAGAGAGAGGGGGGTGGGGGGGCATTTGGACATTAAGCCTATGTTTGAACTAGCTTTTTTTTTTTAACTTTTTGGCTTTTTGGCTCTTTTATAAAAAAGTAAATATAAAAATATGTAGAAAAGGCCAGAAAAAGCCGCATTAGGCCAAACCAATTGGTTTCTTTAAAGGCATAACTTTTAAGTTAAGCTAGGCCAAACATAAGCTAAAAGGGATCAAAATAAAGGAAAATCATCCCATTTGCAAACCTCAATAAATTAGATTCATTCTTTCACAATATATTTGAAATCCTCCCTCTCCCAACTCTCATACTATATTTTCATAGAACAGACTGAGAGCTCACATAATAAGAAGCACGAATACCAATACTAAACATGAGACACTAACACACCAACCAGGCAATTCTCAAATTAAAAACCAATACATGACATGGAAAAAACACGACTATAATAAATAAACAAACAAACAAAAACAAACATATATATATATATATATATATATATATATAATAATTGTGTGTGTAATAAGTGGAGGAGTGCTTGCGGAGTTTTATGTGATCGACAGATACCTACAAAATTAAAAGAAAAATTTTATAGGACGTCTATTAGAGCGGCAATTTTATATGGGGCAAAATGTCACTGCTAAGAAAGATCACATAAATAAAATGAGTATTGCGGAGATGAGAATGTTAAGATGGATATGTGGTAAGACTAGAAAAGATAAAATTATGAATGAAAAAATTCGTGAAATGGTAGGAGTTGCACCAATTGAGGACAAGTTGAGAGAAAATAGACTAAGGTGGTTTGGACACATACAACATAGACCAGTTGATACAGTGGTTAGAAAAAGCGACAAGATCATGAGTAATAAAAACACTAGGAAGAGGAGTAGACCTAAATTGGCATTGAATGTCGTATTAAGAAAAGATGTGAACCTATCAAACTATCTGAAAATATGGATCTTAAGAGAGTAGAATGGCGTAGAAAGATTCATGTAGCCAACCCCAATTGATTGGGACAAAAGTTTAGTTTGGTTTAGTTATTTATATTTGTGACAATTTGCTACTCCATTTTTATGTAGAATTACACCCTATATTGTATTATCCAAATGGTAAACATAACTTTTACACGGTTCATATATTGGTTAAAAAGCATGTGAACAAGAGGTTCTAATATCTACTTTAAAAAGCCTATTTCACAAACAAAATCAAAAGTTTAAGGCTTAGAATTCTTAAAATTAATAAGCATCCCACAAAATATAGAATTATTTTTTAAGTTATTGACGTAAAATAAATTTCTAAGGAGGATTACAACCAATCTTTTTCCATTTTTTTTTGGCCAAAACTCCATTTTCTCTATATTTTAGTTTATTACATTTGAGTTCATCTCATTGGGAAAATATTAAAGGCAAAAAATAGAAAGAGGATGGTGATCGTTTTGAAAAGCTAAATGCACTGGTTTGGAACAAAAGTGTACCATATTTTACAACGTGAGTTCTAAAACATAAATCGCCATGATGCTAGCGTTTTATGGTAACAAGTTTTATTTATTCATCCTATTTATTTGTTTGCCTTAGATTTCAGATTCTAGTAATCATAGAATTTGGTGAACATAGTCTTATACAATAATAATCAAATCAACCATAAGTCAAGTTATGTACTTATGTTAGTGGGTCTTAATATGAGGTTTCTAGTTAACTTAAATTGGTGTGTTTATATATGGACGTAAGCTCCATTTGTTATGATGTAAACTTATTTTCCAAAAAATACTTGTTTTGTTTTGTTTTGTTTTTAGGTGTTTGGGTGACAATTGAGTTTTTTTTATAGAAAAAATAGAATTTTCTTGATCAAAATGTGCTACTAACAGCGTCACCGCAGCTACCACCACCGTCATCATCGCCACCACCGCCACCACCACCACCACCACTACCGCCATTACCATCGTCGTCGCCGCCATCACCGCTGCTACCACCACCTCTAACATCACCGTCACTTGCACCATTGCCGCCGCCGCCGCTGCCACCGCTGCCCCCCATTGCCACTGCCGCCACCACCGGCCCCACCATTGTTTCCACTGCCAGCTGCTACCAGCTCCACCACCGCTACCACCAACACCGCCACCCCCCGGCTGGCACCACCGCCTTCGTGCCCACCGCTATCACCATCGTCGCTAGACTCGCCGCCACCTCCACCACCGCCACTGCTACCTCCCTCTCCTCCTCCTCCTCCTCCTCCTCCTCCACCACCACCACCAATGCTGCTACCACCTCTTCCACCGCTCCCGCCTCAATTGCCACCGCTACCACCACTATCCTCACCACCACCACCACCACCACCACCGTTGACACAGAAAATGACTTACACCCTCTTTATGTAAATTAATTTTGTTCTTTTGATGTAAAATATTTTACAATGTTTTTATCAACCAAACATTGAAAATAGGTAAAACGTTTTAAGTTGAAACAAACAAAGCCTTAGTTTTTTTAAATGAGTCTTTTGGTCAAAGAGTTTTCTAACTTTGGAGCTATAACACTGCAGAACTAAAGCATACACCCCAAAGACCCACATGTCTATCTTCTCTTTGATTGTATGAGGTTGCAAACCTTTCAAGACCCAAAACCAAATCTAGTTCATCCTATTCCTAACTTAAAACTCTATTTGGCAATCATCCTAACCCATTGCTTTTCTAGTACAAAAAGAAAACACAAAATAGCCTCAGACCCGTCTTTTCTTGTTCCATCAAACTCGCAAACCCTTACCCCTTTCATACAAATTTTACAAACCTATAAACCACATAATTCCACCAACTTAGTCTTAGATGCAAGAAACCAACAAAACCAATGTTGCCGTACATCAGTTGCTATATTAAAGCTTGTAGAGATGTCCAAGAAAAACTTAGGAAACTTGGTATTAAGGTTTCCTACTGCAGCAAACTAATAAACACAAATACTTCTAAGAAAATGGTGTGTTTGAACACGTTGTTTGAACTGTCAAACACTGTCTAAACGCGTCCTTTTATTTTTTTCACTTGTTCGAACCAAAAATCTTAAAACACTAGAGGAACGCACATGTCCATCGCTTAAATACCCCTGAAATGGATTACAACTTTGAAAAAAGAAAATAACTTATATTCCAATTTTAAATTAAAATCAATGTATATTTATATAAATTTCAAAACTTCCAAGTTGTTTATGAATTATGTTATAGATATTTGATCTTTTTGTGCATGCATATTTTCTGTCATGTAGAATGTGAAAACTACTTTTTACTATTTTGATATGATAAAATACGAATGTGTATATAATGTAAAAAGAAAGGAGTTAAATATATTTATTAGTTAACGTGTTTATAGTTAGTTTTCAAGTACATATAAAAATATATATACTTATTAACATGTCGTGTCCATATCCAGTGTTCGTATCTGTGTATATCCGTATCTATGCTTCTTAGGTTGCAAAGTATAAAATTTTGGCCTTGAAAATTATTGAAGTATAAGCAACAACCAAAGAGCAATTCGTTTTTTGAGGTGGATATTTACTATACTAAGAACGGCTAGTAACTTTTTTGTGAGAATGTATTATGTAAATATAACTTAGAGAATTGAACTAAACTTCGACAGGACCACAAGCTCCAAATCAACAACAAAGCAATTCAAGTCATCCAATGATGTTCAAAAAAGGTTCGTGTTTGAGGGTATCATGGATAATGCATGAATTCTTGGGTTTCAAGGAAAGTCTAAAGTATGTCCAAAACCTTCACACTATTAAATATTGTCAGAAGAAACTTGATTCTTATAAAGACCTATGGAGACTAGTGATGAGGCATGACAACTTATTGCCATCAAGTAGCTTTTGAGACTAATCGAACTTGAAGTCTTGAACATATAAAACAAGGGAAGGAGAACCATACATTAACAGACCTTATTCAAGCCAAAGTACGCTACATGCTAAATAAAAGGTACTGTTGGCTCTTATTTGAATATGAGGTGTACTTGGCCAATGGCTTCCAAGCATCCTTGACTTCCAAGTTAGTGTATCCTATATACACTAATGTATTAGCAATATTTTGTACAAGTGAATGAATAACTCATTTAAAGGCAAGTTTTCAAATGAAGGTGACGCAACTTTTCTTTGGTTCACTGCTTGAAAACCTAGGTGTAATTTGCATAAGCTTTCCTCCATATTCTAGATCAAGGAGTGCGACGAGCTTTGACTACTAAACCTATTCGTCTTTCCTCTAATCTTTCTCCTATATAACATCTATCACTGCATATTTGCATGTCCTTTTCATCCTAAAACGAGTAGAGAGAATCATACAATATTTAGTAAATCTAATCATATACCATAAACTCCAACAGATTTCTAAACAATTAAGTTATGGCAGATGACTCCCTTTCAGAAACCAATTTATTGCAAAGAACGTGCTCAAACTAAATGAATAACGAATGAGAATCAATGAAGCGCAAAACGGCCCAACTAATGTTACCATATACATTCATAATGATATAGATTCACACTACGTTCACTAACTAGAACAAATGGGACCTTGACTGTCCAGCAATACTCAATTAATTTGGATTCACCTTTTGGATTTATGGTTTACATATATCTTGTGTATAACTCTGTGTCATTGCAATTACTGACATTGTGCATCTATTTTACTAGGGGAAAAGAAATCATCTCATTCTCTCTTCATAAAATTCAAGGAAAAAAGATAATGACTTACAAAGGCAAACATGCTTTTCTATAAATGCAAGAAGTATTTCATTCCTAGTCCCTTATCTTGCATAATTCAATAAAATCAAATATTTATATATATAGAGAGAGAGAGAGAGATAGATAGATAGATAGATAGATATATAGATATATATATATATATATATAGAGAGAGAGAGAGAGAGAGAGAGAACTTCTATTTCAAACCCAATCAAATCTACATAAATTGAAACAACCTTCAACAAGCGAGTCAAGAGCCGTTCTATTGTAGACCATAATATCGATACATCTTCAAAACAACTGAATTAACCTTTACCTTTGAAGATTCTTTAGAAATCTGGTGTGCTAACTAGAGTTGCATTCTTCACTGAAAGGAATGCTTTAGATTTCATTCTTATGGTTGATAAGTTGGTGACTTGTGAACAAGTGTTGCATGTGGGGCAAACCAAGGAGACAAATGGCCCCCTTTGGTTCGACAAGAAAGAAGTTGAGTGCAGCATAAAATATAAATGCTAGCTTAAACAATGCATCAAAATCCAACTCTTAAAAGGCTATATTTTTTAGCTTCTTTAATATTAAGTTGAAAAGAAAAATAATTTAAAAACCTAAAAGTAGAACCAACACCCCAACATTTGGAAATACAACATATGAATTCAAATCTTAAACTAAATAAGTTGCAAATAAGTGGAACCTGAACTCAATATATCATTTACTAAAGCCTGATTCATTGCAATGTTGCAAGGGACTGGGGGCATGGATCCTTCTATTTGTCATCTTTCATATTTATTGGGTGACCTCCATTATCAAGTTATAAGTGTTGGAGAGGTGGAAGAAAGTGGCGCCTTTGTGCGTGATGTTGTGCTTGTGGTTAGAAAGTAATACACATACTTTTTGGAAGAGACAGTTGAGGGAGCACATGCAAAAGTTGTGGTTATCCCACAGTTACCATTTTCTTCTTTTTTTGCGTACAGAAGTTACATCCTTTTGGCGTCTTCTAATATAATATATTTGTCAAAGAAAAAATTATAAAGAGAGAGAGAGGGACTGGGAATGGCTTAGCATAATTTCTGGTACAAAATATTGCCTTATTCTTCACCATTTTTACACCAAATGGTGTATTCCAATTGGATCAACCCGCAATAGATTTGTATTCTCACTATCCAAATATAAGCAACATGTCTTGAGAAAGGCATAAAAAAAAAGTCATCATCACTATGCCAGGGCTTACTTCTCTTTCATTATGAGGCTATTTAAGGATCGGTAGTTAGGAAAATTCAATCTCATAGACCAAGTGATAACTGCTGCATGCAACAATTCGAAGTATGTCTAAAGTAGCTTTGAGGTAAAAGCCAGTTACTAATATAGACATCTTCCTCATCAAACAGGATCAAGTAGCAACTGAAACAAATTAACAAGTGCATTGTTCATTTCAAAAGATTGTAATAGTGCAAACATTTCAGCTACTTCCATCAAACTATCAACTAAAAAACAAACGACAGTAATGTTGACAAAAGACTAAAAACACGTGAAAAATATAAAAACACATGTGAAAACCAAATCAATCTTCAAAATTATAACAATTAACAGTATAAATGGGTGCTATAAGATTCAATTTTAGGGTCCAAATCTATATGTATAACTCCTTGCACCCTTTGCTCCAGACGAACTGGATTAAGATTCGAATCAACTATATAACTGAAATGATCGTATCCATCAGGGGATTAAATCATTAAAACAGCATAAATCTGAAATAAAGCTTCTAATTACCCATCACGTCCAAAGAACAAAAAAATCCCAAAGCTGAATTACCCGGAAAAAATTAACAATCGATTAGCATACTAACCAAATTGCAATCTCAGGAATTAATCGAAAGCTCGCATCAACTAACACCCCAATGTTATTAAATGCTTGTATGTATTTATATATCTCAAATTTTATTTTTTTACTTTTTAATCTTATATTATGCTATAAACTCAAAACTTTCCCATAAACTTACCTACAATTCAAAATCAATGATCCAGAGAAAGAGAGAAATCCAAAGGGCAGAAAGATACCTGTGGAAGTCCATCTTCCAAAAGCAATCTCTCCTCTAACCTCACATCCTCCTGGGTACCCATAAGTAGAAATCAACAATCTCTCTCTCTCTCTCTCTCTAATAAAACTCTCTCACCCTGTATAACAGCAGATACAGATTCTGATTTTGGAGATATATAGGAGCAAGACGGACAAGAAACCCTGTCCGAGGTGAAGAACATGTATCGAGAAAACTGTTGCTTGAGCAATAATCGAGAGCTACTTGACATTTTTGCTGGCAAAATAACCCGGTTTAAGTCAACAAGCAATCGTATGACTCGTATGCACTGATTATTGCATTATAGTAATATTATTATTATTATTATTATTATTATTATATGTTTTTATATTCTATTCCATTGGATCCGAGTTCGGAATAAAATTGGGGATTTGACTTGTTTTTATTGGGAAAATTACACTGATTACTTTTAAGATTTATCAAAATATCAACTACCTCTTATATAATTTTTAAAATGTCACTAATTTCCTATCAAATTTAATTTTTGCATCAAATTAACCTAACCGTTAAATTTCCGTTAACTGCTTAATAGAAACCACCCAATCATCCCAAAATCACCCCCAAAACTCACCCCAAAACCAAATCTACACTCCAAAACCATCTCTATAATATATATATATATATATATATATATATGAGAGAACAGAGAACCAAGAGAGAGAGATGGCAGAGAGGAGATAGAGAGAGACGTCGCATGCGGGCCACCGCCATCGCACGCCACTGCCGCCGCCGCACACCACCGCTGCCACCGGCGTCGAGTCACCGTCAGATCTCTCTTGTGAGACCCTGACCCTTATCTTTTAGGTTATTTAAATAATTTAAGGTGTTTTCTTCAGTATATGAATAGTATCGATGCATGATTTATGCTTTACAGTTGTAAAATAGTATGTGTAAATGTATTTTACACTTTCCCGGACCTTGTTTAGGTTGGCTGGGTTGGTTTTTGGGCTTAGAAATCATAACAGATTCCAATATGCTTCTGGTCTTAAGTTCAGTCGACTAGAGGGGTTGGTTCGGTCGACTGAACTGGGGGGTTCGGTTGACTGAACAAAAGGAATTTTTCGTGCTTATAAATATCCCAGGGGCTGAGATATTTTAATAATCTCTTTCTTCCAGGCTAAGAATTCCCTTTTCTCTGCCTTCTCTCTAGCTTTGAGAGCCCGGGACTTAGTTTTGTGTTCGATCCTTTCTGGATCCTTGCTGTCGGGGCCGAGGGATTCGCATCCATCCGGTCGAATTCTCATTCTGACGCCGTTCAGTTTTGAGACGTCGAGTTCTTAACTCTCCGAGGTAGGATTCTAGACCCTACTGTTGTATAAGGGTAATATATGTGATTATACGTGTTTTCACCGGGTAGAAAATACATCAAATGTGATTTTTATGTGTAACCGTGGTTTTTGGGTAAAAGTAGATTTTTACACATTTTCTTGGTTGTATACATGTTTCGAGTACGTGGTATCCGTAGTTTTCAAAGGGAGATTTGAAAACGAGGTGTTTTGATAAAATGGTGAAAAACATCTTTTTGGAGGTTTTGAGCTAACCCGTGGGGTTGAGTCTCATCTTTCAAACGTTTTGTTGGAAATGGTTTTAGATCTCCATTTTGATGGATTGGATCTCTTTTTATGCATATGGTGTATAAACTGTTTTGTGGGTTTTCGTAGTTGAGCTACGGTGGGTTTTTAAATGTTTCCATAGATGTACCGTGACAGTGTATGGTTTTGAGTTGGACTTCTATTGCTCCTTTGTGGAAGTCCAAAAATGTGCGCAGAGTGGGTTCGCTACGGTCCCTTGGGTTAATCCCCGTAAACGTGGTTTGGTTATGCTCCGTCCATCGGTCGTGGCAATCCGTAAAGAAGCAAGTGCGTGGTTTGGGTGCTTTCCCATCGGTCATGAAAATCCGTAAAGAAGTTGGTTGCCTCCATGAATGGCGTTGTTGTTTTAACTCCGTATAGAACTTGCCATTACCTAGCAGGCCTTAAGTAGTTCAGTACTAGGGTAATGGGCATGAGTCTATAGTTGTTACCTTTGTCTGTACGACAGAGTCGGTACATAAGATTTCATTTACATCTTTTCTCCTTGGCTGTGTGACCCAAGTGGAGCATACTATTTATTTACAACTTTCCCTTAACTGTGGCATGATATCTGTTAGGATGATATGCGTAGTTTGAAGGATGGAAAACATGGAATTTTATGAGATAAAACTTTTTTGAGACTCGTGGTAGTCTGATGCAAACTTGTGGTTTTAGAAGAAAAACCTTTTTGGCTCCTGTGGTTGAGCTCGTGTGTGTGTAATTGTATAGCCTGCTTTACAGTTATATTGTCTATGTTCTATTGGACTTCGGCTCACGGTGTGGAATTTTTGCTATAAAATCTTTTCAAGTGAGCATGAGGAGTTGACCTAATTGCAGAGGTGATGGAAGACTTGCTGTAGTTTTTCCTATTTTTGTACATGTACTTTTACATGTAATGCCAGTGATGG
>JAUMHN010000015.1:3765576-3775776 GCA_032360265.1 Heliamphora ciliata | reverse complement strand
CTTTTGCTCCAGTAGCCAAAATGAACTCAGTTTGGGTACTCTTATCTTGTGCCGCTAATATGGGTTGGCCTCTCCAGTAGTTAGATGTGAATAATGCATTTCTTCATGGAGATCTAGAAGAAGAAGTATATATGGATGTACCACCTGGATTCTCATCTTGTGAAACTGAAGGGAAGGTGTGCAAATTGAAGAAGACCTTATATGGATTAAAACAGTCTTCTTGAGCGTGGTTTGATCGTTTCTTCAAGGCCATGCTAAGATTTGGGTACCGACGGAGTCAAGCAGACCATACTATGTTTATCAAGCAAGACAATAATAAGATCACTGTTCTTATTGTATATGTTGATGATATAGTTGTGACAGGTAATGATTCTGAGGAGGTATCTCGTCTTAAGGCAAACCTAGCAAAAGAATTTGAGATGAAAGATTTGGGGGCACTACAATATTTTCTTGGAATTGAGGTGACTAGATCAAATAATGGGATCTTCATTTCCTAAAGAAAGTATATTCTTAACCTTCTAGATGAAGCTGGTATGATGGGTTGTCGACCTGCAGATTCACCTATTGAGGCTAATCATCGTCTCCATAGTGGTGATGGAGAACCTGCCGACAAGGGCCAATTTCAACGGTTTGTGGGAAGATTAATATACCTGTCTCACACCAGACCTGATATTGCATATGCTATGGGGGCTGTCAGTCAGCTAATGCCTGATCCTCGTAGTGTACATCTTAACGCTGCTTATCGTATTCTGCGATATCTTAAGTCTGCCCCTGACAAAGGGCTCTTATTCTCTCGTCACAGCCATTTGACATTTGAAGCTTTCACAGATGCAAATTGGGCTGGTTCAGTTGATGACAAACGATCTACATCTGGGTATTACACATTTGTAGGGGGTAACGTGGTTACTTGGCGCAGTAAAAAGCAAATAGCTGTAGCTCTGATCAAGTGCAGAAGCTGAGTATAAGGCTATG
The DNA here is from genome assembly GCA_032360265.1 of Heliamphora ciliata. Classification (NCBI taxonomy): domain Eukaryota; kingdom Viridiplantae; phylum Streptophyta; class Magnoliopsida; order Ericales; family Sarraceniaceae; genus Heliamphora; species Heliamphora ciliata. The sequence goes on along the minus strand of JAUMHN010000015.1, from coordinate 3,774,804 downwards.
GCACATGGCATCTGCGAACTCATTTGGCTCAAGTCCTAATAAAGGATTTGGGTATTGAGTGCGACAAACCTATGAAGTTGTACTGTGACAACAAAGCTGCCATTAATATTGCTCATAACCCTGTCTAGCATGACAGAACGAAGCATATATAGATTGATCGACACTTCATCAAGAAGAAATTGTGTCAGGTATCAATATGTATGCCCTTTGTGAAATCTGCAGATCAATTAGCAGATATTTTTACCCATTGTATGCAAGTGGGCATGAAAAATATCTATGCATCAACTTGAGGGGGAATGTTAAGTTAAGGCTATTATTGTACTTTTAGTATTTTTTGGTCTTATTATAAATAACAAGTGATAAGGTGTAAACCCTATGTTTTTTGCGCTTTTATTCATTGTTATTCTCATTCTCTCTCTTCCTCCTTTTCTCTCTCACTCTCTGCAATAATTCTAATAGTTAACTTTTTGGTGAGAGGCTGAATTCCTCTAGCAAGCACAGATGCAAGATATGGAGTCAATTGTTTGGGTTATTTACTGGCGTGTGAAGTTTTTAGAGATTGAGATAGCTTTAGAGATGTTGTTGATGAATTTCGTTAGAGTTGTGGGAGAATTTAAAAGCACTTTGGATTATATATGCATTATGAATTTAGGACAGTTTAAATCCTAGAAAAAATTAGTGGGATAAAGATTTAGGATCTTACACTTTTGGTTGATGACTATGGCTTTCTCCAATAGTAGCAGCAACTGAATTAAAATGACAGCAAGGTAGTCATTGCAGTTTATTACATGGCTGTTATAACTGAATGAAGCTTTACATATGACCATTGTTCTCTATAAAATGGAACATCAGCAGCAAGTGGCATGCAATATAGAATCCTCACTCTCTCTATAAAAATGCCCTTCTAAAGCATGCTTGATGTTGAAGAACTCAAATCATGTCTGCCAGATTTCCATTTTATTTGAATGGCAGATCGCTCGCAGTCATGTTGCTATCATGTAGTGTTATGTTAGTCCTAAACTCCTAATTATCTCATGGTAAAAGAAGGTCAAAGCTTCTAGTATGAAAGATCTTTCTAATTATTACAAAAATTTAATTTTCAGCTAGTCCTTTGATGTTGATTTTGACAAGTTGAACGACTGTCAACTTTTACTGCCTTTTACTGCTGCCTAAATTGACTAAACATGTATTTTAATGAAAAACTGCTATGGATGGTTTGCGTGTTCTCATAAATCTTCAATCTGTTGGTTTTTGTCCAAAATATTTATTGGGCATTTAGTAGAGATCTTTTACATCATTTTCTGTGTAAACATTCAGAGCTTAGGCATTCCTTTTTTGTTTTGATAATGGATCCTAAATTGTAACATGGCTAATAAATATTATCGACCATTCCCAGTATGGAGGGGTTTGGATAAGATGCATAGTTCTTTGAACCACTTTGTATTTTGTAAGAGGAAGCGGCTCAGTCAAGAACTAACACAAAAGCACTTTCCAATTTTAACCTCCTACTCGTTTTTTATTTTGTCTTTCTTTCATTCAAATATATGTAGGGAAACTCAATTGATGATAATAAAGGAAGGAGGGGGTGAAAGACTAAAATAGGAATGTGAATATTGCTTCAGTTTTCATTTTTAGTTGGTCATCTTTTCTTTCCAACATTGTAGACTCTCTTTTCACTTCAGGAATAGGGTATGCACTAGCTAAAGAGTTTCTAAAAGCAGGTGACAACGTCATAATTTGTTCAAGATCAGGTAAAGATGTACATGACTCATGATCAAAATCTTTCAGTTGTAAATTTCAGTTGCTTTCCATTATTGGTGTTGTTGTGTCTTAAAATGTTTGTTTAATAGAGTTCTTGAACTTCTCAATTTAATTGAAATTTTTATCACATAATTGCATGAGGTTTGTGACTTTGAAAAATGCTTGGCTCAGTGAGATCTATTGCCATTTGATCATGGAGAGTACAGCCAGCTGGCAACTTGGCCTTTTCGCTTTCTTAGCCAAAAAGATAAAAGGTCAATACAACTCGTTTGGTAAAAAGCAAAAAAACTGAAAAGTCAAATCAAAATACTAATTCCTAAAATACTCTATTCAAACTTTCATCTTATTTTAAAAGAACAAATAATACCCTTGTTTGATAAATTATTTACTACCAATGTCAATTATATATAATTATTATAAATAATTTATATAAAATGGTAATACTGTTCAATTTGAACAAAAAGTAAAAAAAGATAACTTTTTACTCAATCATGAATAACCACCTTAAAAAAAAACTAGCTTAAAAGCTAATTTACCAAACAACATACTTTCGATCAAAACAAGCGTTGTCACTAAAATCACAAAAAAGCAAAAAACCAAAAAACTGGCTTTTAAGGTAGTTGCCAATCAGGACCTATGGATATGTTTTCGAAAGCATTGGCAAAGTTAATAAGAAGTGATTTGTATCTTAGGAGATTGACTATTGGTGGGTATAGTTTGTGCACAGGGGGCGGCCGATCATTTCTGGGGCCTTAGATGAGATGTGAAATTATGACTTCATGTTTATTTTTTAGTTATTTTTTCACTTTTCAAACTGCAAAATTGTTAATTAAATTTCTATAATCAAGTTTTTCATCCACTTAATCTTTTTTCTTGTGACACAGTTGATCTAATGTAAAATTTTATTAATTTTAATTTGGCCTAGATTATTTTATTTGTGAGGCTAATAAATAATATTCTTTTTGGGTTTTGTCAATAAAAATTATTTTTAAAGTTCGGTATAATAGTTTAAATCATAAAAGACTTTATTGGACCTAATAAATAATATTCTTTTAGACTATGTCAATATGAATTTATTTTGAAATATGATATATGAAAAAGCCCTTTTATGATTGATTTTCATAATCGATATATCACAACCAAACCAACCACAGGCATGCAGATTTTAAAGTGGAAAACCCCAATTTGGGTAAAAACCTCGGGACTAATTAAATTCCAGGTAAATCAAGCACTATGAATAAATTTTGACTAGAAGAGATTTTACAAAATCACTGTTGAATCCATAACCTACGGATGTAAGCCCACTCTTACCGAATTCATGTACACCAAACCGTACTTGAATGTCGACGGAATTCACCTCGAACTTTCTGTCTTGAAAATCCACTCAAGATCCACCACGAATTGATGAAAAGATGAGAAAGTGATGCTTGATGATTTTCTTGAAGCTCTTGAATCTAACTTGTCATCAAGCGGGATGTGAACAAAACTCCAAAGAAACTTCTTCTTGAAAGCATACAACTGCTGGAGAGAGAAAATACCATCGAAGCCTTCGACTGTAGGAAGCCTGGCAACAATTTATATTCTTGCGAAATAAATTGATCGATCGGTCTACCTACCGATCGATAAGTAATCGATCCATGTCGATCTGTGCATCAAGCAGTTTTATTGAGGTTGTAGTATATTTGCAGACCGATCGGTCGATCAATCCGTATCAATCTTTCGACCAATCCATCTGACATATCTTTCAGTATAAGCATTCAAACTCCAAATCACTTCAAAACTTCCATCCATACCTTAGAAAATGCAACTAAAAAAGCTTTTTACATGGAATAAAATACCACAAAAAGATTAATATGTGTTTTTCAAACGGATTGCCAAACTAACCTAGGATCTAAATCCTAACAATATATAACCAAATCAAGCTAAACCTTTGTATTAATCAATTGTGGTCGGTTACATGAATTCTTTTACGCCATTGTGCTCTGTTATGCACTATATCTTCAGTTAGTTTCAATAAATTTATATGAAATATGATATATATACTTGTATATATCATAAAGGATCTTATAAATTTAAGGCCTTGTCAAAATCAAGGGATTTAGGCAGTCGCCTAGCTGACCTAATAGATGTACCACCCCTGGTTGTGCATTCAATTTATGAATCCATATTTACTTCATTGGTTTAATTTTTTATTTATCTTCTATATTAGGACACTTCAAATACATGGGCTACATGTTTTAGTTAATTCATGTTCTGGGGGTAGCAATGATTCAAGCGATTAATCAACAATTCGATGTGTTTCTCTTGTATTCTTGACAAACCAGCCTTTAAATATAGATGTAGGAGGATCTATTTGGATTGGATTTCACTTGACTATCTACAGTTCCATTGCGTGTGCTCAAAGTTAGAAGTTTTGCATAAATTTATCTCCATGTAATTTAAGTATTTTGATTTAAATTTTTTTCTTTCTAAGAGGTGGAATAGAATAACCGGACGTAGAGTGCTCAAGGCTTTGAAACCAGTACATTCCCCAAAATGGAAGTAAATGTGTTTGTAACAGAACCTTTAAATAAGTTTGATTCTTTATCTGATAATAAAATCCACTTTCTGAAGATCGCTTCCTTCCCTCCGGGATTGAACATCAATTGCAACGATTCGATAAACGGTTCATTGGGATGGCTGTAGATGAATATACGCCCTAGAAATGTATTGGGAGTTTTCTCCTTAACCCTGAACGGATTATTGGTGATAAACCGACAGGAAATGGATATATCCACATATCATATCTCTAACTCATATTTATGAGATGCTTAAACGTGGCAATTAATTCATGTTCTAGGGGTAGCTTTGATTCAAGATCTTTTCCCCCCCCTCTCTCTCTCTCTCTCGCTGTCTCTAGAATTTTAGTTTGCTGGCTGGGTGATTATGCCAGCATAAATGTAGCAAAAGATAAGTATTTTGTAAGAAAGCAGAGAAGGCATGCCTTTTAAACGAGCAAACAAACAATAGATGGGCGTGGGAGAGGGATAAGAAACCTCCTGCAGTGTCGACCACCCTCAAAGAACATGATAATAACACAAGAAGACAGCAATCAAAGTTTTACTCTAAAAACTGAAAATCCAAGAAAACCTCCTGTTCTTGGTCCCCATGTGCTATCAAGGAGTTGGAGAAAGAAACCTCAGTGGCAAAATGAACTGCATCAAGAGGTCAGAAGTGAGAAGACCATCCCCAATTATTAGAAGAATGTATACCAGCTTCAATCAAGGGGGTATTTAGAAATTTTATTCGGTGGTATTATTCATTATATCATCTTCAATGCCATTATGTCATATTTTTAGTACTAAAAAATATATTAAAAGTAACTTTCACATAGTATACACTTAGATATCATCATAATAACATTGATTAAAATAGTTCAAACTCGTCAATTTATATGTATTTGAAAAATAATTGGGTCATAAATATTCTATTCTTTTAACAAAATCCATGCAAAGAAACTTTTAGAAATGTTCACGCTGAACTTTATTTTTGAAAACACTGCATCATATATTCATCATTGCTGCTATTAAAGACATTTTATCATGTAGAAAAAATAAAAAAACTAGTCTTGTAAACAAAAAGAATCATGTGATTACAGAAAGAAAGGCTCTCAACTAAGTTCTTTTTTTTTCTAATAAAAATTGACATTTTCATCTTCGTGTTTATTTTTCCTAATAATTTTAGAGTGGTCAATTCATCGAACCTTCCAAAATCTTACATATACTACTACATGGGTTCTTAATTTTTTTTCAAAATTTCGTGGGGTCAATTGAACCCACTTAATTATACTTCGCTATGCCCATGGCTTCAATGAAAACTCCAAGGGAACTACATTGAGGATTATCATGACTTCAAGCTATAATTTCTTAAGCGAACAAACCACATATTTCTATATGTTACATTTTGTGTTGGTACTTTTGTAATTTATACTTGTTTGATATAAATGTTAGGAGACAAGGGTTAGAACCCTAAGTTACTTTCTCTTCTCATTGCAACATATTGTCTCTCATCTTCTCTTTCTTTCCTTTTTTCTCTTCTCTCTCTACAAAATCTAACTTGATCTTACAGCTTTGATCCATTGCACCTCTACTAAGTTTTGCAGCTTCCTGATGTGATCTTTGCTCTTCCATTCAAAAAATAAAAATAAAAAATAATAATAATAAAGAAATTTCAGCATTCCATGAACCCTAAAACTAAAAGTGCTCAATGTGAAATTCGAAATTTGCTAATTTTCTTGTATTCGTGGTCATCGTCATTACTTCCCAATGAAAGAACTCTTAACTACAAGAAAGAGGTACTGTGTTCCTTTATAAATGATGGTGAGAGAAGTTACTGTTCTTTTCTTTTTTATTGAGATGCCAAGGTGCTTAAGGTGTTCCATTCCCTACTACGATGGAACATGAAACTTATCGATTATTTCAACCACATTGAATGATCTTTTGAATGCAATTATTCCTTGTTCACCCCCTAACTGCTGATTCCTAGGTTATCTTAGCTTTCTTATTGCCTTTTCTATTGCATATACATCATTTGTCATTGCACCAATCTAAAACTTTTACAGTACTCATGCCCTATTAAACCTTGCCGTGTAAACAATGCAGTTCCTGGGATTCTTAAAACATCTTCTACATCAGTTCGATACAATAGCTTAAGGTATCACCACAAACTTATCAAAAAATTGGGTTTTTGTGCGCCTAGACGAACATGATTTCAACCAGATTATTTGCTTGTCTAGTTACCCCAGTTGTCATGCCCTGGTTTTTATAAGACGATTAGGAACCTTAATTATGAATTACACAACGTAATTAAGCTAAATCCAAGTTATTAGGAAAAATGATCATGAAGTCTGGTTATTTCTTTTTAGTCCCAAACATTTTATTTGCAAAAATTTATTCCAATTTAAGAAGATATTATTATAAGTTAAAACCATGTTGCCAATTGTAGGTATCCCTTTTTGTGGATGGAAAAATAGTTTTAAAATCAAGTTACCTACGCGTTGAAAAAGTAGTCGCCACTTGTATTTGGAAAGGTACCGAGAAACCCAATTGAGACTCAAGGTCCAGGTGCTAAGGTATGAGGGGGGGAGTTGTTAAGGTTATTGTTTAATGCCGTTCGAATTCTTTCAGCAAATTGTTTGATTATGCAGTGTTTGATGCTTTAGTTCGGTGCTTGCTATTGTTCTGCAGCTGTATGTTCTCCTTGGGACCTTCTAGTTGGTACTTTTGGCTTTTCGGTGCTTGACTCTTCTAAAGTAGAGAGGTTTGTGTTTGGCTCTTGTTTGCATTCTTTTGTCGGCACTATTGGAAGAACATTTTTTTTTTCTTTTTTTTGGCACTAGTGGGGCACTGTTTGTCTGTCCTTGAAGAAACAACAGAATGCACTTGAAATGTAACTTTTGTGGGGAAGAATATTAGGGTGCTGTTATCCGGATGAAATATCACTTGGCGGGAACCCATGATAATATTGGCCCATGTTCTTAAGTTTTTGAAGATGTGAGGCAACCATTTTTTACAACCTTTAGAAGATAAACAAAGCAAGGCTGTTGTGGATGGTGAATGTTTTGTGGAGGAAGATGGGAGGCTTAAAAGTTGGGGGCCATGGATGCATATGTTACTAAAGGTAAGGGTAAATGGAAAACTTTTATTCAAATGGTGAAACAAAGGGTGCCCATGACTACGGATATTTGTAGATTTCTCTGTGGGCATGCATTAATTTTTAATTTAGTTAAAACGACCTTTATTTAAGAAAATGTTGGTGTCCATTGGTGGATATAGTAAGGGATAAAAGTCTTCTACTTATCATGAGGCTAGGATGTCATTCTTGAAAAAGGAGGTTGATCAACTGAATGAAGGATTGGAGGTGTAGAAAAAAGAATGGAAGAAAATGGGTTGCACGTTGATGTCCGATACATGGACTGATGGAAAGTCTCGGTCCCTTACTAATTTTATTTTCAATAGCCGAAGTGGTACCGTTTTTATTAGATCAATAGACACAATTATCAAGAACTCTAAAAAGTTGTTTGAGTTGCTTGATGACCTAGTGCTTGTGATTGGAGAGAAAAATGTTGTACAAGTGATGATTGATAGTTCATCGGCATATGTAGGCGCACGCTGATTATTAGAAGAGAAGTCTTCAAAATTGTTTTGGTATCCTTATGTGGCGTATTGTCTTGATTTGATCCTATTCGATATAGACGACTTGCCCGTCTATAAAGATACATTAACTAAATAAAAATAGATCACCTTGTTCATATAGACATGCTTGGGTGCTTCATTTGTTTAGGAAGTTTATGAAGCAAAGGGTGTTGGCACGACCATAGTTACTAGATTCGCAACCGCTTTTCTTACATTGAAAAGTATCCAAGAAAGAATGATTCGACTTAGAGCAATGTTTGCATTGGGATAGTGGGCTATGAGTGCCTATTCTTCTAGTATTCTTGGAAGGGAAGTGGTTAGGATAATTTCAGGAGGTATTAGATTTTGGAAAGCAGACAAATATTGCTTGAAGTGTGTGTTCCCTTTGGTCAAAGTTTTGAGAATTGTAGATGGAATTGCAAGACCGGCAATGAGATACATGTATGAAGTGGTAGATAGAGCCAAAGAAGAAATTGTTTGAAATTTTTACAATATAAAGGCGAGATATAATCATATTTGGAAGATTATTGATGAGAGATGGAATTCGCAACTCTATTGACTCCTTTATATGGATGCATATTATTTAATCCTAAGTAAGTTCTTTACTCTTATATGTTGTTTGAATAATATATTTTTAGTATTATAGTAAAATTGTTTACAAATTTATCTTTACTTTGTAGGTTCCATTATGGTAAAAGTTTTCATGCTAATATGGAAATGAAACTTAAAGTTATATAAAATCATTGAGAACATGTTTCCCGAGTTGGAGACAAGAGTTATGAATGATGAGCAGCTGAAAAAGTTTAAGAAGACTGAGGGAATGTGTGGTATGAGCATGGCCATCTTGTCAAGAGAAAAGAAGCAATAAACTTTAATTATAATTCATAGAGTTGTAATTTAAAAGTTGAAGTCATGTAATTTATTATTCTTTCACATTATATTTTTGTTATAGCCTTATGGTGGGAAAGTTTTTGGGTGAAGAGAGGGTCTTAAGCCTCACTTGTAGCGCTACCGGATGTGAAAGGAATTAGAGCACTTTTAATAATGTTCACTCCAAAAAATAGAATCGTTGAGGTCAATAAAGGCTGGATGCATTGGTTTGTGTGAAGTATAACATCCAACTTGAATTGTGATGATTGAAAAGACGAGGGGTGACACTTTTGATCCAATTTGTATGTCAAATATAGAATCCGATGATGAATGGATTACCGAGATGAAAGATTCATGTCTACCCATAGATCAAACATGAATAGACATCCAAGACTTCTTTTAAGATGGAAGAGGTAGTATTAAA
>JAUMHN010000015.1:3739865-3757144 GCA_032360265.1 Heliamphora ciliata | reverse complement strand
TGTTGAGAGTTTATTAGTTTCATTCTTTTATATTTTTACTTTATTCCTTAATTGGATTCTTGTACTTAGTTTGTCTTTGACCTAATAATATATAAATGATATGTGGGTGAAGGAGACTAATGAACCTCCCAAAACTCTTTCTTCACATCTCTTTTCTTCTTCTCTGTTTATCCTTCTTCCTTCTTCAAATCATAAATTTATTTTTACTATTCAACTTCAACTACCTAACAGGGACCCTTCAAAAGCATGTATGGTGGATGAATCAACATCATTACCTAGTGAAGAACCATCATGCTTCAATCTTTTCTCATTGGTGATCAAGGCACGGCGTACCAAACCTCGAAAGAAGAAGACGAAGAAAAGCAAGAAAAAGACTTCTCACCATACCTCACCCCTTTCAGAACCAAAGGACCAAAGGCAAACCACTTTGCAAGAAATCTGCCTAGCACCAAAATGTTTCCAAGACGAGCCAAGGCCACAAAAACAAAAGCTAGAGGAAGTAAACCTATAACAAGGAAGTGGCACCGCATGTCCAATACTCATCTGCAAAGATCTACCACCCAAACGCGGGCAAGACCTACTTTCACTTATCATGGAATACATGGATGTTTTTGCTTGGAGCTATGCAGAAATGCTGAGTTTAGACCCTTCTGTCACTATCCATTGCCTCAATGTTCTCCCATTTGCACGGCCAATAAAGCAAGGCATTCGACTCAATAAGCCCGAAGTCGAGATGAAAATCAAAGACGAGTAGTCAAACTGTTAGAGGCAAGCTTCATCCAAGCCATCCAACATCCCGCCTGGCTGTCCAGCATTGTACCAGTAATGAAAAAGAATAGGCAACTACGAGTTTGTGTCAATTTTCCGAATTTAAACAAATCATGTCCCAAAGACGAATTCTCGTTGCCCAGCATTGATACTCTCATAGATTCGACGGTCGGACATCATATGTTTTCTTTCATGGATGGTTTTAGTGGTTACAATCATATCAAAATGGCCCCAGAAGATGCACAAAAAACGGCATTTCGCACCCCCATAGGAAATTTCTTCTACACAGTCATGTCGTTCGGGTTGAAAAATGCTGGAGCCACATATCAACGAGCCATGACCGCAATATTCCATGATATGATGCACAAAATCTTAGAATGCTACATTGACGACGTGGTCATCAAATCCAAGGATGAAGATACACACCTTCAAGATCTCCGACGAGTCTTTGAACGATGTAGGCGTTACAAGTTGCGAATGAATCCCTTGAAATGCGCCTTTAGAGTCACATCAGGAAAGTTCCTTGGATACGTTGTACACCGGCATGGACTTGAGCCAGACCTCGCCACAATCAAAGCCATCCAAGAAATGCCAAAGCCAACAAATACCGACCAACTGAAGATGTTCCTTGGAAGGGCCTCGTACCTGAGGCGCTTCATCCCCACCATAGCAGAGATCCCTCAACCTTTCAGTATCCTATTAAAGAAAAGCACAAAGTTCGAGTGGAAGGATGAGCATGAATAAGCATTCCAGAACATCAATGCTGCTCTAATGTCTCCCCTCACCATGACGCCACCTCAGCAAGGTAAACCTCTCCTACTTTACATTACTTCCACACCACGATCCATTGGTGCATTGTTAGCACGGGATATATATGGGGTTGAACGACCAGTATACTACATCAGCTGAGTCATACAAGGAGCTGAATCCAGATATCCGCCCATTGAGCACCATTGCTTGGCTTTAGTGTTAGCAGTTCAAAAATTACAACAATATCTCCTAACTTTCACTATTCACTTGGTAACAAAATGCGATCCTATACGGTACCTCTTATCACGACCCACCCTGACTGGACGTCCGGCAAGATGGCTCATCCTTAGCCAAAGTATCAGATCCAATGTTGGGCTCCCAAAGCCGTCAAAAGTCAACTCTGGCAGACCTTTTAGCACATTTTCCTAGCAGGAATTTTGAACCCCCATCTGAAGAACTTCCTGGCGATGAGTTCCAAGCAGCTACTCTTCAAGAAAAAATCCCGACATCGAAGAAATGATGGATCCTAAACTTTGATGGCTCGTCAGCAGGAGGCGAAGGAGGAGCGGGTATCGTGATAATCTCTCCAAATAGCGAAAAGGTTAACCTCTCCTACAGGCTGAATTTTCGTTGTTCAAATAATGAAAGCAGAATATGAAGCTCTCATCTTAGGCTTAATGGCTGCTTTAAACATCGGAGTAACCTCCCTTTGCATAAAAAGAGATTCCAAATTGGTGGTCAAACAGACCAATGGAGAATACGTCATCAAAGAACCCGCCCTCGCCTCCTACAGAACCATTTTGCAACGACTAATGGATCACTTTGACAATGTCCGAATAGCCCATGCCCCGCGGTCAAGCAATAGGCATCCCGATGCCTTGACTACCTTAGCTTCCAAAGTCAAGATAGCCGAAGAGTCGACCAAAATTAAAGTATTCAAGTGGGACGTCCCATGCTCAGTCACCAATATATTCCCTGAAGAACCAACCAACGATTGGAGGACTCCACTAACCACCGATCTTCAAGACCCCAAAGGTACCATTCCAATTAGTAATTTAAAGCACTTTACTCTATACTAGGGCATATTGTACCAATGCGGCCCCTCGGGCATGTTGGCGCGTTGTGTTGGACTTCAAGAAGCAAAGTTGAGACTTCAACAAGTACATGACCGTTCTTGAGGGACGGGAGATGTAAGTCTCTATTGGCGTCTACAATGACAAGGTTGTTACTGGCCTGAGATGAGCAAGGAAGCCAAGGAACTCCAAAACAAATGCACCCAATGTCAAGCCTTTCCTCACAAACAGAGTACAATTTTATCAAAGGAGCAACAGATTGGCGACAACCGTACATCGATTATTTGACAGAGCAATCTCTGTCTGGAAATCCCAAGGACATAACCATTGTGAAAAAACGGGCTACAAGATTTTTTGTGCACCAAAGGCAACTATTCAGGCATGGTTTCAATGGCTATCCTTTAAAGTGCCTAACGAGGGAAGAATCAAAATAAGCGCTCAAGAAAGTGCACGAATCCGAACACCAGGGAGGAGCCAAACTGTATCAACAACTTATATAGACCGGCTACTATTGGCCCACCATGGAAGCCGACGCATTACACTTTGCACAAAGATGCAGAGAATGTCAAATCCATGGCAACCTGATTCACGCATCTGCCCAAGACCTATTAGCATTGCAAACCTCTTGGCCCTTTCACACTTGCGGCCTCGACTTCATCGAACCCATCACTCCGTCGTCAAAAGGAAATATATGGATCTTAACTGCTATTGAGCTTTATACCAAATGGGTTGAAGCAATTCCTCTCAGAAAAGCAGCTGGCGCCATCGTGGCCAACTTCATTAGGGAAAACATCATCTGTTGTTTCGAGATTCCAAAAGTTCTTCTCACTAACAACGGCACCCCGTTTGTCAATAGGGTAGTGGATCAACTCTTAGCATCATATGACATCACCCATCACAAGTCCATGTCAGGGTTGTATACTAAGAAACTATAGATTTCGTTGGTTTTAGTATTTTATTTTATTCTTTAATAAAATTATTTTTCATTTTATGAGAATCTTAACGAGTAATGTATACGATATCATTTATTTAATATTATGCATGGATGTCTTTTATTTTACACAGTATTTAATCTAGTGTGTAGAGTATGGCTTACACACAGAACACTAGATTATAACTTATTGTAGAATATAAGTTTAGGGTTCACAGTTTAGATGGAATTGGACAGACCATCGGTACGACTGTAGCACAAAGTTTTAGTAGATCTGTCTTGGTTACGGGGAACAAATAATAGTGTCGTCTATTGTTCTGACTCTCTGTGCTAGTACACTTTGTGTATTGAACAGGACCAAATTGGGGTAATTAATTTTATACTAACTATATAAATTAATTCACACCCCAAGGTTATTACGAGCGCTTATACTCTTAATACCGAAATAATTATTATTCACGTATATTTAGTATTCGTTGTTTTGATTTATTAGAGAGTGCGATCTTTTACGGATCAATATTTCCGATGAGTTAGATAACGGTATTAAATATATGGCGAATATTAATTATTGACGGAATTCACATCCCGATTATTCGAGATTGACGATACCCCCTTAAGGAAGCTTATAAGTTTTGATCGGGCCAAACCCTGTAGGTAGATTTAATTATTCGGCTGTCAAATAAGTTAAGCGAAAGGGCTTAAGGAATTTTAAAAAGCCGATTAAATTAAATTGTCAGTAATTAAATTTAATTGACGGGTATCGAGAATCAATAGACACAGGTTCCTACACGTGGAAAAATAAGTTAAACATTTAATAACAGGAGCATGAATAATCGATTTTGAGAATGTGGTCGGGAGTTCAATTACGATTCTTTAGTGGTATGAATTGTAATTTATGTTTTTATGAAATTGTCTCAGGGGCAAGCAGGTTTTTATAATTACATTAGAAACCCAAGTCATATTTACTCCACAGGTTCCTACTGTACCCCTATATATATGTGGTTATTCTAACCCTAACCTACATTCCACACATTATTAAATTAGGGTTTCCACGTAAATCCCAAGTAGCTAGATTAGCAGGTTCAAGATCGCGATAGATCGTAACACACTCTACGTTCGTGACTCGCATCCGGGAATACAGTAAAAGGCTTGATTGGGGCTTCAACTCGAAAGATTCACATTCGTGGTTGTTGTAGTAACCGAAATCATTCTACCAGATTTCGGAAGGTATAATCCCGAATCAACTTTGAGAGTACGGGTTTTATTTTGATCGTTCGACATCAAAAATTTTTAAACTGGAGCCTGTTTCAGCGATTACCCGTCCAATATTTTTTTATCGAAAAAATCGTATTCAAATCAATAATCTTGACAGTTTGTTTCCTACAGTCCACACCCTACTACCCGACAAGAAAATGGTCAGGCTAAGGCCACGAACAAAACACTAGTCAAGATTCTCAGCAAAACTCTAAAAGATTACCAGCCAAGTTGGGCTTATGCACTCCCGTTGGCTTTATGGGCATATAAGACCTCCAAACGACGGCCTACTCAGATGACACCTTTTTCTTGGTATATGGAATAGAATGTGTCCTGCCCGTCGAAATCAGCATCCCTTTTGAAAGGCTAACCCAACGTAGCAGCATTCAGCATGATACAAGACTCTAAGAATTCAAAGCACTTGATGAGCGGCGAGAAAAAGCAAGCTCAAACCTTCGTCTATATGAAAGAAGGATCGTTCGGGCTTATGATAGGCTGGTAAGACCAAGACAGTTCAAAAAAGGAGATTTGGTTCTCAAAGCAGCTGCTCATGTCATGAGAGGGACTTCTACCTAAAAATTTGCCCCGAAATGGGAAGGACCTTTCGAGATCAAATAGGCAAACCCGAGTGGATATTACCGGATCGTGGAACCAGGCTATGATATATCACTAAAGCCAGTGAATGGAAAATGGCTAAAAATGTACTACCCCTGATAACATGTAGTTTTTTGAAGAATGGCAAGTTTTTTTTTTCTCCAACGTACTTGTTCTTTGCTCACATAACTCCAATCTCTAATATGTCTAAAACGAATCCACTCCTTTACAGGATGATTCAACTATGAGTCCATGGCTCCAAGGCCATTCTCCAACTACAAATGAATCCACTCCTTTACAGGATGATTCAACTAAGAGTCAATGGCTCCAAGGCCATTCTCTTATCACAAATGAATTCACTCCTTTACAGGATGATTTAACTATGAGTCAATGGCTCCAAGGCCATTTTCCAACTACAAATGAATCCACTCCTTTACAGGATGATTCGACTAAGAGTCAATGGTTCCAAGGCGCCCTTATCACAAATAAATCCACTCTTTTACAGGATGATTCAACTAAGAGTCATTGGTTCCAAGGCCATTCTCTTATCACAAATGAATCCACTCCTTCGTTGGATGATTCAACTATGAGCCAATGGTTCTAATGCCATTCTCTACTGAAGAAAAAGAGTCAACATGTAATATCCCGAAAATAAATAAATAAATAAAAATAAATAATAATAATAATAAATAATAAATAATACTAATATATATATATATATATGTATATGTGTGTGTGTGTATATATATATATATATACAAAATCTTTGACTAAAAATTTTTAAAGGAAGGAATCTAATTAATTATGTGATGGCATTGAAAGGAGAAGATTGAGTAAATTAAGGGCATTGAAAGGGGAAAAATTTATGGAAGAATATGTTTTGTAACCAAAAATAGAGTTAGGGTGTGTGTATATATATCAGAGTATTTTGGATGTTTTATGTGCAAGAAAGAGAGAAAGAAACAGAGAGAAAGAGAGGAAGTGTGTACCGGCAACCCAAGTTCGGCCCCGACGCCTCCTCCAGCCACCACCGGCGCCACCCCTGACGCCGCCAACGACCATCAACGCCACCCCCGACGACGTTAACACCCACAGCCGCCGCTATCCACCTTTTCATCTTTCTCTGGTTTGCGTTTCTCTCTCCCCGATCTCTCTCTCTCTCTCCCTCGAAACCCATCCCACCACCACCGGAGGCCACCGACAACCACCATCGGCACCTCCGGCGATCCCCGAAACCCCCGAATTTTGGTTCGATCGTGCCCTGTGGTTTGTTTTTTTTTGTTTTCTGTTTAGTCCGTGTGTATTAGCTTCTGTTGAGTTGGATGGCTCCCTTAGACCTTGTTTGGTTGGGTTTACTATTTGGGTTTATTACTTAATTTCTGTTTAGGTTATGTTTTATTATATTAAGTCTTGTTTAGTCATTATTTTATAAACTAATTTATTATTAAGTTGTTACCTTGCAGTAATAATAATAATAATATTGAGTTTAATTAATTGTTATAAAGAAAAAAAATAGCATATACTAAAAGTTTTAAAAGTTAAAAAGTTTTTTTTTTTTATGAAAACCAATTTTTAAAATTAAAAATAATAACCATTTTTGATAATGGTTAAAAATTCATTGAAAATGAATATTTTACAAACTAATTTAATTAGTTGTCTTTAATGTAACAAAATAATATTAGTTTTTAAAAAGAAAAAGAAAAAAAAAGGGGGGGGTAACAAAGATATTGTTTTTGTCACTGTAATTAATAAAATAGTGATTTAAATGTGATTTTAAAAATAAAGTATAATGATTAAACTTTATAAAATTTTGTTAACAAGATTTTTTAAATAAAATTATTTATGTTCATTTTAAGAAAAACAAACAGAATTCAAGATAAATTAAATAAAAGGTTTTACAAAAATATAATTTATGAATTTTTAGAGTTTAATAAAATGATCTAAATTAAAAAGAAAATAAATATATAAATATATTTTATGAACTTTGAGATAAAATTTAAATAAGTTAAATTATAAGATTTTTCTTTAAATTAAAATTAAATCTAAGAAAAACATTTTCAAAATAAATAAATTTAAGGAAATAAATTTTGTAGCAATAATTTAAATTAGAATCTTATAATTATAAATATACTATATTATATAATTTTAAGAAATAATAATACAGTTTTAATGCCAAAATTAAAAAGTAAAAATTGAATGACTAGAATATTATTCTGTACTTTCTATTTAGATTCGGAGTTTTGAAGAATCACAATTAATTTCTGCTAAATTAGGTGAGTCTCTGATATCTATATTAGTTTTTATTTCACGTGAATGTTGAAAATGATGAATAAATGAATGAAATGATACGAATGAGTAGAAATGAATGAATGATATAAATGAATGATAAAATGATGGGTTAAACGGCGTCCTGTCCGCTGGAGGACGTTAAGCGTACCAGCGAGGCGAGGAAATAAGGGTGGGGTCACACGGCTAGGTGACTTAAGAAATAATCATGTCTACTGTATTAAATGTGGGGTCGCTCCCTACAAAATTCTGGCAAACCGTTTAATATATATTATTCTAATACTGTGGCATAATTAATAATTCAGATATCATTGAATTCACACTAGCATTGCTAATAGATATTGAACAATTTCAGGTGGCACTTGAAAGTGCAAAGATTCAGTATTTTGGGACCAAGAAGTTCAAGTTTTTTTTTTATTTCCTCTAATTGCCATTCGTTTTTCTTCTATTTTTAGAATAACTTCTTATTTGGAATATTGTTTTCATAGTTAAATGCTCTAGAATTTATGTTGGAAAATCTTCAGTTGGAAATGTTTTAATAAATCTATTTTTACACTTGGATATGTTTAAATAAGTCTTATTTTCTTTCAGTAGTCATAACTCAGAATAAGGAAAGAAAGTTAAGGAAAGCTAAAGAGGCTTTTGGTGAGTTTTGACTCACTGGCCAGTCACAGACGCATTTTAAATAAGTTTTAAAATGGGTCGTGACACAACAACTCTTTAATCCTAAATGAATCTACTCATTTACTGGATGATCCAAGGAAGAATCAAACGGTTCACTACCAATTCTCCATTTAAGAAGAATTAATAAGTTTCCATTCTTCAAGGAACTCACTCCATGGTTCAGTTAAGAATCAAGGGCTTCACTTCACTGCCATTCTCCACCCAAGTGAAACTTTGGAGAATTCAAAGTACACTCCTAAAAGTACAAGTCCATTCTCTTAAGTGAATACAAGTCCATTCTTTGAAGTACAAGTTAATTCTTTTAAGTGAGTACAAATTCATTCTCCAAGAGATAAGCATCTTCAATAACAAAGCATGAGCATATATGAGAAAGCATGAGAAAAGAAAAGAAGCACAATCAATTCATTACTATGGTTTCGAAAAGTACAAAGTACGAATGCAAAAAGCTACTAAGGCTGACTCAAACGCCTCACACCCTCAGACACAGATAAGTCTAAATTAATCTGGTTAGTACGAAGGTCTCCCAAGGCTCTAAGATCAGCAGAAAACAAAGCTAACTTCTCCTCAACTTCAACCAATAGCTCTCTCGCAGCAATAAGCTTAGCTGGTAATGCTGGTGTCTCTAAGACTTGTTTCAAAGGATGCTCCAACCAATCAACCTGAAAGGCCATCTTGCAATCATTCAGTGTCATCAGCATCCCCTAGACATCATTACCAGAAAGACTTCCAAGAGTCCTCTGCTCCATAACACCCAATAACTTACTGAAACTTTCCAGAAAGCATGTCACAAATGGAGAAGTCAAGCTGGGGACGCAAACAAAAGTCTCTGGCCATCGATCAAATACATGCTCTAACCTATCACGAGCAGCATCATTTGTCAAGGAATGAAAAAGTTGCCAAGGATCCAACACAATTTCCGAACCACTAGTATGAGTAATACGAGTGACCCGATCCGCAGCTCAAGCAATGGTCAAACCATTCCTAAACTCAACCAAATCTCTCGGAGGACTTGCCATAGCCGCTACAACTGGGCTGTCTAAAACAACCATGTCAGTAGAAGATGGAGCCCTAATAACTGTGTTGTCCGCAATAGCTGTGCTAACGAAGGGTGGAAATGCACCACCGAAGCATGATAGAAGAGGACCAACAGGGACAACTGGAGTCAGCACGCGTAATAACACATCATGACACGACGCAAGTGCCTCTTCCATCATATCATCCCCAATCAACTGTGGCCCATGGTGAGTAGAAGCGGCAGCTGCATCTAAATGATGAGGCACTGAAGGATCCACCCGACCCGCATCATCATCATCGCTTCCACTCATAGATGGGTTATATCCCTTACTGCTAGTCGCATCAGAGGTATAACTGTCAAAATCATCATCTTGGCATCTTTCATCCTCCTCAACAACAGCCAGCGACCCCCGTATCATGAGACCTTTCCCTCTGCCAGGCACTGAAAGAGAATCATCAACAGCAAATGAAAGATCTGCAATAATGGATACGCCCATGATCTCTTCAAAACGAGTATCCTCCTCAGCCGTCGCTTGCCCCAATACATGAGAAACAAAAACGTCCGCAACAGCATGCGAAGAAGAGTTACCCTGCACAAAGTAATAGAAGATTATTAAGAATAAATTTAATGAAAAACTCGTAGCAGAATGAACAAAGAAGTTAACTTACTCGAGCCTTTTTCGGTGCCTTGCGACGCCGATGCACATTCACCAGCTTCCTCAAAGGGCGAGAAATAGTGTTCTCTAGCGGTGACTCCATAATCGCTATAATGCGCTCTATAAGATCACGAGCCACCGGGAGATCCTCAACCCGAGCACCAACCGGACAATAATGGATAATCACCCTCTTGCAGAAGGCCAACTGAGGACCTCTCGCCCCAGGTTGGCGATCCTTCTCCTTCTTAAGGTAAAGATCCCTATCCGTATCATAAATATGCTCTAACTGAATACTAGACGTAGAACCCTGCATATACTTGCAAAAGTACGCAAGGTTCCTCGCCCAAAAGGTCGTCCAATGTGGGGTACAACCGCCAACCCGAACACGGCTAGGATTGACTAGCGAAGCCCTATCCCTAGCAGTTGTCACGCTACTGGCGGTCACATACGGCTTGTACGCAAGCTGAAAATGCAATTCGGGCGAACGACGGGTCGGTACCCCTTGATCCAACCCAAACTACCTAGCCACTCTGTCACAGTTATAGGCCACCACAGCTAGAACATCATCGCTAGTGAGAGCAAGAAGCCAACCCAGTGACATCAAAGTAACTGTCGTGAGACTCTTATCCCCCCCAACACAAATAGCCCCTGCGTTCTCCTTAGTAACCACTGTGTCCTCGGCACCGTGTATGTTATAACCGCATATATCCGGCATCACCCCATCCACTGGCCGAAGATAAGGCCAAAAAACAAAATCTAACTCTCGATCTATCACAGCCGCCAAGCTACCGCCGCCATGCTTCTCTAACCACCTAGCAGAACGGGCATTCAAAGGTTCAGATGTGTCAAACACCTCCGGCTTTAGTGCCATTCGTAGATATTTCTCATAAAAAAACATCTGAAGAAATGGCGGGCACAAAAAGGTGGGCACGTCGTACCGCCCAAGGGAACGCTCCATGCAAACCTTAGCCGAATCAAGCTGCAAGTAAAGGGTGCCAAGAAATAAAAGAGCCAAAGGCACATCATAACCACTCACCAGGACTGCAACCAACGGAAATATCTTTGGGTTAATGCCATCAGAAGGCCACCCAACCAACATAAACCGACTCAGCCACAAAGTAAGAAAACTCGCTAAATGGTGCTTACTGTCAAGACCAACCCCTCAAACCCATGCAAAGTCTGCCCCTCATACATTGGTTTAGTCTTGCACCAAAAGCTCAAGTCCCTGAACCAATACCTAATCCATCCCCCAAATGTATTCTTTGATGACACGGTAGGCTGCTCGTTGAGTTCCTCGCCTCCCTTGAAACAGGAACCTTTCTTCTAAGAAATAAACAATCCAGCATGCAATGCTGAAACAGTAGCTTGCTACTCAGCAAATAACTCCATCTCTGGTGAATAAGGAATAGCTCCAAAGACTGGCAAGCTTATCAAGGCACATACATCCTCAAGGGTAGGAGTAATCTCTCCAAACCTGGTGATGAAGGTATGAGTGGCACTGCTCCACCGTGATAAAATAGTGTCCAACCAAGCCTTGTTGCAAGGGCTAGTAGTGGCTAAAGAACCGATCATTACGCCAAGAAGTCCCATACTTAACAGACGCCGTTCATATTCAGCATTAGTCACTATTTCAAAAGCCCATGCATTGATGGCATCAAAGAGCCTTACACAATACTCAAAGGAAGGAAAAGAGTATGGAAAGTTCCCCCTCTCCAAGCAAAACCACAGTACAAAAGGAGGAGGAACAAGACTTCCTCCATCCAATGGAGCCTTCGTGCTCACCAAGAGTGGGTCTACCACTGAGGCATTACCAGAAAAATTCCTGACCCTAGCCCAAAACTCATCGTCATTTGATAGGAAAAGAGCCCTGTACCAGTGAGCACCATTAGGAACTTGAGGTGCTTCCTCACCTCTAATTGCCTTTAAGCACCATTTTTACTTACGAGAAATAGAAGGAATTCCAGCCGAATAGAAGTTCACTTGAGCAGAGGAGAAACAGAGAGGGGATTGCGCCGAATGGAAACAACACTGAACCTAGTCTTCTGCTTGGTTGAATGAAAGTCACGGAATTCCCTTACGCCGAATGGTTTTAGTGGAACGAATTTTGAAACAACACTGAACCTAGTCTTCTGCTCGATTGAATAAAAGTCACGGAGTTCCCTTTTACCGAATGGTTTTGGTGGAATGAATTTTGATTCTCTTTCTTTTCGGAGAAGCCTAGCTAAACGGTCCAAGTTGAATGGAGGCCAAGGTTACATAATTTAAATATGTGGAAAACCCCTTACCGAATACCGAACCAAATGAAACTCCAAGAAGGTCCTGTTTCCCTTGCGCCGAATGATAGTAAACAAAGAGTCCTTGAATGGAGACAATGAAAGCTGAGTACTGATAAATGAAATAACCCTACATGCGCCGAAGCCTTGAGTGCTGAAGGGTTTTAACGCAACGGAGTTTCTTTTAATTCTCTAGGAGCAAATGATGAAAGTTTGCTTGAATGGAGGCTAGGCCGAACCGTGATAGTTGAATGGAGGTTGAAATCCTTGCGCCGAATCGAGGAATGGAGCAACGAACCTTGCGCCGAGTGTAACACTTGCCTTGCTCCGAACAAAGCCTAGCCGACTGTAGGCACCGAATGGGTGAATGGAACCACCAAATGAAGTTTCAGAATGGAGCCTGCTAAATGGAGACGATGAATGGTTCAGCTATGACCTAGCCGAATGGTTCAGCCGAATAACTCAGCCAAATGGAGTCTAGTGAACCAAGTTCCTCGCGCCGAATGAATTTTGCGGAATGATTAAATGGAGGCGTGACCAAATGAACGAAGGCTTGACCGAATGGAGGAGAAGTTGGTTGCCTTAGCCGAATGGAAGTTTTTGCCAATTGGAGGTTTTGCCGAATGAAGCTGTCCCACCGAATGGTCTTTGTTGAATTGAGTGCAACTCCCTGAGACCCACGGAGTTGAGTTACAATTACCGAATGGAGCGACTCCCTTACACCGAACGGGCAAACCAAAAGGAGGCCACCAAATGGAATTTAAAAAAGCCAAGCGGGCCCACAAGTGGAATCACCGAACAGAAGGAAATGAGAAAGTCGGGGACCACACTTGTGCTCAACTGCTCTATTTACTCTGAAATTTGTAAATGGTTCAACGACACAAGTGAATTCTATTAACATGGGTTCCATGATTGAAAAGCCAAGAACAAAGTGAATCATTCGAAGATCCACAAAGCAACTTGAAATCCATTGATAGTTTTCACTCAACCCATCAGTTTACATCGATTGATTAATTTCAGATTGAATGATTGATGGTATCAGATAATAGTATGCAGGCAACCCATTCACTCAGCAAATGGCTTTCGCACAAGGGGGCTAATGTGGGTAACTTATGTTAGAACGGTGCCGTACCACCTACTTCACTCCACTAAGGCGCCAATGGTGCAACCTTCCAAGGTATCACCTCCAATGCGCCAAAGGTACAACCTTCCAAGGTACCACCTCCAATGCACTAAAAGTACAACCTCTACGGCGCCAAAGTTACAAGCTCTAATACAAGTTAATCCGATGTTGGGAGCAGGACCCAGATCACCTTTGAACCACTAAGAGGATAAGTGAATTAGAGACTAGAGTTAGGTTCGTCAAAGTTGCTTAGCCGAACTATGAAGTTGGCTCCACCTTAAACACCTCGGGGCAGAAAGGGGCCTGACCATTCCAGCTGGGCCTGACCATTCTAGCTTGACCATTCTGTCACCCCGCTGCTTTGACCACCTTGTGATGTTGACATATCATAACTACCCTGATATGGGTAACAGGTGGTCAGGTGACAGGTCAAACCTCGGAGAAGTCGAACCAAGGGAGACGAGCCACATATTACATGCAAGTTATCTCCCTTCCCTGGTTCTACTTGTATAAAGGCCAAATCTCATTTATTACACAACAACAGAACAATTAACATTGCCTTCTGGTTATTACTGTCATCCCTGTCTTGTCATGAGGTTGCTAACTCTCACCTCTTTCCACCTCCGATGACTCTTGAGCCAAGTTGAGTGCCTTTATTCTTCCAGATCATTCATCCGTCCGTACCATTGTTAACACCCGTTCAACTGCTAAGCCTGAATATCGTGTTATGACCAATGCTTCTTTTTAATTTGGTTGTTTCCGCCACTTATGCTATCTCCCTTTATTATGGTAATAAGAGCGCCATCCAGATCGTTCATAATTCTGTGTTTCATAAGCATACAAAGTATATTGAAATTGATTATCACTTTGTTTGTCACCACCTTCAGTTGGGCACTATTAGTATCCCGTTTATTTCGTCTACCTTACAGCTTGCAGATTTGTTCACGAAACTCGCAACTCGTTTTCATTTTTTGTTGGACAAACTCTCGCTGCTGTTTGGACTGGCATCAAGAGTTTGAGGGGGGTGTGAGAGTACCTCTTTTAGTTATTTTAAATATAACTGAAGAGTGGGTTAGTCTTATTAGCATTATTAGGGTTTTATAGGATTTTCTCTCCTTATATATCATGTAATTCATTGTTAGGGCTTAAGCCTTTTGTTAATAGCAATAATATTTTTTGTCTTTTATCTTTGCTATCAAATTAAAGGGAGGAGTTAGTAGAAAAATGAGTAGAAGACTAATTAATGCAGCCTATTCATGAGAAACTGACCAGCTTCTTCATGATTTTGTACCACGATGAACAAACAAACAAACAAAAAAAGAAGAGGGCCATTTTAGTAGAAGGAGAAAGACCAAAAACAGTAGAGACTATTGAACCTTTACTTAGGTAGGGAAATACCTAGGCAAAGGGCAAAAATAAGGATTAAATTCTCCATACAAGAAAGAAAAAAATATTGGAGCGGGGTGTTAATTTCCCAATGTTTAGTGAATAATTTCAAATTGTGTAGGAATTGAGTGTTATTTTTGTAGTCAATAGCTCACATTTGACTGGGTTGCCAAAGTGGATAATGCCCTCCCCAGCACCCTAAATTCATGAGGACAGACACTGAATAATGTCCCTTACGGCTCAAAGATAATTATTTTATTATTCATTACTATAAAGGATATCAGACTTAAATCTTTGCTTTGCCATAAAATGAGGTCTTCAAAAGTCAGGCAAGTCCCTCTTTTTCATATCAGCTCAGAATGGAATGTATACAAGAAAAACCAAATAGCATTAGAGAAAGAATCTCACCTGTCCTGGCTTCCAAGTCAGGTAAAAGTTACCACGGCTTGAAACAGCAACATAACTTCCTTCTGGAGAGCGGTTCACAGTATTAAAAGTTCCTGTATAGTAGCTTGCACCACTAATACCACTGGAAACTGTTCTGCAACAACAATAGAGTATTTGCATATCATTTTCACCTTTTCCAATGGACACTCGTATTGTTTTAACTTCATAAACTATTGGCTTCACTTCACGTGGTCACATTTACTATTTTACTTTTCCTTGATAGGCATCTCATAGGGGCCTAATGCTAGTCACTGTACATTGAGATAAATACCCTGCAACTCTAGTCACTGAACAAACTGTTGCAACAGCTGCAGAGTAAAGCTAGAAGCCCTCACATCAAAATTCCAGAAAATCAACAAAAAATAGAAAATAAAAAATTCATAATGAAGAAAAGTGATATTTCACCGAGGAAGATAAAAATTGAAGGTCTAGACAATGTGGAGCTGTGGTTATTTTAATTTCCACTGATGAAGTGCAAAAAACAAAGAGAATTGTTAAAATACTCCATTTATGGACTGAATATGTGAGTGAAAACTTTAATAACAATGCCCACTTGAAATGAAGAAAATAGTGTTCAACAGCAACAAAGAAAATAGAGGACTGGTTAAAAGCTGATGCTCCAATAAAAATCTTGGTTTTAGGGAACCACAAAGGCTAATGGAAACTTCAAGAGAAGTATATTGACGATTTTAGGGGGTGGGGGGATCGATTAAAATCAAAGTTACACAAAGATTGAAATAGAATGCAACAAATTATGCAAAGCCAGCCCTAATATTAGGGCAAATTCAGATAATTATGAGAATCACAATAACCAGGAAATCAGATGATACCCATGTATACGACTATAGCTTCTTATTGGTTCGCACCTCTTCCATATGAACCAAGCCTAGCCAAAGAACAGATATTTGCATTGTGACGGTAGGATAGAAACTCACCTATTAAGAGTAGCTGAAACAGTCTCCTGCACAGCAGCCCTCCAGTTGTAGCCCCTGTTTGATGTAACATAAATAGCACCCTGGTCAGTTACCATCTCTGCACTCTTTTCTCCAGTTGCCTTTATGTATACCTGCAAATATCACAATAGAGTTGTAAGTGATATTAGTATATGTACGTATATTATACCTGTAGATAGGCCCGTTAACTATAAGGGCCCATTAGGGTTTTGCTGTACATATTCTTGTAGTTATTATATATATTGGACCTCTCCAATTGAGATGCTAAGCTTTCTGATAATCCATTATTCTCTCATTACATGGTATCAGAGCTAGGTTAAGCAAAACCCTAACCTGTTTCAGTTCTGGCACCTGGTAAGCCCTCTCCTTGGGGTTGTGGTGGTCGGCAAGACTTGCCCTGGCAGTTTCGGCATCAACAAGCCCTCTTCTTGGAATTTTGGTGGTCGGCAAGGATTCGGCTGGAGTATTTGACAATCGACGAGGGCTCGATTACTGTCGTCGAGGGTTCAATTGAAGGTGATGAAGGGTCGATTACTATCGTCGAGGGTTTGAAATCGACAAGGGTTCGATTGGAAAGTCGACGAGGGTTCGATTGTCGTGTTCCAGGGTTTGATTGAAGTCAACGAGGCTCGACTAGGTTCGATTGTCGTGTTCCAGGGTTCGATTGACAGTCGATGAGGCTCGACTACTGTCTCTCTCAGTGGTTCGGTGGGTCCAGTGAAGTCGGTGCAAGGCGGCGACCCCTGTCGGGGTCTTCTTCAGTCTTCTTCAGAAGTCTTCTTCAGTTGTCTTCTTCAGTCTTCTTCAGTCGTCTTCTTCAGTTATCTTCTCCTAACTGTTACTGTTCTGCTACTGTAACAGCCTTTGGCCTGAGAGTGCAATGACTGAGGGAACCCCGTCCAATGGATCTAGTCTCTCCAGAGGCTCACAGAGCAGTATTATAGAGATTATTTCTTCATCCTCACGACTTGTGGATGAAAAACTTGATGGTACTAACTTTCCAATGTAGAGAAAGACGGTCTTAATGACCCTTAGGGGCCAAGAGAAGGAGAGGCTCTTGAAGGATGACCCCCCAGATTCTAAGTCT
>JAUMHN010000015.1:3626970-3663673 GCA_032360265.1 Heliamphora ciliata | reverse complement strand
CATGGCAGAGTGGAAAATTTGTTGAGACCTTGCGACTAAGATATTCACATGTTGGGTATTGATAGACTCTGGTGAATTTGGAATTGTGTTCTGTTTGGAGCTTTAGATTCCTCAGAATACTTAAGGTGTGAAGAGTGATTCAAACATTCAAAGGGAAGATATGAATGCATATGGTAATAACGATGAGTGGGGGTAATGCGAGTGCAGAAGATTATAAATTGTTTAATCTGAGGCATGGTAGACTTGAAAGACCGATGGATATGTGTATGGATGTGATTCAGTTTATATAGGACTTTTTGACTCATGTGAAGTTCTCAATCTTAGTGGCTCATGAAGTTTAGGCGGCGGTGCTGGTTTCGTTTCGATGGTTGAAGGGAAAGAGTGATGTATTGCAAGTATTAATATGGTTTGCGATCGTTAATTGGCCATAAGGGTATAGTCAAGTTTTGGGGTAACTGTGTAACCCATGTGAAAAATGTTCAAGTTTGGTGAACATGTGTTGGGTTGGAGGAGTAGCCGTCGGTATACATTGGAGTATAGTAGTGAGTTGGTTCATAATACAATGTAGTTGGGAGAATCCTTTTGATGGTAAATCCCTATGACGCATAATGCTATGGTTGAGAATGTTTAGTCTTTGAGAGCGTGTATGTGGCGTGATATGATGATGGACATGGAGGGATAGTCAGTAATCAATAAGGGAGTGGTTGATTCTGTCTCTGGTGTTAGTTTCGAGTATGAACTGGTATTGTGTTGGACGATAAATTGTCTCGGAGTGGTCAAGCCCAATATGAGTATAATGAGATGAATATGAATAATTCTCATAATTATGAAATATTGGTATTCGAAAGATAGGCCTAATGGTAATCTAGCACTTTCGGGATTAGAGGCGTGTTAGCATCCGTGAGTCATATCGTTTTGAAAAGAGTGATCAGGATTGCAGACTAAGAAAGGCGCTATATAGATTGTACGAGTAGCGAAGTGTGAGAATAGATATTAATGTTAAAGGATAGTTGGTGTGATCTGAGACGAATTTTTGGAACAAAATTCCCAAAAGGGGGGAAAGTTGTAAGGACTTAGTACTTGTTTATTTTATTTTTTCATATTTTCGATAAGAGAAGAGAATAAATTAAATTTGGGCATGGGAGCCATAAAATTTTGCTCGTTAACGGTTGACTTAACGATATGTGAAAATAAAGTGGAGATACATGGTGACGAATGGTTTTGATATGGCTAAGTTAATGGAGAAATTCAAATATTCAGATGTGAGTAAGGCTTGAAATTTGAGTTAAGTTTTGGGAAAATTCGCAGAATTCAGCTTCAGGATTCACTGATCGAGCGGTGAGGGTTTGCTCGAGTGGACTATCGGGAGAAATTTAGAGTATTCTAGAACCATGGAGATATTTTGAGAGAATATATATATATACACACACATGACCCACATGAGAGAGAAAAACCCATTTCTCCTTCTTTCTCTTCTCCTCTTCTCTTCTTCTTCCTCTCCCTAGAGAGAGAGACCACCACACTCATGAAACCCTAACTCTTCCCCAAAACAATTGAAGATTTGAAGCAAGATTGGGAGCAAGCAAGGGTAGAGATCAAGCATTAGAGCAAGGAGGTGGAAGATGGAGCACCAAGGAGCTAAGATCTATCAACATCAGAACCCTAAGAGGGAGAAATTGAAGGAATCCCAAGCTCTTGAGTAAATCCAAGGTAGGATCCAGATTCTTTCGCATGTTTTCGTTGATTTGGGTTGATATTTTGTTTATAAATTGAGTTAATTTCATGTATGATGGATAGATTAAAGGGTTTATACGTGTATTGCATTGGGTCAAATGGAAATGGGGGTTTTTGAGAAATGATAAACCATGATTTTGAGAAACGTTTGCATAAAAAGGCTTTAAGAGACTTGAATCCAATGTTTTTGTGGTGGAAATTGAAATTTGAGACATGTTTGATGAAGGGATAAGGGTTTTGAATTTAGAAACTCAAAACAGGGGAGTTTTGGGGTTATGCTCGGGTGACAGCGCGCTCGAGCGGAGCCCTATCCGCTCAAGCGCTCAACTGGCAGAGAGTTGGGGGCTCGAGCGTCCGACGTCCACTCGAGCGAATTGACTGCCAAGGGCCAACTTCTCTTTATCATATCTCCCTTATCCGGACACCGAATAGTGTCATTTTGGTACTCAAATCGAAGCCCCAGAAGTTATCTTTCCAACAAGACTACTCTCACAAGAAAATTCTTTTTATAGAAAAAGTTATGATTAACATAGTGAGGGTATGTCATATTTTCTTAATCATTTTTCACCTATTTTTTGCCAAATGCTTTTAAAAATGATATTTTCATCAATATTGAACATTTTTATCAAATTTCTTATCCCTTGGGCTATGAATTTTCCTACCTCACTGCCCTCGGGTTGGGATGCTATTATCATACCGATTGGTTGTATTTGCGATAAAAAATTGGGTTTTGACATGTGACTAAGATCTTGAGAATAAGTATGGTTGTGGAAAATTGTGGGCTATGTAGTGACATGGTTATCATTTGAGAGTTTAAGCTTTATAGGAAAAACATAGATTTTAACTTGTATATACATGTATATGCGTATGGTGGGGGCATTCTATTTCCTTCACACTTCATGATTTCAAAGAAACTCAATTTTGTATTATTAGTGCATCATGAGATTAATGAAAGAAATATGCTTCACGAAAGGTTGTGTTTTAGAGCTTATGCTGCATTTGATTTGAAAAGAGAGATTGTATACTAAAATCGAATGTGACTTGACAACGAAATGGGAAAGTTGAAATTGAAACGATAGTGTGTGAATTAATTAGGGGAGGAATTGGTTATGGGTTAGACTCCCGGATTTAGTGAAATTGAACAAATAATAAACTGTATGGATTGATGTAGATTAAGTTGGCCTGGCGAGTCCACGGTGAAAGACCAAAAACTTGCGCAAGAAATGAACCACATGCCCATGGGTTAGCCCCCGAAATGCGGTATTGTATTGTGGTGAGTTATAGAGTTATCTAATACCCAATGGCTTCGCGTAGCCTATTGGGAATTAATAGGTAGGGATTTCTATAAGCTGCACCCGATACCGGTTCATTAATTGTCATACGATTTTATGATAAACCGGGTAATAAAATTGTGACACGTTTTTTGTGAAAAATTGAATAATGGAATGGTGATGATTTGGATAATATGAAAAGATAAATGGGAACAAATCGGCGTGCGTGGGTGTGTGCGTGTGAATGAATAATAAATTGGAGAAAAAAAATTGCATTTTATTTCGGTTGCACCCATTACATCTCACAAGTCATGCATTACAACTGAGTTAATCTATATCTTACAAGTTTCGGCTAATGTATGTTTACCAAACCATTTCATGTCTTGAGGTCCAGGGGCGATACCTGGGGAAGGATTGCATTTTGAAAAAAAAAAAAAGGGCTTGAGGAAAGGTTATGTGTTCTATATTATGCTTGTACATAAGCAGAAATGGGTTAATGTTTTGATATTGTTGTTGTAATGAACACTTGGAAACCCAAAGCATTTGATTGTAATTTTACATGCATGAGGATATGGTTACTTGTCGAAAATTTTTATTTTCTTTCAAATACATTTTGAGTTCAAATCGTTAATGAAATAAATGTTTAATTGGGTAACTTCTTATACGAGACGGTTTGGGATTTGTTCACGGATCCCCGAGGTTCGGGATGTGACAATTTTTGTCCATGTACATGGTGTATAGATCATGTATAAATCACGTACATGAGAGATATAGCCATGCATGCAAACGATATGGGCCAAGAGCCAAGAAAAACTCATGTCTTTTTACTTTTCAAATCTGTCCAGAAAGGGCTTTTGTCAAAAATTCGATTTTTGTCATTTTTCTTGAGTGATCTAGACTCATCAAAAACTTCTGAAAGTTTTACTATAGTTTCATGCATATATTATTTGCATTCACTAATTTTCTTGAGATCCAAATCTTTTTCCTTATTTTTCTAAAAATAGAGAAGTAAATCGGGTTAAAATGGCTATTTGGATAGACCACTTTTAATCCATGCCATTTAATATAGCAGTAAGTTCTCGGCATGATTTTTATGTGGCTGGATAGATAAACATCTTATCTTTCTTACCCCACTGGAATAAACCCATTTGGATATATATTGAAAAAATGACAATGATTCTCCCAAAGTGTGTTGAATCTGGACACTGTTTGGTAGAATATTTATAATAAACTCAAGACAAATGAAACAACTAGAAGGTCAAGTGTCAGAGCTTCTACACTCATAGTTCTACCAATGAAAAAATATTAAAAATTAAATTTTATGTCTAAGTCCTCATTTCTATTTTTGAAGCCACAATGTTTTCGTGCCATTGTTCTGGAATTTTTTTCTCTATACTGTCATAGACATTTGTTTTGTTAAAACCGAGGCCTTAGAGGCAAAATGTGAAAAAGTGTAAAACATGAAAAGTATTCAGAACATCCCAAATAGGGTGCCTACAAAATGTCAGATTTTAGTTTCTAGTCTAAGTATTTTAAAAACCCTAAAATCTGTAGCTAGAATCTGAAAATCCTGACTGTGGTTAAATGTGTTTTTTGTGTTAATGCTACTGTTTTGGATTTCCTAAGTTGTGTTATGCATGGTTAAATAATTAGAATGTGTGATATTTTCTTAATATATTTACATAATTTTAGTAGTTGAATTATATAAATACAAATTTAGTTAAATCGTTTATCTATGCACATTGTATTTTAGCCTAAGTATTTTGATGTGACTTCAGATTAATTGGTGCACTTTTTGTCTTACATGCTAAATAATTATATCCATGCACGAATTTCTATGTAAATTGAAAAATCGTAACTTTAACATATTATATTATGCCACATCATCATTGGAATGGGTTTTACGGGGTTCACCATTTTATTTTAAGAAAAGAATGAAAACTGAATCTTAGGGTTAGTACTATGATTGATGGAATTGATATTCTTAAAAATTTGGATATTTAGAAATATTTTGATATTGGCTATATGCCCTAATTTCTTTGGGAGGTTTTTGCCCCAAGTGCTAAATGTACATTGTTGTGATATTTGAATTTTGGTGAAGGCGGTTCGGGTGGCATAATAATCAGAGTTAGATTTCACGATCCTGCATTTGACCTTGACCTAAAAGTCGAGAGCTTGAGTGTTGACTTGTCCACGCCCTTACCGTTAGTGATGACCCGGCTAGACACTTAGTCCGCTACGTAATCATCCCATGGCTTAAGGAATGCTCTTTGTCGGTCGGTAGACTTAGTCAGCGCAATTGGGATCATAGGGTTTTAGAATGGTTTCCCTGAGGCAGGAGAACCCAGAATAACTTAAGTTTTAATTAGCTTAGAAAGTTAAATTGGTTGCATTATTTCTCATCATAATCACTGTTATGATTAACCTGCTATTTTATCTGTCATGTTTTGACATGTTACATGAGAAATATTTGTATGTTGCTGTGAGTTTCTCTAGTAATCCATGCCAGGTTCCGAAGAGCTAGAAGAGCTTATTGACGAGTACGTGGACGCGGACATAGAGTCTTGATTAAGAGTTTCTCGCTTTCATCCAAGCCTTCCTCGGCCACGTAGTACCAATTTTGTGGTTATCCACCTATTTTTTGTATTGTTCGATGTACTCCAAAAAGCTTTTAGTTGGGGTATGTACTATATAACTCTATAATATCTACTTTTTGGCATGCACATGTATTATCATTATTTAATTTTTGTACCCTATCACGCCCCAAACTCTAGGTCACGCAAAAAACCCAAGAACAACCGCCAAAACCACCTGAACAAAAAAGATGAAAACCATGAAGCCCAAGCAAGGCTAAAACCTTTATAAATGTGTACTACCGAGGGTTTATTTGATTTAAAAGAATAGTCCAAGAAACTATGGTTGCGGCCTTACAAGCCAAGCATTCAAAAAAAAAAAAATACATGTTTTTGAGATAAGAAAATCTTTTCGTTTTAAAAGAAACTTAGGCTGTTCCAAAATCTTCCTCAAAGCACAAAAGTTGGAATAAAACATAAACCATTTGAAAACCCCGTTTGTAAACCGTTGAACCCAACAACGAAAAACGTAGTAAGAAACTACGAAAAACAACAACCAACCCATGGTTCTCTTGAAAGCATTAAAACATGCACAGATTGGCCCACGGCCATAAGGAAAGCATAAGGTTTACAACATGTTATACTTAAACATGAAACACATACAAAAATGTATAAACTACCTAACAAACACGAAACAACAGGGTCTTGTCAATGCCACGCCCCAAAATCCAGGGTCACGTGAAAATCCACCAAACACTAGTTTTATGAAAATAAGTTTTCATACATTTAAATCCACCTGTTGAAATCAGAAGAATACCTAACATGCATCTCTCATACACAGTAAATATCAAATTCAACTTGGATAAATATATCACCCTGAGGCATACAAAATATGCCTTCCAATAGGCATACAAAAAGGAAAATCAGAAAGTCTTCCATCACCACCGGCATCACTAGATCATCTCCTCATGATCATCAACCTCCAAACCTAAAAATAGTTTTACAACAAAATCCCACACCGTGAGCCAAAACCCAATAGAAATAGACTATAAAGCTGTAAAGTAGGATATGCAATCATATAATGGGAGCGAACTCAACCACAAGCTAATAAAAAGGTTTTAATTTATAAAACCCCAAGTTTGCCACAAACCTCCAAAATAGTTTTTCCTCCACAACCAAGCATTTATACAATACAAAACAACGTTTTACAGTTGGAGAAAAATAGTACCCAAAACGTCATTTTTCCACTCAGATCACACACCGAGGAAAGATAAAATGAATCCTATGTACCGACTCCGTCACATGGGGACAGAGAAAACAACTATAGACTCCTGCCCCTTACCCAATCCCTATACATCATAGGACCGGTTAGGTAATGGCGGGTTCTATACGGAGCACCATAGCGTCAAAGCTAACTTTACGGACTAACACCGAAGGATGAAAGCACCTACCACCTTCTTTATGGGAACTACCCCGAAGGACAAAGGTACCTTATTTAGATCCATTCATCAACATGGAGATCAAACAAAAATATTTCAAAATGTTTTTCTCCGTTTTCAAAAAAATGTTTCAAAAATGAAACTCAATCCCCAGGATTAGCTCCAAATCTCCAAAACACAAAAGTGTCGAGATTGTTATCAAATACCACCATTTTCCATAAACCACTATTTTCAAAACCCCCTTTTTGAAAACTATACTTCCACAAGTCATATATTGTAATAAACTAAGAAAAGCAAAAAATATGTTTTTTACCCGTAAAATAAGGTTTAAACACAAATATGACATTTCATGCATTTTCTACCCGGTAAAAATACATATAATTATATAAAACACCCTTATACAGCAGTAGGGTCTAGAATTCTACCTCGACAAGTCGAAACTCGAAACCTCAAAAATTAAACCTCGTCGGAACAAGAATTTGACTGGATGGGTGTGATGCCGACGTCCCCGATAGCAAGGATCCTTAACCAATCTAACAAAAAACCAAGCCCCAGGCCCTCAAAAGCTAGAGAGAAGGCAGAGAAACGGAAAACTTAGCTTGGAAGAAAGGTTTGCTAAAATATCTCAGCCACTGGGATATTTATAGCCATGGCAATTTTCTTCTGCCCAGTCAATCGAACTCCCCAATTCGGTCGACCGAACTGAAATTTTTCAGTTCAGTCGACTGGACCAAGCCCTCCAGTCGACCAAACCCCATGGCAGAAGCGTACTGGTTTGTGCTTCGATTTTCCAGCCCAAAAACCAACCCAACAAGCCTAAACAAAGCCCGAATAAATGTAAAACACATTTATATATGTTGTTCTACAACTTTAAAACATAAACCATGCATCGAGGCTATTCATATACCAAAAGAAACACGTCACGTATATAAATAATTCTAAATAACAAGGTTCCGGGTCTCACAGTCAACATCCATCTCTGGACACCTCAAAAGTCAACCTACAGAACCATGTTCACTTGAAAAAGGTTTTACAACAAAATCCCACACCGTGAGCCAAAGCCCAGTAGAAACAGACTATAAAGTTATAAAGCAAGATATATGAAATCATATGGTGGGAGCTAACTCAACCACAAAGTCTGAAGAGGTTTTTCGTCCTGAAAACCACAAGTTTTTCATCAGGCTAACACGAGCCTCAAAACGGTTTTACATAATAAAACCCTAAGTTTCCATCCTTAAAATCATGCATATCAACAATGCAGATAACGTTTTCACTTTTAGAAAAAAGTAGTAACCAAAACGTTATTTTTCACCCGGATCACACACCGAGGAAAGAGAAATGATATTTTCCACTCGGAACACACATAGCCGAGGAAAATGATTGAATGATATAATGATTCCTATGTACCGACTCCATCACAAATGGACAGAGGCAACAGCTATAGACTCCTGCCCATTACCCAATTCTTAAACATTATAGGACCGATTAGGTAATGATAAGTTCTATATAGAGCCACCACAACGTAACGGCTTAATCTACGAGCTCAAAAATCGAGGGTATAAAGCACCCATGTCACGCCCCAAACTCCAGGGTCACGCTAAAGACCATCATAACACCGTTTATGAAAATAAGATTTTTTGCAGTTGGAAACCATCAACTCGAAAATATAACATTTGGATAAAGGATTTCCAAAGTTCAACTCTCATAAACAGTAAACATGCATTCTCATACATAAATAAGTATATCGCCTCAAGGCGTACAAAACTCGCCTTCTGAAACAGGCATTACATGTAAACTACATGTCACACGAACAAGGAAAACTATAGCAAGTCTTCCATCACCACTGCATCTAGGTCAACTCCGCATACTCACCTGAAAATGGTTTTACAGCAAAATTCCACACCGTGAGCCGAAGTCCAATAGAAAATAGACTATATAAAGCTGTAAAGCAGATTATGCAATCATAAGCACATAAGCTCAACCATAGGAGCTAAAAGGTTTTCCTCTAAAAAATCATCAGTTTTCTATCCCTAAAACTATGCATATCATCCTGACAGATATCATGCCATAGTTAAGGGAAAGTAGTAAAAATGTAGTATTCTCCACTCGGGTCACACAGCTGAGGAGAAAGAGATAAAATGTAACCTTATGTACCAACTCTGCCACACAGACAAATGTAACAACTATAGACTCCTGTCCATTACCCTAGTCACCACTTAAGGTTTGCTCGGGAATGACAAGTTCAATACGGAGTTACGACAACGCAACCAGCGCCATTCACGGAGGCAACCGACTTAGTTTACGTGTTCACAACCCAAGGGCCCAAAGAATCCACTAACCTCGTTTACGGGGATTAACCCGAAGGCAAGTAGGGACCTACTCTATGCACGTTTCTGGACTTTCACCGTGGAGCAATGGAAGCCCAACTTAACACACCCACTGCCACGGTACATCTAAGGAAAATAATTAAAAACCACCCTTAAAATAATTTATACAACACGTATAAAAAATGATCCAATTCATCAACCATGAAAATCAAACAAAACATTTAAAAACATATTTTCATCACAACATTTTAGAAGTTGAGACTCAACCCCAAGGGCTAGCTCCGACCCTTCAAAAACATGATTTTTAAAGATGCACACCCATTAGCCCAGGTCCAGTCGACTGGACCCACCATGTAAAAACATATTTTCATCACAACGTTTTAGAAGTTGAAACTCAACCCCAAGGGCTAGCTTCGAACCTTTAAAAACATGTAAAAACATATTTTCATCACAACGTTTTAGAAATTGAGATTCAACCCCAAGGGCTAGCTCCAAACCTTCAAAAACATGATTTTTAAAGATGCACACCCACCAGCCCAGGTCCATTCGACTGGACCCACCCTCCAATCAACTGAAAAACACACTGAAAAAAGGCCCAAAATGCCTAACACTGTTAAGTCAACTGTCCCCATGAGTTCAGTCGACTGAACCCACAAAATCATGATCTAGTCAACTAACCCTCCTAGTCCAGTCGACTGACCCTACCCAGAAAACATTTTTGAGATACGGATTAGCCCTTTTTAAACGCAAACGAAGCCTCAAAGCTTCGATCCAACACCCTCAAACTCACACACATCCAAGCCTATCGCAAAAGGCCTCAAAAGAAACATCCAACACCATTTTCATCCAACCGAAACGACAAAAAAAGGTTTTTAAACTAAAAATTCAACTTTTCCAAAACATGAACACCTTTTCATGAATATAAAACGGTAAAAATGCATAAGATTACATATAATACCCTCTAACAACTATAAAGTTTAGAATCCTACCTCGGTGAGTTGAAAACTCAACATCTCGATCCATGTGCAAAATCAAGCTTCGTCAGAATGAAATTTCATCCAGATGGATGCGTAGATCACGATGCCAACAACAAGGATCGGTTGTTGGATCGTTAAAAACCAAGCCCTGGGTCCCCGAGAAATTAGAGAGAAGGAAGAGAGAAAAATGAGAAAACTTAGTAAGTTTTGAAAATATCTTTTTAAAAATATCTAACTCTAGATATTTATAGGCTTCTAAAATATCTTTTTTTTTTGAATTTCTGAAATTCGAACCGTAACTCCCAACAACCCCGGGAAACAACCCAGCATGGATATTTAAACTCAAACATGCATTAAAACATATATAAATACGAATGAACACATCGAATATATATATAATTCAAAAAGGAATAGAACAGGATCTCACAACTCTCCCCCTTATGGAATTTTACCCTCAAAATTCGCAACAAGGTCCGAGGTAAACATCTCTGGGTTTCTAGCACGCATCCCAAACTCAAGCTCCCACATCGCTTCTTCAACCCCGTGATGTAGCCATAGAACTTTGACCTAAGCAATTGTTCTGCCCCTCAACACTTGCTCTTTCGTGTCTAAAATCTTCACTGGACGCTCCTCATAGGTACTATCCTCATCAACCCGCAGCTCGGCCCAATCTAACACATGTGAAGGATCAGGCTCGTACCTCCGAAGCATAGAAACATGGTATACGTTATTGTAGACACCCCAATTTGACCCCGCCTAATCTTAGGTGAATTTGATGATGAAAACAGTCAGAATGGTGTCTCAATTCGATCCTCGAGAAGTGATCCAATCTCAGTAATTGAACCCGACCATCAAAAATCATCAGAAATCTTCAAAACCAATGAAGTTGTACCAAACCATCGATAACTTGTTGCCCAAGTCATTACCAGAAGTGGCGACCGCCATGTTCATTGTGGCAACCGCCAATAGAACCTTGTGGAACCTTTTCTAACATGGCGACCGCCAACTCACATTGTGGCGGCCGCTAACTCAAAATGGCCTGGCATGCCTTAGAACGTGGCAGCATCTCATTGGTTAAAGAACTCTATAAATACCGTATATCTGGTACGCTTTCAAGAACAAAAAAAATAGAGAGGTTTAATGAGAGAAGCTCTGCCGAGTCGCCGAGTAATTTCGAGCCCCGATGCCGAAGCCCTGCTGAAATACTGAGATCCGAGCCTCCGATAGTCCCAAACCCTAGCTTAGATCATCGCCCAATGATCAAATTGCTAACCCACATTCCCCAACTTGAGGGTTCCTTAGCAATCCAGGTATTCTGCTTGGATCTCCGGTCCTTCTAGCTCCATCTTCTCTCTTTTGGAGTGATCGGGTTAATTTTCACGTATTCGTTCCAATTACATTCTTATTTTACTTATGTTTAAATTCATGTTTTAACTTATGTAGTTTACTTATTTTGCTGGTTTACTTACTTACATAAAAATTGTTGTAATAGTCGATATTACATCCATTTAAATTCTACTATTTTATTCTTTTTTTTTCTTTTCTTTTACATTAATTTAATATTCTAACATTTAATTTTTTTTTAGTCTAAATTTTATTTCAATAGCATTTTATTTCATTTTTTTGTTCTAATTAGTTTAATGCTCCATTTTATTTTCTTCTAGTTTAGTGTTTATTTTCTTGTAGCATTACTTTAATTTTCCTTTTTCTAGTACTTTATTTATTAACTTTAAATTTTCTTTATAACATTTTTATTTCCTTTTTCTTTTATGTTTTAATTTTATATTTTATTTAAATACTAGCATCTCTTTTTCTTTTTCTTTTAATTTTAGTTCAATGTTCTTTTGCTAACACCAACCTAAATGTTATTTTGATGTTAACTTAGATGTTCTTTTAATTTAATATTTTTTTAATTTTATTTTTTTTTCTCTTTCTAGCTTTTATTCTCTTTCTTTCATTAGTGTAATTTTTTTTTCTAGTCTTTTATTTTCTTATTAGTTTTAATAAAAGTTCCATTTAGCATTTCTTTTCTTGTAATATTAATATTCATTTTTTTTATAGAAATTCATTTTTTCATTTTCTTTTTTTTATATAGTCTTATTTTCTTTTTATGGCACTTTGCTTTTATTTTGCTAACATCAAAAATCACAAAAAGGTTTTTAAGTTAATTTTCATTTTTAAGTAGTTCATAATTTTCTTTTTTAAAAATACTTCATTATTCTTTCCATTTCTTCTATTTTCTTCTCTTTTATTCTCTTTTAAAATATAAAATGTTAATAACTAAATCTTTTTAACTTTTCTTGTATAATTTTTTTCTTTTATTTTCTTCTATTAACTACAAAAAGTATAAAATCATAAAAATATCTTTTAATGTTCTTTTTATTCTTCTTATTTTCATCTTTTATACAAATAATTAAATTTTCTTCTTAATAGCATTTTCTACCCTTCATATTTTG
Organism: Heliamphora ciliata; assembly: GCA_032360265.1. Taxonomy (NCBI): domain Eukaryota; kingdom Viridiplantae; phylum Streptophyta; class Magnoliopsida; order Ericales; family Sarraceniaceae; genus Heliamphora; species Heliamphora ciliata. The sequence continues at coordinate 3,650,896 of JAUMHN010000015.1, read as the reverse complement.
TGAAATCTTTTTCTTCTCTTTTAAATCTTTAAATTCTCTTTGGCTATAGAACTCTTATTTTAAATTTTTTTGTTAAATAGGCTTTCTTTTAATGTAGCATTTTTCTCTTTTATGTATTTCTTATTTTATATTTCTTATTTCTTTATTAATTCATCATGTTAATGTTAACCTAGTTTGTTTTGATAATATGCATGTTTTAGTTAATTTCTTTAAAATTGTGTTTAGAATAATTTACTTATTTTTTTTTCAATCCATGTTTAGGTAATTTTAGCAACTTTAGCATATTTTTATTCTTTTAACCAAATCATGTTAATTTAGATTGCTTAAATAATATTGCAAGTGGGTATATTTTATGTATCTTTTAGATAGAAATTGCATACCATAGGACTTAGGTTTTTTTTTGCCTTTTGACATTTATGTGCTTTGGGGGTGCTATGTATATATTTTATGCATTTTCTATACTTGATTTTGAATGTTCTCTCTTCACCTCCATTTTTTTTTTATTTCCATACATTTAAGAAATTATATTAAAGAACCAATGATGATTTGTAGAGGCCAATCATACGGTTGAGCGAACGAGGTGCCTAACACATTTTCCGATTCGTATCTTAGGCCCCGAACCTTCTTTCTCTGGTTAATGTTTTAAAGATCAGTAGCCATTTTTTTTGTTTTTCTTAGTTTTTCTCAAAAACTAAGTAGCGACTCTATTTTCAACAAAAAAAGATTTTCAAATTTTGGTTTTCAAGGTGTTAAAAGATTTTTTAAACATTCTTTGAATTCCTTATTTTTGAACATTTTTTAAAATAACCCGTAAATCCCAACACCACAATATTTTCTAGTGACTCTGCTGGAGACTAGTTTATAAAATCAAAATAAGAGGGCTAGACTTGAAAATATCATTGGTTCTTAATAAAAAAATTTATTTGTATTTTCGCATGCATATGCATTGTTCTTCAAAACCCTCTGTCTGGTCGACCTGATGCCCTGAACGTTAATCCGTTTCGAGAATTGTTGTGAATACGAGCAACCCTTATTGACTGTACGCTATCATAGGTACAGTAAAAGAGTTCGAGCGTACTATTTGACCATGTTTTGAATGGGAGGTATATACCCGACTCTATTCAGAATGTACCCTGTTTGATTTACCAAAATCGGCATTTTGCATATAGTGAACTTAGAACCCCCCAATTAGGTGTTGCCAACCCGAGTAGGATTATGTGTTTTTCTTCATTGTATGTTTTGTTTGTATATTGTTAGGATTATCTTGATCAAGTTTAGGCAAGTTCTTTCTCCGGGTTCGACCCATGTTTTCTGTTATCCTTTGCTTAGGCTAGCTTTTTCTTCGGGTTTTTACCCGGGTTCTATGTTTTTTTTACCACATTCGGTTTTTCTTATCGTAGTTTTCTTCCGGGGGTCATGCCCGTGTTTCGTTTTAATACTTTCAAGGAGGTTTCTTTCCCCTCCGGGATCTTTTTGGGTCATTGGTTTCCCCCCCTTTTTCCTAACATAGACTCATTTCTTTCCAACCCTTGTCATACACGTGAGAGTTATTTCCCTACCGTCATGCTGTCCGTTTTTTCTTAGAATTTTTTAGGTCGAACCAGTCCGGTCAACGTAGCGTTGTTTTCCTGCCGAAGTGCTGTCCATTTCCCCGTCTTAGATGAGCTTTCCCTCTAGAATTTAGTTGATTTCCCTTCTTAACCGTCTTTCTAGTTTTTGAGTTATCCTGTTATGCCACCAGCACGAGCCCAACGGGGGCATTGTTTCAGTATCCGAGTTTATCTGCTCATGATTCACTATTTTGGGAATCTGAGATATTTGCTACCTATTGTCAGAATGTCTGCCCGCGAAGAGTCTGATACTAATTACTCTACTTTTTGGATTCAGGTGTTCTCTTTGAGCTTACCATTGGGCCGAGAAAAGTACAGTCAACACGTGCCTGGGAAAGATCAGTGATAGGTAGACTCTGTAGGGTATCTGAACGGTCAATTGAAATGGTAAAAAATGAGGTGAATCTAGCAGCCCTAATGAGGGCGATTACTGATATACAGAGAGTCGTAGAGCAACAAACCCAGGCTCAAGTGCAATGTCAGGTACAGATCTGGACAATTCAGGCCCGTATTCCTGTTGCGAATGGACACTCGAATGACACGATTGAAAATGCCAAAAACATTTAGGATGACAACCAAGTCCCCGATGGACTGCAAGTTGTTCCACCACCACCAGGGAACCCTCATCAGGTGATAGTTGAGGAGGAAAACACTGCGCAGTCTAGAGAATCTGCACTGATTGAGAAGATCGACAGGATGGAAAAGGTCCTCAAAAAAGCCAAGGGAATTGAGGAATATATGCTCGATGTAGGGGGACTCTGCCTGTTCCTAGATGCTAAATTACCAGAAAAGTTCAAAATGCCGGACATGGAAAAATTTGACGGAACTGGAGATCCCAGAATTCATCTCCGAATGTATGCTGGTACCCTATCGCCAATGGGGATTGATGACTAGTTGAAGGCTCATCTATTTCACCGATCTCTTTCTGGGGCAGCCCAAAAATGGGTTCTCTCCCTTGATGTAGCTAAAACCAGAACTTGAGAAGACATTGCAATGGTTTTTATCAGCCAGTATAGTTACAGTGTCCAACTGGATGTAACTACCCGAAAGCTCGAAACAACCTGACAGGAGAACAGGGAATCTTTCGTTGATTTCCTGACCCAATGGAGGGATAAGGCCGCCAAAATGACAAACAGGCCCACTGAGAAAGAGCAGGTGAGGATTGTGGTTAAGAATTTATACTCTCCGTTAAAGTGCTACCTCATCACACAGTTACTTTCCACCTTTGTGTAGCTATTCGACGTTGGGGTACAAATTGAGGACCCTATCTAATCTGGTGACATCGAGAAAATAGAACCCAATCAGAAACCACCCAAAAGGGCTTTCCCTGCAACCAACCAAAATCAATCTGTTGCAACCAACCTTGTGTCTCGCTCAAACGAGGTAAACTTACTGAACCCATCTCCTTTCACCCTACAGTCCAATAATGCCCAACAATCAGATAATAGCCAACAACAACAAAAGCCGAGGAGGGTTTTCACCCCCCTTAACATTTCATTATCCACTGCCCTGAGTCGACTCGTCGAAAAGGGACTTATCAAGCCATTGGACCCCATGCTTGTTCCTGATCCCCTACCGCCAAGGTTTAATGCTTCCTAATACTGTGCCTTCCACCAAGGTCACGGGCACCTAACTGAAAAGTGTTTGAGACTCCGGCACGAGATCCAAAACATCATTGACAACAAGGTGATCCCGCCACCGTCTGACACCCCATAGCCGAATGTCACGACTAACCCACTGCCGAATCATGCCAGACAGGCTGGGGTAAATTATATGTCTCTAGGGGAATTAGAGGACCTGAGCCAATATATATATTTAGCATGCCTGCCATGCCCTCGTGTTTCGTCTACTGAAGACCAGCCAACATGCTCATTTATGATGATTAGAGGCAGTCGAGACAGGATGGAAGAATGGAATGATAATGTCTTGGAATGGTATCGACTGCTAATCCAAGTCTACCAACAAGAGGAGGAGCGCAATGAAGAAGATGACTAGTCATTAGATTACTCGAGTTGACCTTATGGGTTTGGCCTTGTGCTTGATGGAATCACCCTTCCCCAACTTTTTTAGGAGGAAGTATACGTCGATGAAATGCAGTCCTACTGGCTAGTAAGATTCGTGTTGAAATCAGATGGAGTAGAGTGGACTGATTTTTAGGCTGCTTGGGAACAACAAGTGAATTTTATTAAAGAGGACATCTAGGAGGAAATTGTTAATACATGGGCTATTGAAGATGACGAGGAAAGAAGGAAAAGGGCAATCGTTAGTGACTTAAATGATTTGTGGGCATTTGAAAGCCCTCTGCGCGTGGACGAAGTGAGACAGACTGATAATGTGATGCCGGGATTATGGGATCCCGAAGACGGCGTGGAACACCTAACTAGAAGTGGACGACATTTTAAGCTAGCTCAGCTAGAGAAGGGACAGCTAAGTGGAAAAGGGAGAGAGACAGAGCAAGATGAGAAGGATGACGTTGTATTAAGACAGTTGAAAATGACGCAAGCCAATATCAGTATCTGGGGTTTATTGATGGCTTTGCATAAGCATAGGCAAGCTATTTTGAAGGTGTTAAACAAGGCCAGTGTCCCGATAGATGCAACCCCCGAGCAGCTCATTGGGCTTATTTTGCCGGCCGCCGAACGAAAAGTCATTTTCTTTTCTAATAAGAATTTTTCCACTGAAGAAAAAAGTCACAACAAGTCGCTTCACATCACCGTTAAGTGCCTAGAAAAATGGGTCCCGATAACCCTCATTGATAATGGGTCTGCCTTGAACGTTTGCCCATTGAGAATGTCTGTCTGTTTAGGGATGAGGCCAGACCAGTTCACTCCCTGCAATCATGGGGTGCGAGCCTATGACAACACAAGAAGGGATGTACTAGGACTGGTATCATTCGCCGTTTTAGTAGGACCTCTGGAGACGTCGGTTGAGTTTCACGTGCTAGATATGCCAGCCTCCTTTAATATGCTGCTGGGCAGGCCGTGGCTGCATGACCCAAATGTTCAGGCGGTACCATCTACCCTTCACCAAAAATTGAAATTGATAAAGAATGGGGTGGTTTTGACTATTCACGGAGAAGACAACATTCACCCCCGAGAGAAGGAGAGGGCGCAACTCTGTTGAAAGTTCAGCATAGCGAAGATGATGTGTTACTCAATGGTTTTCAATTTGATGAAGAACAGGCTGTTCAGATGCTGATGAATAAAGAAGAAAGGTATATCAGCCCACGAGCGGTAACAATGAAGAGGAAAATGTCCTTCTTCCCGGGTATGGGATTGGGACGTAAACTGCAGGGAATATCGGAACCCATTCAGTTATTGCCAACTTCGCACCATTTTGGTCTTGGGTATGAGCCAACAGAAGAAGATCTGGAAGGGCCTAGAAGGGATCAAAAGGCCAATTGTTTCGGGATGCTTAATGAGTACTTCGTCAAGGAAGGAGAAGATTTCCCATATTGCAGTTTTTCAGGGCCATAGGTCGACGAGGAAACCAATCAAAAGCTGCCAGGGATGGAGATCTTTTTCAACCACCAATTGTCTGACACAGAAGAGGAAGAAATAGTGGAACAAGAGAAGGAAGAAAAAAAGGTGCAGGAAGAAGATTGGGTCGACGAACTTGATGGTACCGACCCGGGAGTACTGTTCAACGAGAAGATGGCTCAGCCATGTATAACTGAATCAGACTGCTTCATGATGGGCTTCAGTGCATCGGTAGATTGCACCAAGCTCATCGTCGACGCGACTGCAAAAGAAGTGAAAAATTAGACCCTCGAGTATACGCAGGATGTCTATCCTGAGTCCAAGTTTGAGTCAAAATCTGTAATCAAGGGCACATTTGTTGGTACTCCTCTTCCAGCTTTTACCATCGAGTTTGTAATCCCCTCTGTTTTTAATGAAATGAACAAGATTTTCGGTTACTCTACTTTGTTCGATTTATTTCATACGCTTTCGGATGATTTTGAATTCGATGGGGATATCTCTGAAGAAATAAAACTTTTAATAAAAAGAGAAGAAGAAATGCGTGCCCAACCAATAATTGAAGAAACTTTCTCAATAAATCTGGGTAATGAAACCAACCCGCAAAATGTTCAAATTGGTTCTTCTTTATCCTCAGTTGAACAAGAGCAACTAATAACTCTATTAAAAGAATTCAAAGATGTATTTTCATGGTCTTACAAGGATATACCCGGAATTGATCTTGACATTGTCCAACACCATATCCCCTTATACCCTGATGCTAAACCGGTCAAACAGAAGTTAAGACAGATCCGGCCAGAATGGGCTTTAAAGATCAAAGAAGAAGATGCCAAGAAAATCAACGCTGGATTCCTAATGGTAACCGAGTATCCGAAATGGGTAGCCAATATAGTGCCAGTTCTGAAGAAGGACGATCGTATCCGAGTCTGCGTGGATGTTCGAGATCTCAACAAGCCTAGCCCGAAAGACAATTTCCCACTGCCACACATTGATGTCTTGGTCGATAGTACAGCGGGGCACGCCTTGTTGTCATTTATGGATGGCTTCTCCGGATACAACCAGATTCTGATGGATCCCGAAGATAGAGAAAAGACGACATTCACCACGCCTTGGGGCACCTATTGTTATCGTGTGATGCCATTTGGCTTGAAAAATGCAAAGGCAACCTATCAAAGGGCTGCCACCACTTTACTGCATGACATGATACATAAAAAGGTCGAGGTGTACATGGACGATATGATAGTTAAATCAAAAGATCGGGATGGCCACATTGATGGCCACATTGTAGCACTACGAAGATTCTTCGAAAGGATTCAGAAGTATAAGATGCGACTCAACCCACAGAAATGTTCCTTCAGAGTTACTGACAAAAAGATGCTTGGATTTATGATCACTCAACGGGGTATCGAAGTCGACCCTTTAAAGATTAAAGCAATTTTGGAAATGCCTCCTCCGAGGACCAAGCGAGAAGTTAGAGGTTTTCTGGGTAAGATACAGTTTATCAGCCGATTCATTGCAAAACTGATAACCACCTGCGAGCCGCTCTTCTGTCTACTGAAGAAAGGAGTCAAATTCGAATGAGATCAAAAATGTCAAGACGCCTTTGATGTCGTACGACAGTATCTGCAAAATCCACCTCTTCTAGCTTCTCCTGAACCTGATAGGCCACTGATCCTTTACTTATCAGTGGCTGACTCAACTATGGGGTGTATGTTGGCGCAAGAAGGAGAAACTGGAATCGAAAAGGTTATCTACTATTTAAGAAAGAAGATGACCGGGTCGAAAATGTGGTACACGCCACTGGAAAAGACATTTGGGCCTTGGTTTTGGCTTCCCAAAAATTAAGACATTACATGCTGTCTTTCATAGTGAACATCATCTCTCGGATGGACCCATTGAAGTATCTGTTCTAAAAGCCAGCACTGATAGGAAGGCTAGCCCGATGGTTGCTATTATTACCTGAGTTTGATCTCCAATATGTTACCCGGAAGTCAGCCAAAGGCAGAGTAGTGGCAGAGTTTTTGGCCGATCAACCAGTTAAAGAAGAAGAAGATACAGAGTTCTAGTTTCCCGATGAACAACTGATGAAAGTCGGGGATGACAAGTGGACTCTATATTTTGATGGCGCATCCAATCAATATGGCAATGGAATAGAGTCCTTCTTGTCACTCCTGAAGAATCACATGTCCCGTTGTCTCTAAAACTCAATTTTAAAGTCACCAACAATCAGGCTGAGTATGAAGCATGTTTAGCTAGATTGGAGGCAGCCTTAGAACTAGGGGTAAGGAAGTTGGAAGTCATCAGAGACTCAACACTAGTAGTTTCACAAGCAAGAAAAGAATGGAAAGTTAGGGACTTGACCTTGATTCCCTATCATTAAGAACTGGAAAAGTTGATACCGTGCTTTGAATAGGTGATTTTCACTCATGTACCAATACTGCAGAACAAGTTTGCCGATGCACTAGCCACCCTAGCATCCATGATTGGCATACCACCCGGAGTTCGGATGAGACCTTTGATAATTGAGCAGAAGAGAAAATCGGCATATGAGATGACTGCCGCTATTGAAGAAAGCACTGACGGACTTCCGTGGTAGATTGACATGCAGAACTTCATAGAGAAAGGAGAATATCCAAAGTTTGCCAACAAAAAGGACAAAAGGGCAATACGACGACTATCCGCCCAGTTTGTCATTTGCGGTGGTAGATTGTACAAACGAGGACATGCTGGGGTCAATAAGCTGTGCGTAAACACGGAAGAAGGTTAAGAACTGATGGAAGAAATACACGCAGGAGTCTGTGGGCCACACATGAGAGAAAATATGTTAGCCAAGAAAATCCTACGACAGGAATTCTTTTGGATGACAATGGAGACAAATTGTATCTAGTTTGTGAGGCGGTGTCATAAGTGTAAGATTCACGCAAACCTTATGCACGTTCCCCCATCTCAGCTATACAACCTGACGTCACCATGGCCGTTCTCAGTATGGGGCATCGATGTGATTGGCAGAGTAACACCGAAATCATCCAATGGACATGAGTTTATGCAATTGAGAAATTATATTAAAGAACAAATGATGATTAGTAGAGGCCAACCTTATGGTTGGGCGAACGGGGTGCCTAACACCTTCCCCGATTCGTACCTTAGCCCCCGAACCCTCTTTCTCTGGTTAACGTTTTAAAGATCAGTAGCCATTTTTTTTATTTTTCTTAGTTTTTCTCAAAAACTAAGTGGCAACTCTATTTTCAACAAAAAGGGATTTTCAAAATTTGGTTTTCAAGGTGTTAAAAGATTTTCTAAACATTCTTTGAATTTCTTATTTTTGAACATTTTCCAAAATGACCCCTAAATCCCAACGCCACAGTTATGCACAGATGCTAACTGAGGTGGCAAAGCTAAACGATAAGCGACCTCTCCAACCCTGTCAAGAAACTTAAAAGGCCCAATGAAACACGGTGATAACTTCCCGCTACGACCAAACCTCATCAAACCTCTATGAGGTGAGACATTCAGAAACACGTGATCTCCCACAGCAATCTCCAAAACGTCGTCTTCTCTGATCTGCATAACTCTTCTGGCGGCTCTACGCTTTCACTAAACGCTGGCGAATCACTGAAATCTTCTCTGTCATCTCCCGTACCATGTTCGGTCCCAAGACTGTGTTCTCTGTCACATATGTCCAGCAAACTGGTGACCTACACGATCTACCATACAAAGCCTCATACGGCGCCATCCCAATACTGGACTGATAGCTGTTATTGTATGCAAACTCTTCCAAAGGTAAATGATCCTCTCAAGAACCTCTAAAATCAAGGACACATGCCCTCAGCATATCCTCCAGAATCTGTATAGTCCTCTCAGACTGACCATCCGTCTGGGGGTGAAAAGCTGTACTGAACGTCAAGTTCGTCCCTAAGGCCTCCTGAAGACTCTACCAAAAGCGCAAGGTGAATTGTGGGTCTCAATCAAAAACAATAGACACTGGCACTCCATGCAACTAGACTAGCTCTCTGACATACAATCTACTCAGTCTATCCACCGAATCCTTCACGCGAATGGGGAGACAGTGTGCAGACTTTGCCAACCTATCAACCATAACCCATACGGCGTCGTGTCCCCTAGGTGATTGAGAAAGTTTCGACACAAAGTCCATCATGGCATTCTCCCACTTCCACTCTGATATCGGTAATAGCCGTAACAATCCAACCGGTCTCTGGTGTTCCACCTCCACCTTCTGACAAGTAAGGCACCGAGAAAGAAACTGGATCACATCTCTCTTCATCCCCGTCCAACAGAACTGACGACGTAGGTTATGATACATCTTCGTGCCTTCTGGATGCACAGAAAGGCGAGAATGATGGCACTCACGTAGTATATCCGCACGGCATGACTTTGGCACAAACAGCCTCCTAGCTAATCTCAAACTCTAATCTAAACCCACAACTCAACCTGCTGTATCCTCTACACTAGCAACACGATCTCGTATCATCTGGGTTTCCTGATCCGTCTGCTGGACCTCTAGCACTCGTGCAATCAAGGCAAATCACAAAACTACTGAGAACAAGGTGGCACCCGTCGCTGTCTTCCCAAGACATAGATCAAACTCCCCGATCTCTCCAAGCATATGCCACTCGCGCATAGCCACAAAAGCTAACGACCCATAAGATCTCATACTGAGCGCATCTGCCACAATATTAGCCTTCCCTAGATGATACTGCAAATCAAAATCATAATCCTCCAATAACGCCATCCATCTTCGTTGGCGCAAGTTCATGTTCTTCTGCGAAAACAAGTATTTCAAACTCTTGTGATTGGAGAAAATCTCGAAGTGCTCACCATAAAGATAGTGACACCATGTCTTCAAGGCAAAGACCACGGCAACCAACTCCAGATCGTGTGTCGGGTAGTTTTTCTCGTGCGTCTTCAACTGCCGAGAACCACAGGCTACAACCTTACCTCCTTGCTTTAGAACACAGTCTAAACCGTCATGTGATGCATCACAATACGCTGTATACTCCAAGCCTCGCTTTGGAATAATCAACACTAATGCACTAGTTAACCTCGTCTTCAGCTCCTGGAATGCTGGCTCATAGGGCTCACTCCAAATGAACACAACTCCCTTCCGCGTCAGGTGCGTCATCGGTGCAGCAAGTCAATCATTCACGAACCACTGATAGTAGCCTGCTAAACCTAGAAAACTGCAGATCTCGACGACGTTCTTCAGTCGCTCCCAACTCATCACAGCATCTATCTTCGATGAATCCACTGGTACTCCATCTGTCGATACTACATGTCCAAGAAACCTCACCTCAGACATCCAGAACTCACACTTCTCGAACTTCGCATACAAGCGATGCTTTCTCAAAGTCTGTAGAACAGTACGCAGGTGATCCTTGTGCGCCTCTCTAGTGGGTGCGTAGATGAGAATATATCCACAAACACCACCACAAAATTGTCCACATAAGGATGGAAGATCCGATTCATCAAACCCGTAAACGTAGCAGGAACGTTCGTCAAACCGAACGACATGACCAGAAACTCATAGTGACCATAGCGAGTCCGAAAGGTGGTCCTCGCTATGTCCTCGTCCCTAATCCTTAACTGGTGGTACCCTGATCTCAAGTCAATCTTGGAAAAGCAACTCGACCCCTTCAACTGATCAAACAAATCATCTATTCTCGACATAGGATACTTGTTCTTTACTGTCACCTGATTCAGGTTCTGGTAGTCGATACACAATCGCAAGGATCCATCCTTCTTCTTAGCAAAAAGAGCAGGAGCTCCCCACGGTGAAGTACTCGGGCGCACAAATCCCCTATCCAGTAACTCCTGGAGCTGTACCTTGAGTTCACGGAACTCAATGGGTGCAGAACGATAAGACGGCATAGATATGGGACCAATTCCTGGAATCAACTCAATAGAGAACTCTACCTCCCAGTTCGGCGGCAACTCAAATAGATCATCAAGAAAGACATCTGGATAGTCGCAAACCACCGAAGGTAACGCTCCTCGAACCCCAACTCCCTCATCCAACATGAGAGCTGCAAAGAGGGAACCCAGGTTGCCTTGGTTCCGCTCAACACCGGGCATAGATACCAAACCCTCATCTCGGTTACTCACAAAGCAAAAGTAATCTCCCGCCGGTGTACAAATCGTTACCCTCCATCGATCACAATCGATAAAGGCACCATAGGTGGTCAACCAACCCATCCCTAAGATGACATCAAACGCGGTCTTGTCTAGAATAATAAAGTCAAACTCTAAACAATAACCGACGACCTCCAACACACAGGATCTACAAATAAGACTCAACATTATACTCCCACTGACTAGGGTCTCCACGCTCAAAACACTATACCCAACAAGTTTGGTTTCAACCCCAAAGCAGAGGCAAAATCGGATGATATAAACGAATGTGATGCTCCCGTGTTGATAAGGACACTGGCCGATGATCTATAGACTAGAAGAGTATTTCTGATCATGGAGGTGGTAGCAGCAGCATTAGGCACGACCGGTGCTCTGGATGAATTGGGATTTGCAAGAACACATGCTCTGGCCTGTCCACTATGACCTTGAATTGTCGACTGTCTGCCCGACTATACCGAGACGCCCCTTCTGCGAACCTAGATAACTGGCGTCCCTGACTAGATGGAGTAACAGGTGCTCTAGCTATACTCCGAATACTCCCTCCTCTGGGACAGTCCATATGGATGCGCCTAGACTAGCCGTACTCAAAACATACCACTGGCCCCCTCCCCTGAGCCTACAACTGCGGCTGTGCCTGAACTGGCGCTGGACTACGGTACTCTACCGCACGATGCCCTAGCCGTTTGTATCTAAAATAAACAAGCTCTCTCTGCTCCAACCTTCCTGTTGAAGCTACGGGAGACATAGGTGCAAAAGAATGTGGCAGATACGACCCCACCAAATGAGAACTTAGACCAGATGTCCGTCGACACTTATCCCTCCATCCCTGGAACTATGCACGTCCCCCATCTTACGGACCCCTACTGTCCCTGTCTTTGCGCGTCTCGTTCAGAGTGTCTTCCACCTTCATGGCAGTCTCCACCAACTCTGTAAAGACCTACATCCTGAATGCCGCCACTCTATCTCGGATAGCGGGCCTCAAACCCCTCTCGACCTCTTCACACGGAACTCATCTGTAGGTACGATCTCCTATGCAAACCGAGATAGGCTAGTAAACTCAACCTAATACTCAATCACAGTCATCGCCCCCTGCATCAAAAAAAGGAAGTCCTCTCTGTAGCGATCCCTCAATGTTGCTGGGAAGTATTTCTCCAGAAATACCTTGGTGAATGCCTCCCAGGTGCCCCCAACTGTGGTCTTGGCAAACTTCCACCACATGTAAGCACTTACCCTCAACTAGAAGGCAGCAAAGGTAACCCTCAGATCATCTTCCTCTATCTGAAGCATGTCCAAGATCCTAGTAACTAGCTCCAGCCATTCAGTGGAAACTGTGGGGTTAAGATCCCCAGAAAATGTAGAAGGGTCCAGACGATGAAACTCACGCATCGCGACCGTCGCCCTCAACTCAGGTACGCTCTCCCTTCACCTAGTGGCCTCAGCTAGTTGTCAGATGGAGCCGACCATCTCACGCAACAGATCTCCCCCGTTAACATCTGAGACTGGAACGTCCCTTCGGCCAAAACCACGGCTACGGCCTCGATCTCGGCCTCGTCCTTCCTGCGTGGACATAACTCTATTCGAAAGCAATATAACAAGATAAGCATCCATACAACATATGATTGCTAACGTAAAAGACATAATACACATAAGCATGCTAACACATAGCCACTTAAAATCATGTCATCACATCTCACATACCGAGGAGAACCAACAAGAAAGACACGTCACTCCAGATAACCTACTTAGATTCCTTGCTAGAAATCACATCCGCGAAACGCGTCTCTAACATGGCTCCCAAGTTTGTTAATCCAATGATCCGAAGGCAAGACTAATCAATCCTAAGGTCCAACCTCCATACCCACGTATACACACTATCATGCTAAACAAGCTATCATGTGTATGTTAACAAAGCACTAAAACACAGGCAATCAAGAACACGCACGTCCTCACAAAGATGATGAACCCTCATTCCCATGGCTCTTAGGTATTTGAACCCAGAGCTCTGATACCAAGTTGTCACGCCCCAAACTCCAGGGTCACGTGAAAGCCCACCATAACACCGTTTATTAAAATAAGATTTTTTGCAGTTGAAAACCATCAACTAAAAAATATAACATTTGGATAAAAGATTCCCAAAGTTCAACTCTCATAAACAACAAACATGCATTTTCATACATGAATAAGTATATTGCCTCAAGGCGTACAACACTCGCCATCTGAAACAAGCATCACATGTAAGCTACATGTCACAAAAATAAGAAAAACTATAGCAAGTCTTTCATCACCACTGCATCTAGGACAACTCTGCATGCTCACCTAAAAATAGTTTTACAGCAAAATCCCACACCGTGAGCCGAAGCCCAATAGAAAATAGACTACATAAAGCTATAAAGCAAGTTATGCAATCATAAGCACATAAGCTCAACCACAGGAGCTAAATGGTTTTTCACTCAAAAACCATTAGTTTTCCATCCTTGAAACTATGCATATCATCCTGACAGATATCATGCCACAATTAAGGAAAAGCAGTAAAAATGTAGTATTCCCCACTCAGGTCACACAACCGAGGAGAAAGAGATAAAATGTGATCCTATGTACCGACTCTGCCACACAGAAAAAGGTAACTACTATAAATTCCTGTTTATTACCCTAGTCACCACTTAAGGCCTGCTCGGTAATGACAAGTTCTATACGGAGTTATGACAACGCAACCAATGTCATTCACGGAGGCAACCGACTTAGTTTACAGGTTCACAACCCGAGGGCCCTAAGCACCCACCAACCTCATTTACGGGGATTAACCCGAAGGCACGTAGGGACCTACTCTACAGACGTTTTTGAACTTTCACGGTGGAGCAATGAAAGCTCAACTCAACACACCCACTGCTACGGTACATCTAAGGAAAACATTTAAAAACCACCTGTAAAATAATTTATACAACACATGTATAAAAAAAGATCCAATCCAACAACCATAGAGATCAAACAAAACATGTAAAAACATATTTTCATCACAATGTTTTAGAAGTTGAGACTCAACCCCAAGGGCTAGCTCCAAACCTTCAAAAATATGATTTTCAAAGATGCACACCCAACAGCCCAGGTCTAGTCGACTGCACCCACCCTCCAGTCGACTGAAAAATACACTAAAAAAAGGCCCAAAATGCCCAACATTGTTCAGTTGACTGACCCCATGAGTTCAGTCGACTGAACCAACATAACCATGATCCAGTCGACTGACCCTCCTGGTCCAGTCGACTCACGCTACCCAGAAAATGTTATTGAGCTACGGATCAACCCTTTTTAAACCCAAACGAAGCCTCGAAGATTCGATCCAACACCCTCGAACTCACACGCGTCCAAGCCTAACATCAAAGGCCTCAAAAGAAACACCGAACACCATTTTCATCCAATCAAAACGACAGAAAATGGTTTTTAAACTAAAAACCCAACTTTTCCAAAACCATGAACACCTTTTCATGAATATAAAATGGTAAACATGCATAAAATTACATATAATACCCTCTAATAATTTTAAGTATGGAATCCTACCTCAGTGAGTTGAAAACTCGACGTCTCAATCAACGTACAAAATTGAGCTTCGTCAAAATGAAATTTCGTTCGGATGGATGCACAGACCACGATGTCAACAATAAGGATCGGCTGTTGGATCGTCAAAAACCAAGCTCCGAGTCCTCGAGAAGTTAGAGAGAATGCAGAGAGAAAAAGGAGAAAACTTAGTGAGTAAGTTTTGAAAATATCTTTTTAAAAATATCTAACTCCATATATTTATAGGCCTCCAACCCAGCATGGATATTTAATCTCAAGCATGCATCAAAACATATATAAACACGAATAAATATGTCAAATATATATATAACTCAAAAAGGAACAGAACAGGGTCTCACTGCCCAACTGCTTAATTTACAAGGATTAATCCAAAGGTACAAAGCACCTACTCTGCGCACGTTTTCGGACTTCTACCAAGGGCAACTCGTGCCAAATACCCGCTATCCCGGTACATCTAGAGAATCATTTCAAAAACTAACCCGTAGCAAAACTGCGAAAACCTTTCCACAAATTATACATTAAACATGTATAAAGATCAAATTCATCAAACATGGAGATCAAACAACATTTTCAAAATGTTTCCACCATTTTATCAAAAAACGTTACAAAACTGAGACTCAAACTCGAAGGGTTAGCTTTAAACCTCCAAAACACAAGGTGTTGAGATTTTCATAAAATCACCATTTTGAAAACCACCTTTGAAAACCATACATCCACAAGTCATACGATGTAATAAACATGGAAAAGAAAAAAACATGCTTTTTACCCAAAAAATAAGGTTTAAATATAAATATGACATTTAATATATTTTTTACCCGGTGAAAACACATGTAATTGCATGAAACACCCTTAAACAACCATATAGTCTAGGATCCTACATCATTGAGCCAAAAGCTCGACGTCTCAAAAATCGAACCTCGACGAAACGAGATTATGTCTGGATAAACGCGAAGCCCCCGGCACCAACACCAAGAATCCGCAATCCGATCGCTGAAAATCGAGCTCAGGCCCTCAGAAATCTAGAGAGAAGGCAGAGAAAACCGAAACTTACTCAATAAGCAACCTCCTTCAAAATATCTCCACGGCAGATATTTATAGAAAAACGCCCAAAACCCCAGATTAGTCGACTGAACCTTCCTGGTCATTCGACTGAAAAGCTTCTGGAAAACCAAAAACTATCCACCGACACAGGTCAGTCGACTGGACCCTCCAGGTCAGTCAACTGAACCACCAAAAAGTCCACTCAGTCGACTGAACTCACCCCCTTAGTCGACTGAATCCTCACTGGAATTTTTCTCAAACTATTTTTGATAACAGAACATGTTTTATAGTCCAGAACCAAACCAAACATGTCTCTAAAACATTACCGAGGTCAAAAGGGTAATTTTAATACCTTAAACACTTGAATCATTCCAAAAAGAAACGGGTTAGGGTGTCACAACTCTCCCCCTCTTAAAGGAATTTTTCCCCCAAAATTCAACTTTGAAACTTAAGCCTGACACCGATTCACCTGATGCAAAGCCAACAACACTGCATAACGGCAAAAATGCCCCAACAACAAAAACCAACTGAAACGCCAAAATTGCCGTCACAAAACTGTCGTTCCACCAGGAAAACCCGTCTTTGAAGAATCAATCTCCATACGGACTATTCGCGCATGCAAGTTCCACGGACACCTCCAGGAAACATCTATGTAGCGTCGGATCAAGATCCAACTCACACCGTATACAAACCACTCCAGCGATAAACGCATCACATGAGACCAATCCACCCTGGTACTTGATCGCAAACACTTTCTGCGCCTGAACATAGAGATTATCATCCTGTCCTTCCTGCCACATACTAGCTCAATTGCACCTTACAGTGCACACCAAGGACTATCTCTGTAAGTCCAAACACATGATGTTGAACCCTAATATCGGTCACTTGAAGTTACATACCGCACGCGCAAACTCTACTCGAGTTCTGACGCTCACCAAACGTCCGCTGACTCTGAAACCACATCATGATCCTATTGATGCTAACAACGCCACCACGATGCTGACAGAACACCTATCCACGAGCCACAATACAAACACCCGACTCTAGAGAGAAGCTCACCTACTCACCTGGAACACCAAAAAATGAATCACATCCAAACCTTCATCCTTTATTCGATCTTCTATCACGAATCATATTTCTCACCTGAGAGAAGTACTAGGTGCTACACCATTGTTGCAGACAAGGTTCCACATAACCAAAAACTAATCCAGCGTCACAGCCATAAAGCTACCTGACTCAAATGAGTCACTTAACCAAACACGTCACACAGACAGATCACCTCATAGGTATCCAACAACCTATATATACCCAATCGAATCTCCCGTGCAACCACACATCACTACACAACTCAACAGCTCGCCATCAAATCACTAATACCAAGGCTACGAATCAACCTCAGATCAAGTATGATCGCTGTCATCCGACAAAGCAAACAAATGGCTGTCATCTGACCTCAATCACACACTCATAACACATAACACATAGATCAGTCCCTGAGTCCACAATAGTAGCATATTTAAACCCAAGACTTGTCCGACAAGTAACTCATCAAGACTGGCCACTTACACTTAACAGTATGCTCTTATACAGAACTCATTTTGGTCCAACCAATTAAACAATCGCGTAAGTCTGAACAGGTTACGCCAACCGAGGCTTCTCAAATATCATATCCTTCCTAACTCATACCTTATCACATTCTCGGGATCCCCATCCCAATAAACGGTTATGCCAAAACATAACACTTACCACAGTCGACGATCACTCCTCGACTCTAAAAACTCTGAACAATTCTAAGTCCCAAACGGAACCCAAATCCAGGCTCACAAAAGTCTACTAGAAACTCATCATGTGAATATCACAGTCGCACGGTTCCTACAAAATTCCCGATCTACCATGAGGTAGAAGTACATCACACACAGACAACCCAGAACAGGCCGCACACAACGGTTAAGGGTTCTTTGCATCACTGCAAAAAGAACTCTGTGCATCAACACCAATTCTCTTGTCACAAGAACAAGCATAAGCACTCCTAGTCCACCAACCAAATCTCATAGGGCACACCACCCAAATGGTTCACCCATCATGCACAAGTCATTCTCTGACTAGGTTGCCACGGCCTACTATGCTTACCAACTCATACGTACTCTTTTACAATTTCCATCGCAGGGTTATACTAACCCAAACATGCAATTCTTTATGGTCCTCAACCGTGGGAACAATCGGATCCTAGATCATATGCACGGATACTCAACATCCAAGAAGGCATATCTTTATGCATCACGCGTCGAAACCATGAAGGATCCAACGTACAATCACTCGATCACGGCGAGATAAGTCCCCGAGTCACAACTCCAATTGTCACAACACGGATACCAAATCCACTAAGACTCCACAGTCTCAGAGCACAACCAAAACCTAAATCGATCAAGAACCCGACATCTCTGTTCGACCAAGATGAAACAACTCGCACCAAACAACCGTCTACAAAGAAACTCTATCTTAGTCTAGATAGAAGAAAAGGGTCAACAAAACCCAATACTCATCAACACTTGGTCCTCAAAGAACCCTATAAACCTTACCTTGAAACCATGTCGACCACAATCAAATAGCTGCCATCAACCACGATCACGGTCCTCAGACCATCCGCTACACCAAGCTCTCAACTCTTTGGCTTCATTCACACACATACGAATACCATCAAGCTGGGTATCTTGCACAACACCTCCCATCCCAAAGGATTATAACCTCATCACTAAGCGTGTACGAAGACACATGTCAATAGTTCCATCGCGCTAAAACCTCACTCCCTAAGGTTGCGTTTACTCACCTAACTCCTGTTAGGCAAATCATAACCACGTCATAGTCTCGAGCCCACTGTCCAAGCAGCTCAAATAAAAAGCGCACGACATCAAACAAACAAAGGAAACCTAATCCTGAGACCTTTATCCAGAGTTATCGAGAACTCCTTTAACCATGCAGACATCTTCCGCACTTTTGCTCTCAAAGAACACATCAATCACAGGCATCGTAACTCATGATTTCTCACCTATCATCCCAGGCTAGCCAAACCACGCGATACATTGCTGAACCTTGTTACTCCACACTTCATTCTCATGGGCAAACAACATACCAACCTCTGAACCTGAGGTGGAACACAAACAACCTTCAGACATATCACACTCAGGATATACCGTCTCAGCACAAGTCGACCACATTCTCGAACCCGTCTACGATCCCTTCAAACCTCATGCACCCAGCACGATTCCCAAACACAAACTTCTTATCACTAGGTTAACAACCAGATCACACACCTGCGTTCTCATTGGACTCTCACAGAACTGTTACTCGTCGCATGTTAGAATCACAACCTAAACCTTTACACATTCCAACATAGTCGCGACCCATGCTCTTCCCAGCATATCTGCAACTCATACCCAACCCCACATCCACGAGTTCACTCATGTGGAACTCAAGTCTCAAACCTCAAAAGGTACACAACGTCCAAGTCATCAGATATTACTCTGACTTCCAACAACATACTCAAATGCTACTCTGACTATTGTCAACATCCTACTGACCACCATCAACATCCAGACTTCCAAGGAATACCTCCAGAACCACTTACGTTCTACTATCTCTACATACACCCAACCAAAGATTACTAAGCTCCCATCCACTATGTTCCGTCTATTCTCCATCCTGAGTACGCAACTCATGACATAGCATGGCTCACAACGTACCTAATCCGTCACACGGCCAGAACCATATACACCAAACCCTAATCGGAAGGGACTATCACGATCCACAGACTGTCCACCAATCCATCCATACCACTGATTCCCAAGGTCTCAGACACCCCATCGCCCCTACTCACGAGGCCATCCATAAAATAACTCTAACCTCCAATAGCATACTCTCAAGAGGAGTCAGCTATCCAAGCCCAAGCCATCAACCATGCCTCGACTATACCTAAACAAAACTATGCCCATGCAAACACTCAACGGTTTGCCAACCGAGGCCTACCTCACTCGGCTAAACCAAACTCACTGGTGAGTTCTACAACATACCAGGCAATCGACCCTCATCCCATAACTATACCTCTACAACTGATAGCAATCGAGTCGCACATTCAAGACCCAAACCATGATCTCGTCATCTCGAACGGTGTAAAGGTTATATATATAAGAAAAACATGAAACACGACAACCTAAGGTCGATCTATCATATTATTTCAAACACATACTACATAATCATGATAACTCATAGCCACAACGCCACAACGATGATGCAGACACAACACCGATATCGAGGAGGACCGACAAGAATGACACGTCACTTTGGATAACCTACTTAGATTCCTTGCTAGAAATCACGTTGCGAAATGTATTTCTAACTTGGCTCCCAAATTTGTTAATCCAAACGCTCAAATGTAAGACTAATCAATCCTAAGGTCCTACCTCCATGCTCACATATACACGGCATCAACATGCTCATGATCAAAACACAGGCAACCAAGCACACACACATCTTTCCTCACCAGGTAAGACACTTGTTTACTACAGCTCATAGGTATTCGAACCCAGAGCTCTGATACCAATTTGTCACGCCCCAAACTTTGAGTCACGCAAAAATCCCAAGAATAACCGTTAAAACCACCCGAACAAAAGGATGAAAACCATGAAGCCCAAACAAGGCTAAAACCTTTATAAAAGCATACTACCAAGGGTTTATTTGATTTAAAAGAGTAGTCCAAGAGACTTCGGTTGCGGCCCCACAAGCTAAGCCTTTAAAAAAATAAAATACACCTTTTTGGGATAAAATAAACCCCGTTTGTAAACCATTTGAAAACCATTTGAAGTGAAACATAAACCATTGAA
Source organism: Heliamphora ciliata (assembly GCA_032360265.1). Classification (NCBI taxonomy): domain Eukaryota; kingdom Viridiplantae; phylum Streptophyta; class Magnoliopsida; order Ericales; family Sarraceniaceae; genus Heliamphora; species Heliamphora ciliata. The sequence continues at coordinate 3,630,175 of JAUMHN010000015.1, read as the reverse complement.
ACCAACAACGAAACATAAACCATTTGAAAATCTTTCTCAAAGCACAAGAGTTGGAATGAAACATAAACCATTTGAAAACCCCATTTGTAAACCGTTGAACCCAACAACGAAAAATTTAGTAAGAAACTACGAAAAACAACAACCAACCCATGGTTCTCTCGAAAGCATTAAAACATGCACAGATTGGCCCACGGCTATAAGAAAAGCATAAGGTTTACAATATGTTATACTCAAACATGAAACACGTACAGAAAGGTATAAACTACCTAACAAAGACCAAACGATAGGGTCTTGTCAACATCCATCTCCGGGCACCTCAAAGTCAACCTACAGGACCATGTTCACCTGAAAAAGGTTTTACAATAAAATGCCACACCGTGAGCCGAAGCCCAATAGAAATAGACTATAAAGCTATAAAGCAGGATATGCAATCAAATGGTGGGAGCTAACTCAACCACAAAGTCGAAAAACATTTTTCGTCCCGAAAATCACAAGTTTTCCATTAGGATAACGCGAGCCTCAAAACGGTTTTACATCATAAAACCCCAAGTTTCATCCTTAAAACTATGCATATCAACAATGCAGATAACGTTTTCACAGTTACAGAAAAGTAGTAACCAAAATGTTATTTTTCACCCGGATCACACACCGAGAAGAGAGAAATGATATTTTTCACTCGGAACACACACAGTCGAGGAAAATAATACAATGATATAATAATTCTTATGTACCGACTCCATCACAAAGGGACAAATGCAACAACTATAGACTCTTTTCCATTACCCAATCCCTAAACATTATAGGACCGGTTAAGTAATGACAAGTTCTATACAGAGCCACCACAACGTAACTGCTTAATTTATGGGCCCAAAACCCGAGGGTACAAAGCACCCAACCGCTTAATTAATGGGGATTAACCCGAAGGTACAAAGCGCCTACTCTGCGCACGTTTATGAACTTCCACCGAAGGAAACTCATGCCAAATACCCACTATCCCGGTACGTCTAGAGAATCATTTCAAATACCAACCCGTAGCAAAACTACGAAAACGTTTCCACAAATTATACATTAAGCATGTATAAAGATCCAATCCATCAAACATGGAGATCAAACAACACTTTCAAAATGTTTCCACCATTTTATCAAAAAATGTTACAAAACCAAGACTCAAACCCGAAGGGTTAGCTCCAAACCTCCAAAACACAAGGTGTTGAGATTTTCACAAAATCACCGTTTTCAAAACCACATTTGAAAACCATACATCCACAAGTCATACGATGTAATAAACCAAGAAAAGAAAAAAAAATATGTTTTTTACTGGAAAAACAGGGTTTAAACATAAATATGACATTTAATGTATTTTTTACCCGGTAAAAACACATATAACTGCATGAAACACCCATAAACAACCATATAGTCTAGGATCCTACCTCGTTGAGCCAAAAGCTCGACGTCTCAAAAATTAAACCTTGATAAAATGAGATTCTGTCCAGATAACGCAAAGCCCCCGGCACCAACACCAAGAATCCGCAGTCCTATTGCTGAAAATCGAGCCCTGGACCCTCAAAAATCTAGAGAGAAAGTAGAGAAAACCAAAACTTACTCAAGAAGCAACCTCCTTCAAAATATCTCCAGGTCTGATATTTATAGAAAAATGCCTAAAAACCCAAGTCAATCGACTGAACCTTTCTGGTCAATCGACTGAAATGCATCTAAAAATCCAAAAACTTTCCACCGACACAGGTCAGTCGACTGACCTGGAAGGTCAGTCGACTGAACTCACCCCCTCAGTCGACTGAATCTTCACAGGAATTTTTCTCAAACTATTTTCGATGACAAAACTTGTTTTATAGCCCCGAACCAAACCAAACATGTCTCTAAAACATCACCGAGGTCAAAAGGGTAATTCTAATACCTTAAACACTTGAATCATTCGAAAAAGAAATGGGTCGGGGTCTCACACAGCCTTATTAGTTAATTATCGCTCTAGATGCTCCCAAGATTCGGGGCGTCACAGTATGGTATCAGAGCTTAGGTTCAACCCTTACCCACGCGACCATTGACCTAGGCTTAGACTTTTAGACTTGGACCTTTAGACTAGTTAGACCCTTACCCATGCAAAAGTTCTACGAACAGTAGCCTTTTAACCCACGTACCCCACCAAGGAGTTAGATTCTTTAACTTTTGACCGAAAAGTCTTGAACTCTAGTCTATGATGGACTGACACAGTTCTCTGTTCCTTTACCCAACACTGTCTACACTATTGAACTTTAACCCGTAAAAGTGATCGTATCCTTCAGTCTTCCGTGACACTTCTTTTCATTTAAGTCGCGTAACCTCATAATCATTCACTCTGACTCGTCTACACCAGATAAAATTCATTCTCAACTTGATATATCTTTTTCTTGTAAGCTTTTGATGATCAGCCTTATCATGAAAGTGTTAAAGGTAAAACTGTCAAGATCATTATTTTTGTAAAACGATTTTTGGTAAAAATTAACTGGACGGACAAACGCCGAAATGGGCTCCAGATAAAAATTTTGACGTCGAACGATCAAAAATAAACCCGTGCAACCAAAGTTAATTTAGAAGAATACCTTTTGTATATCTTATCTTCAACCACGACTTGATTTCGAGTTGAAATGCCGGTCAAATGTTCTACTATATTTCCTTACGCGATCCTCGAACGTAGTGTGGGCTACTATTCTCCGAGAATTGGTACCGACAAAACCCCAATATATTTTTTAAGTCTTGAAAGATAAAAATAATATATCAATAATGATATATGAGATATGATCTATCAAATCTATCAATCTCAAACTGGTTCGGTCTACCCGCGTATATATAGGGCTACAGCAGGGACCTGGGGAGTAATTATGAGTTATACTTCTAGTGAAACACAAACACCTACCAGCAGTTTCGGCAATTAAAGAAAGATGCATAGCGGTATCTGCAATTATGGAAAACTTGCATTGATTTCTGCAATTTTCATAAAACACTGAATTACAGTTCAAACCACTAAAGAACTATAATTACACTCTGACCCATAATCTCAAGACCTTCTTGCACAGAACTTCTACTATTAAATGCTTATCATTTCTCCCCATGTTAAGATTCCCGATACCCGCCAATTAAATTTAATTATTGACAATTTAATTTAATCGGCATCTTGATATTCCTTAAGCCCTTCCGCTTAACTTATTTG
>JAUMHN010000015.1:3407604-3425087 GCA_032360265.1 Heliamphora ciliata | reverse complement strand
GGAAATAATAAATATTATCCAATTTAAAGACATTTATTTATAGGAAATGAATTATTAAAATCATCAAAATTAATTAAAGAAGCACTTGGGCTAACAAATCCTTCAAAAGAACGACAATAAATTGCGTCTTTGTAGTAGATAAATCGCGGAGCACGACGCTTTACATCAGTTTTTCTATGTGGATCATCAGGTAATTTTTCATGTTGCAAGTAATCAACAAGTGGTTATCCCCAGTCCTCTTTCCCAACTTTAAAGACTGAAATGACGTTGACGTTTCCCTCATGGTTTTCTCCACAATCCAAGATTTGAGAGATTACCTATCTTTGGCATACTGGTACTTGCACCTCTCGGTCCGAAAACGAGAGAGTTGATGCAAGTTTTGCAAGTGCATTGGCCTTCCTATTCTCATTCCTTAGCACGTGCTCTAGAGTGACATCTCCAAGCCATTCTATTAGACGTGTTACGTAATTATGATAAGACACCAATTCTAGTTTCCTTACTTCATAAGTATTGAGGATTTGATTGATTATCAATTTTGAATTTTCGTATATTTTGAGTTGTAACTGCTTCGTGTCGAAGGCCATTTCCAGACCTAGAATCAGAGCTTGGTACTCAACCTCATTATTTGTACAACAATGCATAAGAGTGAAAGCGTAGGGCAACACATCTCCTTCTCGCATGACAAACACTATACCAGCTCTTGCACCATCTCAATGAGTTGCTCCATCAAAATACATCCTCCATGGTGGCCGTGTTTCAACAAACAATACGTTTTTATCTAGAAACTCTTCTGATAATTTCCAATCAGCAGGAATAGGATGATCAGCTAGGAGGTCAGCTAAGGTTTGTCCCTTAATAGTCTTTTGAGGCACATAAATAATTTCAAATTTTTGAAGAAGAAGAAGAAAGGACCATCTAGCTAATTTGTCAGGCAATACTAGTTTGCTCATGATATATTTGATAGGGTTGGCTTTGGAGATTAGACGCACCAAATGTGCTTGAAAATAATGGCGTAGCTTTTGAATTGAAAAGACTAACGCTAAGCACATCTTCTCGATCGGCGAATAATTCAGCTCGTTAGGAGTCATCATCCTACTCATGTAGTAAAGAGCATTCTCTTTTTCTTTGTCGTTTTCTTGAGCAAAGACGGCCCCTATTAAGCGTTCTTGCACAGCAATATACAAGATGAGCGGTCATCTGGGAATAGGAGTAGCCAAAACAAGAGATTTCGTCAAATAAATCTTGATACTTTTGAAAGCATTCCTACAAGACTCATCCCATTCGAAAGGAATCCCCTTCTTCATGAGGCGACTGAATGTTTGGTAACGACCAGCTAGATTTGATATGAATCGACGAAGCTAAGCTAATCTTCCTTGTAAACTTTTAAGCTTGTGAATGTTTCGAGGATCGGGCATCTTCAGAATTGCAACAATTTTAGACTAGTTAATCTTTATACCACGATGACGTACAATAAAGTCAAGAAACTTTTCAGAAATAACGCCAAATGCACACATTAAGGGGTTCATCTTAAGTTGGTATTGACGCAACCGTTCGAATACTTTCCTCAGATCCTGAAGATGATGATCTCGCTTTTTTGTCTTTATTACCAAATCATCAACGTAACACTCAACATTTTTATGAAGCATATCATCAAAGATCTTCTGCATTGCCCTCTGATAAGTAGCGCTAGCAATATTCAATCCAAAGGGCATTACTTTATAACAGTATATACTTTTCGGTGTATAGAAAGCAGTGAACTCTTCATCTCGCGATGCCTTACGAATTTGATTGTAACCTAAAGAACCATCCATAAAGGATAAAACTTCATGTCCGATGGTAGCATCAACTATGAGCTCAATTATTAGAAGTAGAAAGTCATCTTTGGGACATGCATTGTTGAGGTCTCGAATGTCGACACAGACTCAAATTTTTCCATGTTTCTTTTTGACAGGAATAATGCTTGAAATCCATGTTGGGTACTTGACTTCTTGAATGAAACCGGCATTAATAAGCTTATTGACTTCTACTTCAATTTTGGGTACGAGTTCTGGTCGAAATCGTCGTTGAGCTTGTTTAATCGATCGAACCCCATGCTTTACTGCTAGATGATGGACAACTATCTTAGGATCTAATCCTGGCATTTTCTTATAGCTCTAGGCGAAGACATATCTGTACTCATGAAGAAGCTCGACAAGACCTTTCTTCCTTTGGCTTCAAAAGAACTCTAATGTAGATTGGTCCTGGGTCGTCTAGTGAGCCCAAATCGATTTCTTTAAGATCGTCAACCGAGGATTTAACGCCTTCTTCAAACACAAGGGGAGCATCTTCAGCATCTTCCTCTACTTGTATTTCGTTAGTGCTTGCAATGATATGGTAAGAAGCAACCAATTTCTCGTCATTTAGAGGATTGTTAGATTTATCAGGAGAGCTTCTCGTGACTACCACTATTTGTCGCCTTACTTTCAACACTTCAGCGGCGTCTACGATTATAGTGGATCGTCGTTTCATACGAGAAGGTTTTTTTCTTTGGATGCCTTTATCATCTCTCAAAACCAGAGCTTCTTCATATCGTTTAGAGATCCACTTATAATCACTTCGTAAAACTCCTAATCTATTGTGAGCAGATTTCTTCAAGTTAGCTTTGGTAGAAACTTCATTTGATGCCCCCAATCGATAAAAAATGGAGATTTTTGCTTTTGCATCAGCCAAACAATTAAAGACTGATGGTTTCTCTTTTGTTGGCACATTGTCTTTATCAAAGATTGAATCTTTTGCTTTTACACTTCCCAAGCGATCAAAAATAGATGGTCTATCACCTAAATAAGAAGTTAGGCCTTCTTCATTTGGGTCACCTAAGCGATCGAAAACAAAAGAGTTTTCTGAGATTGATTCGTCATTTTCATCTTCATCAGCAGTAATGTAATGGGTATTTGATTTTCTCATGGAAAAATGCACAGGAGCCAATGAAGTATACCCGAGGCCTGCTTTGGGATTCTGAACAGCGTACCCCTTTTGTCTAAGCATGCTTTAGGTTGAATTCAAACCATGAATCTTTTCACCAGTTACTTCAGGTAAGAGCTTCCCTAACGTAGACGAGTTTTAAAAGTTATGTCCAGCCATTACCAAAAGTTTATAAGCATTTGGATCAAAGTCTTCTTCAGTCTGCTTTGAAGGAAAATCACCATGCTCTACTTCAGGACCTTTAGACGATCGGACAAACCCCTGTAGTGGCGAGAAAACTTTTGTTTCTTTCAAACTGGCGACCGAAAGGGTTAGGCCTTTCAATCCTAGATCTTTGCTTGTCTTCGACTTTGGAGCATAACAAAGCATAGGAGTGATCCTTTTCCTTTTCGATTCATCATCAACCTGGATTTTAAAATTCTGGGTATCCTCTTCCATTTTGCTAGTGAAAGCATCATTCTTACTACCTTGGTGGTTGGTATCATTGTGAGACTTCTAGCTTGATGACAAAACAACCGGCTGTAATTATTTCACCATAATGTTTTCTAAATAGAATTTTGCATCAATAAAGTGTGATTCGGCTTCAGTAAAAGGTTTCTCGTCAGTTATCACCCTTTTCACAACACCATTCCGATAATATTTAAAGCATTGGTGAAGTGTTGATGGAACAATGCTATTTTCATGGAGCTATGGTCGTCCTAGCAGCATGTTATAGGAAGTCTTAGCATCAATGACATGATGCAATGCACTTGATATCATGTCATCAATTAGCAACTCCGAACGAATTACTCCAATGGCTCTCTATCTTCCTTGATTAAAACCCTGGATCATTAGACGACTATGGAAAAGTTTATCTGTAGTGATGCCGAATTCTTTTATTGTGCAAAGAGGCAATATGCTGACTGTTGACCCACCGTATAGGAGTATCTGTTGATCTTTTGCTCTCGTGTATAACCCATGACGAAAAGAGAACTATTGTGTGGTGTTGAGCCAAGCATTAAGTCTTTGTCTAAAAATGAGATGGCCGGCATGCTTGCAACACAGTCATTTGTGAAAGTGTGAGAATCAGGTTCAATTAGCGTGTCTTCTGGCACAAAAACACTTTCCTCTTCAGGCTCGAGGGATTCTTCGGTATTCATCGCGTGGCACTGATTCTGAATGATAGCTTGGCGCATTGATTCTGGCAAGAATTCCCACAATGTGATCGGAATGCGCGGTCTTTCTTCTAGCAACCCTCCTGCTATCTTTCTACCATGTCTTCCATATTTCCTTCTCATGCTTGGTTTCGTTTTCTTGTTCTTTGCTTGCACAAACCGAATATGATACGGGGTTGACTTTCCTTTTCTCTTGCGAGTCACTAATGTCCATCATTCATCTTCTGAGATTGTCAAATCTATTGCTTCACAATGATTGCCCCCACTTTTGGAGGATTGAATTAGAGAAAATGGTGACATTATGTCAATTGGATCAAATGATTCGAATTGAATCTTGTATATTGACAACTCAGGGATAGACCTTTCCAGATTTTGTTGAAGAAAAGCAGGATGCGAGGGCGCAACAACAATATAAGTTTAAATTGTAACTTCAGCTTTCGTTTCTTCATCTAGTAGAATCTTGCCTTGGCTAGCCAATTCAATGATACTTTCTTTCAAAATGAAGCATCGTTGAGTTTGATGGCTCACCAGACGATGGTATTTGCAGTAGTTTGGGTCCTGAATTCTCTCAGCTTCTTCAGAATGTTTCATTTCCAGAAGTTCATGGAGCTTCATCTTTAATAAGTCATTAAGCATTTGGGGAACTTCACAATCTGAAAACGAATACTCTTTTTCTTGCATCTCTTTCAAAGTGAGCCTTCTCCTTCCTTTTTCTTAGCTAGATTCAGCTTGCTCACTTTCTTTCATCCCTGGCTTAGCAATAATCTTGATCGGTGTAGCGACTACTGTCATTGATTCCTTGCTATCAGCCTTAGGTGCAAACTTGACTACTTTACGGGTGTCTTGCCTACTCCCTCCTTTTCTTGGTTCTTGGATGGGTGATCCTTGACCTCCGTTTGCTGCAATACTAAGCTCTATGTCATAAGCGCGTGTGACGCACCGTCCTCCGGGCATGTCGAAACATACATAAATATAAATAAAAGAATATTCTAGCCGTTCATTCATATTTACATATGTTAATTATTACATCATAAAAGAGTTCTGGACCGTTCAAAATTACATAACTATTACAGTTTCACAAAGAAATTCTAAAAATTAAACTAAGCACGAGAGAACTGAATATGAGAACAAAAATAGAGGCCTCGACTCCTCAGAATGCATCAGCGAAATCCACGTGCTCTTGGAACTCGCCATGTTCTTCAAACTATTTTTCTCCCCCTAGGATGACTTCCTCTAAGAACTCCTCTACTCCTGTGGCATGAATGCCATGAGCCAAGGCCCAAAAGCAAAACATTCTAACCTTCTAACTAATCTTACGGCACAAAATTTACCACAACACATACCATATAACACCCAGTACAGCTTATAGTCAAGGAGATAGACAAATTTATGACAGGATAGCAGATATGTCAATAAGCATGCATATATGAGATGCCGTATATGAAATGTAGATGCCCAAACCAATATGCACCCAGATTATACAAGGATTCCACACCAAAAATCACCAGAGTAAACTTAATGGAACTTTGATCACCAAACTTATCCTCGCCTCATTGCGAATAGTAAATGTGTCACCAGGCGTCATGCCATAATTGTTTTACTCAATGGCAACAGCGTGGGGGCGGGTCAACTAATTATCAGCCACCCTTATCTGGGCCAACAATCCCCACCTTAAGAACTAGGATGCTCGTTTAGCGTCAACCCAAAATCTAAATCATCAAAACCAGAATGCTAGCGACGAATCCATGGTGCCCAACAATATTCATCATAAACCATTTCAAACACTGGGGACACGCCCAGGGTGCATAAGGAGAATTCATCCCAAAATATTTTCGAAAATTGCAACTAGGGATACCCTAGACTTAGAATCATGAAAGATAACTCAACATAACCCATCCCGATTATAAATTAACCAATCAAATTCTGAGTGGCACCATTATGTTCTCGTACGTTAGGTTCCCGTACATCAACATTTTCGATCACTATGGTGTATAGCGGCAGTTCAGCCCAAGACGTGATACGGCTCAGGACGTAACACGGCTCAGGACATACATGGCCCAAAGTTAACATATCCAATATAATAATTCGAATGGCACCATTATGTTCCCGCACGTTAGGTTCCTGTACATCAATGTTCCCAATCACTACGACGTATAGCGGCAGTTCGGCTCAAGATGTGATATGGCTCAAGACGTAACATGGCTCAAGACGCACATGGCCCATTGTCAACACCCCCACATCAACCATATCAAGATACAACTTAAAACATACAATGGGTAACTCACAAGGTGCCTCTAATGCCACAATCACAATGCTCATGGTATAACAACTTATATTCTAAAGCACAACTAAAAATGGCATGCGTTCTAATCATCATATATTCACAAATAAGCACTAATCAACTAATCATCGTATAAAACTTGGGTCTCACAGTAAAGGATACTCAAATCACACTTAGTAACCGTAAGGCCAAATATCAAGTATTAAATTAAAAGAGCTGACAAAGTTTTGGGGTATCCAGACTTGCAATCAAGCTATGATTTCTATACACCATTTAGATAAAAATATTTTTTACAACTTTCATATCTAACACCAAGGCCAAAACCTAAGGCAAAAGGGTGAATAAAACATCCTAAGAAAAATAGTTCAGCACTTTTCTTAAGATTTTACCAAAAACATGCTTCTGTTCGTCTCGATTTTGGGATATCTGATCAAGTCCAAATGAGCCCATGTTTTAGTATATTCTAGTTCAACAAGTCCCCTACAAGTTTCATATTTAGAGATAAGGGTAGTTGTTTGAAACAAGTTAGACTTTTTGGCCATTTTAAAAAGTAGGTTCTGTCAGCTGCTAAAACTCAGCAGAGCCGGTTTTGGACAGAGGGTTTGAAACGGCTTTGGAATATCATCCCGAGGCTTTAAGGTCTGTTTTTTGGACAGAAAATACTTCAATATGTTATCTACAATGTTGATGTAGACCACATTTGGAATAGGTTCCTAAAAATAGGGGTTTTGAATTACACAAAAATATGTGACAGAAGCGTCCTTTGAGGGCTGAAACTCAATAGTGATTTTTAGAGGCTTTTCACCTATTAACGCTCAATATTTTGTGCTCATTTTTTGTGGGTAGATAGATATACATATTATCTACAACTTTCATATTTTGACCAAAGTTCGGATCTCATTTTAAAATAGGATTTCTAAGTCGGTAGTGTTGACTGGTCAAAAAATGACACATTTTGGTAAAATTGCAATATCTTGAGTTCTAGCTCTGAAAATGAGTTGAAACCAACTTTGGATGAAAGATAACACAAAAGGATAAATCTGAACATAAAGAACATGCTTAGATAAATTTTTTACATTGAGTTATGGCATTTCAAATATCAGGGCAGAAACATCAAAGTTATCAAAAATTAAGCCTCTTAGGGTTCAAGTCTTCTACTTATGTCATGTCAAGTTTTTGTTCCATTTTTTGTATGCTTGTGTTCTAAACTTTAATATCAAGACTTCAGCACACTTAGAGGTCATCAAACTCAAAGATAACATCGCACAACATCTCATATCATTCATAAACAAAATAGCCTCTAATTTGTTACTACGATACCTTTTCGGTTTGATTTCGATTCTCAATTCTTAGAGTGTTTAAAGGGATGTGTTGGGAAATATTTTAAGAGATCTTAGACATAAGATTTAGAGATTTTACTTACTTGTTTAGATGGCTCAAGCTTTGAGGCATATACATTAGATATGGGAAAGAAAAATACAACTTGGGGGCGATTTGGGGGACAAAAATTTGACCCCACATCAATCAAGGGATTTTGCATTGGTTTGCGTGCCCTTTTGTGCAAAAAAATACATTAAAAGTTTCTTTGATGTATCTTTTTGGTATCTTTTTCTACTGAGACTTATTATTTTAATATATTTATGAGAAATATAGTATTTTTATGTATTATCATAGTTTCCATAGCAATTGATTAAATAGATATAGTCTTTTACATCAAATTAAGTTATTTTGATAATATATAATTTTTTAACTTATTTTGTTGTGTATGAATTTCAATAATAATTTGTTTACTTTTGTTGACTTATAACACTATATTATTATTTATATTACTTGTTCAACAAGTATTGGATCATCATAATACTTAATTTAATACATGTCTCATCATTTTAAGTTAAAAAGAAAGTAAAAATAATACTTAATTTAATACATTTCTCATCATTTTAAGTTAAAAAGAAAGTAAAAAGTCACTTTTTGGCACATTTTCCAAGGTGGTAGGCCACTAAGGGATATTTTGGCATTTTTGATATTATTTTGTTCTTTGCTACTTAATTGTACTTATATCCTTGATTTAGGGTATTCATGTGTCAAAATTTAGATTTTTAAGACTTTTTACTGTACTAAGAGTAAAATAGTCATTTTATCCTATTTACAAGGGTTTTTGATTTTTAACTTATTATTTCATGATATTTACTTCATTTAGAATATTGGGAGTCTCTCCAGGTGTTAAGATTTTGTTTCCTGAATTTTGGACTTTGTTGGGATTTCTGAGCCGAACTTAGGGTTTTTGATTCGAATTAGAGTTCTGAACTTCTTCTGTATTCTATGGTCTCATGGACTATTCGTTATTAATATTAGGGTCCGAGCAAGGTCTTTACACGGATTGTTATCAACCGAGTTGTTACAACTATGGTCTGTATCGGGTCGTTACAGCGCGGCCAATTCTTCAAAGGTCCTTGGCTTGATTCCTTAAAGAATATAGCGTAAACTCTAATGCATACCTTGAATGCACATTTCGATTGCAGAGGTCTCGCTTAACCTATTTTTGCAGCTATGGCTTAGACTTCTCCACCTGTTGATGTAGTCGATAACAGGTTCATCTTTCCACTTGTGAGAATTGGTAAGCTCAATCATGCTAACGGCACGATGGGTGCTATAGAAGCAGCTAAGAAATTCTTGTTTCTTGTGTTCCCAACTATCTATTGTACCGAATTCAAGGTCACAATACCAATCAAAAGCATTGCTCTTGAGTGTTCGAATGAATTGTTTGACTAGAAGGTCTTTGTCAATACCAACGTTGTTACGCGTCTCCACAAAATGAGCAATGTATTACTTTGGATTACCTTTGCCGTCAAATTGTTGAAACTTTGGTGGCAGATATCTGAAAGGCATCTTCATTTGATCGATTCTTCAAGTGTAAGGCTTAACATAAGCAAGAGAAGATTTTGGTGCTTCCTCGTATTTATCCTTGATGGCGCCTAAAATGAACTCCTTCAACTGGTCGACGGGAATGGAGCCGTCGGCTGAAATCTGCAAACTTTTTTGTTCTGCTTGGAGCTTGTTAGAAGTTTCAGCTGCTTCTTGAAGTTTCGAAGGTTTAGGAGTAACTTGACTTGAATCTCCCATACTTTCGATTTTATTCATCATAGACGCAATTTGAACATCGTGATCTTGCATGGTTTTACAGAGTGCCTCTACAGTCTTTGTCAAGATTGCTACCTGCTCTTCCAAGACAATAGCGTTCATTGTCATTACCAGCATGGCAACAGTATCAACTGACTTGAGTTTTGACTAGGGAGTGGGAGGAGAAGATGAAGAATCAGAACTGCTTGAATTTGTTTCTTCTTCTCTTCCCACATGATCTTTGGAAGCTGAGACTGATTCTTGAGACAGAGAATGGTGAGAAAACATCTTTCTAATGGTCGCATCTACTTCCTTGTTTATCTGCAGAATAATATCTTCTTTGTTTGAACAAAAAATTGGAATTGATTTTGGCAGTAGCGGGGCTTGCAGAAGCGTTAGAGCCGTGGACTTTACCTTGCTTCAAGTTACTGGACCAATACTCTAAGTGTTAGAGCCAGAACTGGTCTTTGCGGCAGTTGAAGGCTTAGAATCTCTTTCTTTGATTTGGAGAGCCTTTGAACCGTTATTCTCTTGAGCCATTGCGAATTTTGCGTTTGAAGAAGAAAAGAGATGAGAAGCAGAGATTGTCCCACTAGGTGTGCCAGAAATTTGTAAACAATAAATTTCGTATCCGAGAATCACGATAGAAAATTGTAGGAGTAAATTGAATTTTATTGAATTTAAAAATGGATTACAATCTCTAATGAAATTTCTAAATCAAAGAAACAAAATTTATCTGATTTTTCTCTTCAAATGTTCACTCAAGGGTTTGACAGCGTGTTTCTAAATCAAGAGGTGAAATATTCTCCGAGTTTGGAGGAGAATAATGAAACTTGGTTGAGAAAGATCTTCAGGGCTTCAAAACTTTATCTGCAAAACTATCTCAATTGCTTTATAACTCCAAGTATCATATGTAAACTTCTTCCTATTTGGTATTGGACACGCCTATTTATAGTAGTATAGAGGACAAAGTTATAAAAAAACTCAAATTTTTGATAATTATTTCTATTTTATTTATTTTTAAAGAGATAATTATTTAAACTTATAATTATCTCTTTTATATTTATTTTTTAAAGAGATAACTATTAAATGGCATAATTATCTTCAATTTAAAGAGATAATTATCTAGTAATATAATTATTATTATTTATTTATTTTTAATAAATAATTATATACTTTTAATTTAATTTAGAGAAAATATTTATTTTTTTCTCTCGTGTAATTTCTACATGCCAAGTGGCTTAATTTAATTAGCCAAAAACTTGTCATATAGAAAAATACACTATCTTACACATTGCGCCATGTAATTGGATCAATTGTAAAATTTAATTTGGGACCACTTTAATACGCAGCAATAGCTCTATTTGGGTGGATTGCTTATTGCTTATTTGCTTATAAGCAAATAAGTCAAAACACAATAAGCTAGTTTGTTTAAGTGACACAAATAAGTCACTTCGTTTAAACTTGGTTCGTTTAGGCAATTTTTGGCTTATTTGACTTATTTTGGCTTATTTGTTTAAATAAGTTTGGTTCGTTTTAGTGATTTTTAACTTATTTAGCTTATTGACTTATTTGTTTATTGGCTTAAAATGTGACTTATTTGATTCGTTTGGATGACGTAACTTATTTTTGGCTTATAAGCTAATAAGCCAATAAGCCATGTCCACGCAAACAGGGCCAATATTTGATTTACTAATAATTGTGTTAGATTTTTGAATTATATGACAAGTGTAAATTTGTGATAGGCTAAATTTGCATGCCTACAAATCTACTTAAAAAAATTAAATTATTAAACGATCTATAACTTTTGCGGTAAACAATAAAAGTAAAAAAAATTCAAAAAAAAAACGAGTATCGATGACTTTTATAATCATGGGTATGATTGAGAGGTTAAACTCTCTGATCCTTTCCTTTCATGACCTTCTAAGATATTGTTTCATTGGTTCGGAGTGAGTTAATAATAATAATATGAATTGCTTATCTCATAAGTTTTTTAATATTGATCATTCATGCGAAAAAATATAGTTTGATTAGGGCCGACCTTGGGGCAAAGCCCGCAAGGCAGTGGTTTTGGACCCCCAAATTTGTGCAAAAATTAGGGGCCTCCAATTTTAAAAAAATAATATTTATGCCCTAATTTTGAGCATCAAACATGAGCAAAAATTGAGTTGATTCTCTGATTCTGAAGCGGCGAAAATCAAACACAGCGAAAATCAAACAAATAAGCACGAAGTCACGAACCTGATTCTCTAAAGCCGTGAATCGGTGTTGCGGCGAAAATCAAACACACGGCGTCGGCATTGCCGTGCGTCAGCATTGCCGTGCGTCAGCATTGCCGTGCGTCAGTCGTCACGGACTCTCGATCACCGTCGGCGTCGCTCAAACAAAGTCGCCGTGCTCGTGCGTCGCCGTCGCTCGAGCCTCGAAGTCTCAAGTCGCCGCCGCCGTGCGTCACCGTTGCT
Source organism: Heliamphora ciliata (assembly GCA_032360265.1). Lineage (NCBI taxonomy): Eukaryota > Viridiplantae > Streptophyta > Magnoliopsida > Ericales > Sarraceniaceae > Heliamphora > Heliamphora ciliata. Next base: position 3,413,109 of record JAUMHN010000015.1, on the reverse strand, counting down.
CACCATGTGTCGACGGTCGGCGTTGCCGGTTGCTCGCTGCGCCTGCTCGCAAGTCGCAAGTGAAGAACTGAAGTTACTAAAGACTGAATTGAAGTACTAAACCAGAACCACACTTAAGGTATGATTTTTACTTTTTTATTATATTAATACTATTTATAATAGATAATGGAACTGAGGTATTGAACCACTAAATTAAAAAAATTTTGTTCGCTATTTCTTAATAGATAATTTGTTTAATTCTTTTTCTGTTTGTTATTTTTTAATTTTTTTAATTTTTTTTTGTTTTTTTATTTTTTTGATTTGTAGAATTTTATAATCATGCCTCTTAGAAAATATATGTCTGGATCGGAAAAAAGAAAAAAAAATAAAAAATAAAAAAATTAATTCAATCTCAAGTGGGATATCTTGATAAGTTTTTTCATGGTAAAAAATTAACAGAAAATTTGAGTTTAGTTGAAGATTCAGTGAATGAAGATCTTGAACATTTGAAAAATGAAGAAAATATAGATTTAATGAATGAAATTCTAAACGATAACTAGTGTGTGGATGAGAGTGATAATGAAGATAGCATTGATGTAAATCAAAATGCAGGATTGAGTTCAGAATATAGACCTTTAAATATTGATGATCCAAGTAATTGGGATCATATTGATCAGAAATTAAGAGACTTACTGGTAGAAATAGGTCCTAAAAGAACAAATAATGATGACAAATTTTCTAAAGATATTTTTTGGTAGACATTTTTCTTCTATACATTATATTCGGTATATATCAAATGGAGAGAAACATGATAGGAAATGGCTAGTCTATTTAGATGCTTTGGACAGAGTTTTTTGCTTTTGTTGTAAATTGTTTAAACAAGATGAAAACAAAACTCAATTAGCTTGTGAAGGATTTAAAGACTGGAGAAATATTGGTCAAAGATTTAAAGGTCATGAAAGTAGTGATGAGTATATTATATGCATGAGCAAATGGATAGAGTTAGAGATGAGATTGCAAAAGACTGAAACAATCGCTAAAAATGTGCAAGAACAAATCAATAAAGAGAGAGAGAGAGCACTGGAAAGGAGATTATTGAGGATACTAGCTATTGTTAAAACACTTGCGAAAAATAATTTAGTATTTCGTGGAGATAATGAGAAAATTTATTAAGAGAGAAGTGAAAATTTTGTAAGCGTAATTGAGATAATTGCCAAATTTGATCCAACAATACAAGAACATCTTCGAAGGATTAGTAGGAATGAGGTTCATTATCATTATCTTGGTCACAAAATTCAAAATGAACTGATTCAGATGTTAGCAGGTGAAATCAAAAGTACAATTGTTTCAAAAATCAAAGAAGCGAAATACGTTTAAGTTATTCTTGATTGTACTCTGGATATAAGTCACGAAAAACAAATGTCACTTGTAATACGATGTGTAGATGTTACAACAAGTTCAATAAAGGTCCAAGAATTCTTTATAGAATTTTTGAAGGTGGAAGATACCTTAAGATTGGGACTTTTCATTGAACTTAAACAGGTATTGAATACTCTTTGACTTTGTATTGATGATATAAGAGGACAAGAGTATGACAATGGCTCCAATATGAAAGAAAAACACAAAGGTATACAGAAAAGACTACTTGAAGTAAATCCTAGAGCATTTTATATGCCATGTGGTTGTCAGTCTTAACCTTGTTTTTTGTGATATGGCTAACTTTTGTTCTAAAGTTGTATTTTTCTTTGAAGTGGTGAAGCGTATATATGTATTGTTTTCATCTTCGACAAAGCGATGGAAAGTTTTGAAAGATAACGTGGAAGGTCTCACTCTTAAACCATTGTCACAAACACGTTGGGAAAGTCGTGTTGAAAGTGTAAAAGTAATAAGATACCAAGCTCTACAAATAAGAGATGCTTTACTTGAGTTAGCAAATACTAGTGAAGATCCCAACACAAAGAGTGAAGCCGAGTCTCTAGCAGTATATGAAATTGAGAATTATGAGTTTTTGGTTGGCATGATTATTTGGCACAATCTGTTGTTTGCTGTTAACTCTGTTAGCAAGATTTTTTAAAGTGAAGACCTGGATATAGGTAATACTATAGATCACTTAAAAGGGCTTATAATCTTCTTTGAAATGTACAGGGAAACTGGATTTGTAGAGGCTATGATTGAAGCAAAAGAAGTTGCAACTGCAATAGAAATTGAGCCTGTTTTTCGTCAAAACCGTACCATTCGCAGAAAGAAACATTTTGATGAGAATGTAGTTAGTTGCAGAATCCTTTAGAGTCAATTACTTCATATATATAGTAGATCAGGCTTTTTCTTCACTCAAAAGCAAGTTCGGTCAATTTCAAATATATGAGGGAACTTTTGGATTTTTGTTTGATTTGAAGAAGTTGAACTATGTCAACGATGAATGTTTGAAGACCTATTATGCCAAACTTGAAGATTTTTTGAAACATGATGGGATTTCTGATATTGATAGGAGAGATTTATTTTCAGAATTGAAAGTCTTGAAAAAAGTTTTACCAAAACAAACAAAAAAACCAATTGAAGTATTGGGCTATTTGAAACTAATGGATGGTTGTTTCCCGAATACATGGATAGCATATCAAATTTTGTTAACTATACCTGTTACAGTAGCAGCATGATGAGAAAAGAGCTTTTCAAAGTTAAAGATGATCAAATCTTATCTTCGGTCAATAATATCACAAGAATAATTGAATAGATTAACGATGATGTCCATTGAAAAAGAGATGCTAGATAAGCTTGATTATACAAGTTTAATTAGTAGTTTTGCAACAAAAAATGCACGAATGGCAGTGTTCAAGTGATATTTTGTTGCTGTTGATTCAATTTTTTTTGTTCAGATATTATTATTTTTTATTCCTTTTGTCGTTGTTTTAGTTGTAAATTGAATATTATTGAATTGTAAAACAGCAAAACAAAAATTTAATGCATTGAAATTTTTGTAATGTTTTTTTCTTAAAATTATTGTGTATAAAAAATTATAAGGGCCCATTTTAATCATCCGCTTTGGGCCCTAAATTACTCAGGTCAGCCCTGAGTTTGATCAGACAACGAGAATTATATATATATAATGAATGATTTTAACTTAAAATAAACCATTTAGGTTTAAACTACTTATCTTGAAAAATTAAATGCAATTTGATCAATATCCCATATATATTATATTGAATTTTTGCATAAATAATATTTTCGGGACAACTTAGGAATGAACCGTTAATCATGGGTCGAATTGCACTCACCAAATTGAATCGTGAACAATTTTAAGGAAGATAGTGTTCAGAGAATCCCATATCATAATGGAGAGGCGGATTATTGCATAAAGTGATTTTTTTTAGACATCTCCAACCACACGTCTTGGACCAGTTACCTTCAACATGTCATCAAGTTTCCTTTGTCCTTGTATTATAGCGTGTGCCCTAAGCTCCCAAAAGTGAACCCAAATGCCCTCTAATGCGTGTGTGATGAAAATAGAGAGATAAGAGCATTTGACGGTCACCAAAGTCCTCTGTTTTGAATCCAACCAATGGGATTTCATTTTCAATGGGCAGCCTCACAAGTTGATGGTTTCCCCCACAAACACACTTGTGCACTTTCCCAGATCCCAAGTTATATATATATATAATGCCCATTGCTCCCCCAGATTGACCAAAACCAAGCTTCAAAACCTTTCCGCCCTCCTCCTTGTGTTTTGTCTCAGGCATGGTTCTCTTGTTTCAAAGTCTTTGCCACTCTCTTAAACTCTCATCCAAACTGGAGAATCACCACCACCACAGCTGTTGCCACCACCACCATCAATCTAAAGCCTTAACAGCGTCTTTTCAAGCTTTTCGAGCCGATGTAACTAACTGTATAAACAAATTATTGACCGATTTGAAACCCGGACCGGAATTATTGTCTTTATCATGGATTCACCAATGCTTGGAGCTGCTTCCCAATGCCAACAGGGCTTTTGCTAAGCTTGTAATTGATATAGACTATCCCATGAGCAAATGGGAGGTTCCTTCCATGGAAGAGTATCTCAGGTACAGCTTGAAGTTGTTAGAACTTCTCAATTCCATCAGTTCTTGTCTTTCTCATCTGGGTCAAGCCCTGCTGTCAATGTCTCATGCTTTGAGCCTCGCCCAGACTTTGCTGCCTGTGGCGATTGAGCGGCTGAGAGGAAATCAGTTTAAGATTGTCGGCAAGAATCTGACAGTGGAAGAAGACCTGAAAGAGAAAGAAGAAAGGCCTTATTTCGGCGAGGAAAGGGCTGTCAACCAAGCGTTGATGGTAATGAAGAGTATCGGATACTGGGTATGTGGAATTGTGCTCTCGGCCTTGTCCGGCGACGTTGAACCATACTCGGAGATGAAAAAAGCAGCAGGTGAGCTGCTTGGCTCTTCAATAATGGCGGTGGATTCGGGTTTCTGCGAGGCAACGACAGAGAAAAATTGGACCCTGAAGGAAGTGAAAGAGGTGGAGGACGCGGCGGCTTGCCTTGTTGCAGCTATGGGTACCGGAGAAGGTGGTGGCAGCGCCGAGCAGTTGGAAAGAAAATTGGAGGTGGTACAGGAGCTGCTGGACGCCATGGGGAAGGAAGCAGACGGTGTGTTCTCGGAGATTTTGGCAGGGAGAAAAGAATTGATTGATAGCCTCCGGCAGCGGAAGCAATAACAAAGCAGTTGCATGATTTCGCTTATTCTGATTTATCTTTTGGGTAATTATTTATTCTGATTTCGTTTGTACGGATAACAAATGTTGAATTTATTGTATAAGGCCTAACTTGAGATAAAAGTGTAACATCAGACTTATTTTTATTCATTTAGATTCTTTTTATTTTTTGACCACATTCTATTTACATTTTTTCTTTGTTAACAAAAACTGAAAAACTTAAAAAAAATTCTTAAAAAATTAAGAAATTAAAAAATACTAATTATTTTATCTTATTTTTCTATTTTTTGAACGCTTTAATTTGTTGATTAAAATCTTTACCCTTTTATTTTGTCAAGTTAGCGGGATCAAAAAAGTAAAATATTATTTTTGAGTAATTAATTGTGACAAAAAAATAGATGTCTACAAGGAATGTATTCTAGGTAATTTCGTAAGTACCAATTAGGAAGATTTCTCCTAACAACAAATCAAAACAAACCCCACTTTTATCCTAACAACCAAGACATATTTCATGCCTGCATGGATAGAAAAACAACCATCTTACTTGCAAATCCATGCACAACCTGCATGGATATGATACAACACAAAAACGTAAGTAAAAATCTAGCAAGCACATTTTGTGCCTACGTCAATGATGCAAAAATAATTAGTCTTTTATTCATGAAGGCATTTGATTATCGAAATGCCTAATAGATATAGTAAATGTGAGATCCAGTGTTGGCAAATTAAGTACGAAAAGCCCATATTCAGTTAAAAACGACCCAACAAATAATACACATTGCTATGCCACGACTAAAGCCATTTTTTGGCCAAAGTCTATTATTTAGGCCGTCAAATCTCTAA